>CM053593.1:318455321-318555154 GCA_028646575.1 Pseudocheirus occidentalis | reverse complement strand
ACCCCAAGACAGAGTGTAATCTGATATAGGCTCTGTATATAGTATAGCTTTCAATCAATCAATAAACAATTATTAAGCACCTACAAAAAAAAAAAAAGAAATCATAAGGAACTTATCAAAGTTGAACTATTTACATGCCAATATGGAAAAATGATAATAGTCACTTGTGAAACTTTTCTTAGTATGAGGATAGGTGAAGGGAATACAAGAGTGTGTGTGTGTGTGTGTGTGTGTGTGTGTGTGTGTGTGTGTATACGTGTATATATATGTATACCTACACATAATGTCTATATAGGAGGGTATATATGCGTATGAATACGTATCTGAGTGTGTGATTATGTGTACATAGAGGGTACAGGATCAATTGAATAGGAAGGGATGATACTTTAAAAGGTGAAATTGTGAGGTGGGAGGACTAGAATGAGAGGAGACAGGGAGAGACAAAATGGGGTTAATCATCTCATATAGAAGAGACAAGGGATAACTATTACAACTTTACTTTCATTTACTCTCATTGAATTTGGCTTAGGGAAGGAATGACATAAACTCTAAACTGGGTATCTTGCCACACAGGAAAGTAGGGGGGATGGGGATGAGAGGTGGGATGACATAGGGGAGGGCAGTGTTGGGGGGAGGGTTGCTGGAAGCACACACTTCAGTAAAGGGACAGGGACAGGGTAGAGAATAGAACAAGGGAGTGTGGGGGACGGGATAGGAAGGAGAGACATATAATTAGTCTCTCACAATATGTCCACTGAGGAGATATTCTGCGTAATTACACACGTACAACCTGTATGGAATTGCTTGTCCTTCCAGTGGGGGTGGGTGACGAGGGAGGAACTGAAAGAATCTAGAATTTAAAGTTCTACAATCAAATTAAAAAATACACACACACACATATAATAATAAATAATTATTATTAACTACATGCAACTGGGAATTAAGATATACAGGCACTGGGGTAGGGAGACTCATCATGCCCTACCAGAAAGTTAGAGGGGCGATAGAGGAAGACATAGGAGAGAGCAGATTGGGGGAGGGGGCTTTACAGTGGAATTGCTGGGTTGGGGTTGTGGGTAGGGTAAAGACAGGGAGAAAATTTGTAACTCAAATCTTGTGGAAATGAACGATGTAAACGAGAAAATAAATAAAATAATTAATTATTTAAAAAAGATATTAACAGAGTTCTAAAACCAAGAAATCAATAACTACCTATGAAAAAATGCTCCAAATCACTAATAATCAATCAGGAAAATACAAATTGAAACAACCCTGAGATTTCATCTCATATCTATCAGATGGCAAAGATTTCAAAAAAGGAAAATAATTGTTGGAGCATGGGATTGGATAAGTACATTAATGTATTGTTGATTGAACTGTTAATTAATCAAATCTGGAAAAGTTTGGAATATTACCCTCAAACTTACTGAAATGTGCATTCTCTTTAATCTAATGACAACAATACTAGGCCTATACTCTCAAAGAGATCAAAGAAAGGGGAAAGAACCCATACATAAAAAATATTTATAGTAGTATTGTCGCAGAGAACTAAAAATTAAGAGTATGCCCATCAACTGAGGAATGGTGGAAGACTGTAACAACAACATTGATCATATACTTTAAAAAAGCAAGCTCTGTTTACTAGAGATTTATGATTACACATATAATCCTTTTTGCTCAATTTTATAGATGAAAATGTTCATTCTGTGAAGCACAAGGTTTTTATTAAGGCTAGAACAAAAAAAATAAAAATATGTACAGGCAACAGAAGTATATGTAAATGAAGATGAATACAAGAGTGACACAATTCTACAATTCTATATCAGAAGCGCAAGGAAGATCAAAGAAGAGCTACGTCAAGTCCATGGATGGAGAGGAGACAGATTCTTAAGATTCTTATATTCTATTTTTGCTACAAAGGAGAATAATCTTCATCTGGGGAAGGACAATTAAGGGAATTAAAACCCAAATATATAAGGTAAGAGAAGCTCTGTCCTGAAATGAGATGAAGGCAATAGGAATAAACATCCTAGGCATAGTGAAAGCTAGCATCAGTGATCTCTGAACAACGAAACCAAAGAGAATGGAAGGGGGATTCCAGGCCTGGAGGGGTGCTCATAGTGTCAAGATTTTCAAAACCAAAAATGCTATCTATAGTCTTTCAGTTTTTTGGATGACAAAACTGATTAAAATTTCTTACAAAGTTAACATTATTAAAAGGATGTTTTTTGAGCATTTTCCAAAAGAAGTGGTGATCACAAAAGGCCAGCATTGAGTTTGTCAGGACTAATTATGAGATGATTTTACAATAAGAGTTACTTACAGTAACACATGAGGGGAATACTGAAGATGTGGTCTACCTGTATTCCAGCACCAAGGCTTTTCAGAAAGTCTGTTGTGCTAGATTGTGAACAAGAAGTAGGCATGTGTACCATAAAAGAGTTGTGGATTTAGAAATGGCTGAATGATTTAACCTATGACTGATGATAGCCTGAATTGTCCAAATGTCCTAGGAATTTGTCTTTGACCCTGTGCTATTAAACATTATCACCAATGACTTATGTGAAGATGAAGAATATTTATAAAATTTGGAGATGACTCATTAGGAGGGATAGTTTCACATGACAGATTAAACAAATAAAAAAACTCAATTAATACCATGAAATCAATTACATGTCTACTTCTTGCCCAGATGAAAGTTTGTGTGAAAAAATTAGTAGACTAACAAGTCAAGTCTAATACGGCAGCCCAAAAGACTGGTATAGTTTTAGGGTGTCCACAATGAAGTCCTACTGTTCTCTGCTTTGGTCAGGTATCTGTGTTTGGGATAACAAATTTTTAGGAAGACCACTAACTAGCTGTAGTGTACATTAACAGGTCACCGTAAGATGGTTTGAGATTTTGCTATATAGGGACTGGTGAAGGTAACTGAGGGAGCCAATTTAGTCTAGAAAGCTGAAGAATCAGTAGGAACATAAGTGCTATTTTCCAAGTGTTTCAAGGGCTGTTAAGTGGAAAAATGGATCATTTTTATTCTTTCTGCATTCTAAAGGCAGAACTAAAAGCGATGGGTGGAGACTATAATATGGTCAGCTAAAATTGGATAATATGTTGGTCAACTCAGGATGCCCCAGCCCTGAACTTTTAAAAACCTGGTATTTTGTTGGTGCCCAGTGCTGACCAGAAGTTTTGTAACAAAGAAATTTTGTTTACTGCAGAAGTAAGAAGGCTAGATTTTAGGTTGGCTTTCTCTAAAATATTGGAAAAAAAACACAACATACCTAATTGCTTCTAAATCCAAATGAAGCAAAAAAAGATACAAGTCTTTATTTCCAAGATCTCTGCATTGTGGGATTATGGAAAAGTAGACAGCCTAGCCCATGAGGGATTTGAATTCTATAAGCTGATCACCAAGAGCTAAAGAACAAGCTTTAAAGAAAATTATGACAAAGTATGAATTCCTTCTCTTTCTCCCTCTCCTCTCTAGTTAAAGAGCTTACCTTTGATGTCACGATGAACTATGCCATGCTCATGCAGTACATTAATAGCAATGGTGATTTGCTTTGAGTACAACCGAATAACATGCTCTTGAAGGCCCAGCCTTGACACTTCTTCCAGGGTGCCCTCATCACAGTATTCCATGAAAATATACATTTCTTCCTGGAGTGGAAACCAAGTTCAACACTATTATCTTTTTCAAATGTAAAGTAAGTACAAATGTTCAATCTGGGCGATTTATAAACAAGTCCTAAGCAAATCTCCTTTCTAATGGTGTCATACTAATCTTATTTTCTGCATATTTTTAAAATGCTTGTTTCTAACTCTCTATGTGGACTTCTCCTGCCTGTCTCTGTCTGGAATCATACAGCAATCTGGGTAATACTATCTCCTAGAAAAGACACATAATAAGTTTTTGCAGGCCTCCCAAATTCAGACTGCTTTATAATCTCAGACAGAGACCTGCAGGACTTCCCATAGGATATATTATTAAGTACTGAAACACATCCTTTTCCAATTTGAAAATTATTTAAGAAAATATAAACCAGAACTGAATCCAACTTCCCCCAAAGTTCATGCTGAAATGAGGTATCTAGCAGGTGGCCTCTTTTCCTCAATGTCTTTCAATCTCCTCTCAAGAGCAAAAAGTTTCTTTGATGGTTTTAAAAGTATATTTTACATCTTCTCTCACGTTACAAATGTTTAATTTTAAGTAGAAGAAAAGTTTAACCAAGTCAAAGACACTTAACAGTTACTGGTTCAGGGAAACAATCACCCAAAATAAGTTCTCAGGAAAAAGGATGTATCTTCTGACTGGCAGGATGGGTTTCAGTGCTTTATAATGTCGGGATAATGACTACAATCTACAACTTACATTTTAGGAGGAATTCCTCTAGTTTCAGAGAGAAGGCAGAAATGATGTAACTCATGGAGATTTCCTTATAATTAGGCAAAGTTACTGTGCTCTGAAATGAGAAGACCTGTGATGTAGAACAGGACTCCATTTGTACCCTTACTGATTCCTCACTCAGAATTGTGTGTGTGATTAATGTTGGCTTACTCTATGAAGCTCCACACCAAAATACCGAACCAGATTGGGATGCTTAATGCCTTCAAATATTTTCAGTTCATCTGCAGTCTCTTTGATAGTTTTGTGGTCATTTGGCTGAAATCGAATCTGAAAAATTGAAAATGTGGATTACTGTTGCTATCATAACAAACTAGAAAGCTGTGATGTGAAATAATAGGGTTGCAAAGCCATCTGTTGGCATATTCTGGTATCGCTGAAAAGAAAAAAAAAGGCAGTATGATTGGTTATCAGCACCAGTGATTGTGGATTTTCTAAAGCCACAACTGAATTCCAAATACATATATTTTTATAAAGCATATTAACATCTACTTTTTGATATTCAGTACAATACTTTCTGGTAGGCTATTTTCGTAACTGCAAATGGTATTATCAACCATCAGTATTTATTAAGCACACAGGGTACCAGAGGTACATCTCTAGGACATGCTTTTTGCCCTTAAGGTGCTTATAATTTAACTGAGAAGACAGGATATACTTATAAAAAGATAAACAATACTGGCTAGCCCATGATGTTAGGTGCCAGAGAAGTAGCACAAATAAAGGCCCCAGGAACTAGAAAGAGAAAATACTTACTATGGATTAGTATATGACAGAAGGATTCATGGGGGAGAGATAAACGGAATCTGAACACAAGCAAGAATTTCCAGGGCAGACGGGCCTGAGATGAGTAAGAGAGGGAACGGTACAGAAGCAGAAGTATGGATAGTATATGGGATGCTCTGTGAGGTGGCTAGAATAAAATCTATATGGTGGAAGAGAGGGAAAAAGCTGGGAACATCAGCTCGGCATCAGGATAAGGAGCCCGGGCTTTATTCTGAAGGCAACTAAGAATCACTGAAAGTTTCCTAGTAAGGTTATGCCATGAATAAAGGAAAACGTGGGGGAAGATTTAGTCAAGAGCAGTAGGTAGGATTGGCAGGAGGTGAGGAATAATTAAGGAGACCAACTGATGGGCCTAGACTAGAAGAGATGAAAGAAAAAGTTCAAAATCCAGGAAACAGCAATGGGACAGTAGGTCTTCCTATTAATGATTCTATCAAACACTGACAGTAACATGGCAATAAGGAAATATTTACAGCACAAGCGGGAATTCAATTCTTCTCTTGAAACACATTTTCCCTGATTTCCTAAATTTTAAAATGTCAACATAAGCAATTGCTCCCATTTTCTTTTAATAGATTTTCCATTTAAATTTCTTTGGAAGAGTTGTTTCTTAGATTTGCTTTTATCCTAAAATTGCATTCCTGTGACTCTTAAGGAGAGTAAATCATTATTTCAACACTAAAGAGTAAGATAACGTGAGACCTGCTTTTAGTGTTATTTTCTTACATAGACATATACATTTATGACATCAAACAGCAATAAGCTGTACATGATTTGTTTTCATTATGTTAAGAGTACCCTTAAAGTTTTAACACAGTATCACTGGAATTAGAAGTATAAAAGACCATAAGAGAAGCACTGACGCTAGCCCCTTCATTTTACAGATAAGAAAACTGAAGTCCAGAAAGGAGATGTGAATATATATCATTATATCAGATTTCTATTTTTTTTATCTTTGATTTTAAATTGGTATAAAGAAAAACAGGTCTGTGCAATTTTCTTTGAGTGTCTCAGAAAATGCTAAAAGTAGTTCTTTATAAAATATCTAATCCAAAAAATTTAAGGCATTAATCCTACCTCAATGTGTAAAACCCTGACAGGGAAGGTGGAATACTCACTTCCTTCATTGCCATCAATTCACCAGTATCAACGCTGATACAAGTATAGACTTTTCCATATTGACCTTCTCCTATAAACAAAAGAAAAACCAGTTAATAAAAAAGAAATTTCTAATATTTTACAAGTGTGAACTGGAAGGGACTACATAGTCCAACCTTTTCATTTTAGAGATGGGGATAATAAAGCTCAGAAAGGTGAAGTGATCCCAATGGTAAATAGCTGTCAGTGGTAGAGTCAAGAATTAGGAGCCAGGCCTCCTGACTCATAAGTATAAGTGCTACTTTTATTATATAATGTTGTTTGGGACACAGATGAAGGCAAAATAAGTTTAGAAAATCATTATAAGGTCACCACAGAATTTACCAGTTTCAATTAACAGGGTCATCACCACTTCCATCTGAGATGAAACATACTGCGGACTAGCCAAAAAGCACAAGACAGCATTCTCTAAAGAATTTTCATGCCAATGTATTTAAATGAGGCTTTAAAGTTTATAATTGCATAGTTATAACTCTGCAATTTTAAAGCATTATTTTAAGTATCCATATTTCTGTGTCATTTAAATTTCTTTCATAATCTTACTTGTTAGAAATATTTTGGATAACCCCCTTAATCTCCCATGAATGAAAAGGAATGTGTGACAGTCAAATTCTATGACTGAACTTTTGAACTCAATTATATGGTGCTCTGAAATGCACTGATCACTGACATGCTTTAAATTATTCTTTAATATAAGCCAGCTGTTACTTGCAAATGGTTTAGAAGAAAAATGCTATATAGGACTTAAAATTAGAGATTCCTAAATTTAAGTGAGCTTTACAGTCTCATAATTCAATCTCCCATTATTAGATTTCAATGTCTAGGGCCAAATTAGAAGATAAACTCTGACAACTACAAATAGATGAAGACTTCTTGATTAAATAAGGGACACAGAAGTCCAGACAATTTTTACTACATAAAACTGAAAAAGCTTTTGGGTAAACAAAATCAATGCAATTAAAATTAGGAGGAATACAATTTAACTTGAAAGAAAAACCTGCAACATATTTCTCTGAAAAACAAGGACCATTTCCTAAGAGGTCAAAGAATATGAACAAGTCATGCCTAGGTGGTGCAGTGACTAGAGCACCAGCCCTGGAGTCAGGAGGACCTGAGTTCAAATCTGGCCTCAGACACTTTAACACTTACTAGCCCTGTGGCCTTGGGCAAGTCACTTAAGCCCAACTGCCCTGCCTTCCCCCCTCCAAAAAAAAAGAAAAAAAAATATGAACAAGCAGTTCTCAAAGCAAGCTATCAACAACTATACAGAAAAAAACCCTCCAAATTACAAGCAATAAAAGAAATGCAAATTAAAACTATTAGGCTCTGTCTTAAATCCATTCTATTGGCAAAGGTGACAAAAAAGGAAAATGAGAAATTCTGGAAGGCCTTAAGAAAAGCAAGGCAATTGGTGGAGCTGTGAACTGGTCCAGTCACTCTGGAAAGTGACCTGGAACTATCCTCCCAAGATCACTTAGTAACTATATAATCTCAGACTTAGCAATACCACTACTGGGCCTATACTGAAGATCTGAGAATCTAAAAGGACTCATTATGTAAAAATGTTCAAAAGGTGCCCATATTGTAGGAAAGAATGGGAAACTTAAGGAGGTGGCCATCAGTTGAGGAAAGCCTGAGAATTGAATGTGACTGTTTTATACATAAGAAATAAAACCTTGGAAGACCTGGGAAGGGAGTAATTTAAATATGAGAAATAAATAGGCAGTATGTAGGGGATATTATCCTTTTCCCATTGTGGTTTTGATATATTGTAGCTGGCATAAGAAATTAAATGATATCATAAAAGGAGAATTTTTAATTAAAATTAGTCAACTCATGATCTATATTAAATATTTGTTTTTATGCTTAACTGTTCATTATTTTTAAAGAATATTTTACAGGGTTCAATCATTATCTTCCAAATAAAGACGAATAGGAGCTACAACCCCAACTATCTGGCTACAGAGGGTGGTAGATTTACATAGATAAGGGAAGCTTATATTCTAGTAATTACAGCAGGGAATGAATCTTTAAGAAAAACACCAGGCACATCTATGAACACAGTTAAGCCAAGATGGATCAAATATAAAGACTAAGTTTATTTGCTTCTCCTCCCCCTCCCTTACCAATTTTGTTTCCTCTTTGCCATTTGAAGGTCACCTTCCGTAATCCAACATGCATGACGTTATCATAGGATTTGGGGGTGTCACAAACTTGACCAATGATATTCTTCCTCCTCATTTCTCGATAACGCTTTTCTTCAAACAATCGAACTGACTTTTGAACAGCTTCTATGGGGCCTTGTTTAGAAGCAGTATCTGGGGAGAAAACCTCAAATCCATTAGTTCCAAACTCCTAATACATACATATATACTGGTATTACATTGCAAGTCAATTTCTTACAAAAACATTTTAAAGGAATTTTATATATAGGATTCTATCTATAGAAGCTGCTATAACAACACTTGAAATGCAAGTTCAGATTAAAGACATAAAGGTATTGTAATTAGCCCTAAAAGGATGGTTTAAGCAGTTCAATGCTACACTGTCTTTACCCGCTGCTCCTACAGAACAAACCAGAAGGCATATAATCATGCTCATTGGGCCTACTACAAGTGAGGCATTCGCTGCAGCAAGGTAATTCTTACTCCTTCCTAACTGATTCTAGGATAACCCACAGTGGCTGTCCCAAACTTCCTTGTCTCTCCTCAAACCTGCCTCTAGACACTCTTCTCCCAACCTCTTAGCTAAGATCTTCATCTCCCATTTTACTGCAACTGTCAATCAAGCACTTAATAAGAATTTATTAGGTGTCAACGGTGTGTCTTGCACTGTGCTTGGCAGAGTGGATATAAGTACACAAAACAATAAATGCCCTACTTGTAAGGATAAAAGCTTTATATTCTAATGGGGGAGAGAAGTACACATTAGAAAGACATATAGCATAAACAGGCTAAATACAAACTTATACAAAGCAGTTCAATAAAGAGTGGTTTGAGAGGGAGGCCACTTAAAAATGTGCCAATAAAGAAAAGCCTAAAGCAGAAGACAGTACTCTCAGAGCCGGAGACTCTGGACAGGAGGCACGTTATAGGCACGTGAGGCCAAAGCCAAGGCACAGAGACAGAAGACAGTGTACTGTGAGAGGAACAGAGAGAAGGACCATTTAACTAGATAGCTGCATAAATGGGATGAGAATGAGGTCAAACAGGGTCAGGTTGTGAAGAGTTTTAAAACCTAAGCAGACAAGTTTACACTTGACTCTGGAAGCAATAGAAACCAGTGAAGTTGGTTCACTAAGGAAGTCACATGGTCAGAGCAGTGCTTGAGGAAAGCTGCTCTGGCAGCTGTGCCAGCCAGTTAACCAGCATTTATGAAGAGTACCACATGCTATTACCCTGGAAGAGAAACAAAGGAGCTCACAGTCTAAGGAAGGGAACAATGTGCACATGACTGCAGTCGAACAAGATATATCAAAACAAACTGCTTTAGTGTTTAAGTTAAATACAAAATGCTGTGCAGCAAGGTGTCTTTCTGTGTAGTCTGAGGTTCCTATGCTGCCCAGGGTGGGGCCCTTTTCCACCATACAGCTGAACAACGTCATGAGATCAAACTAGGTTCCATGAATCTGAGTGGGAATTGGTGATTCAAAGACAAAACCTTGTACTACATTTAAGTCTTCCAATGGGAATGTCATATATACAAGGAAGTATAAAAGGAAAATCTCTAGAGAAAATTAGTTTTACAAAATAACAGCCACCTTCATAAGGAGACAAATTAGGTCATATGGATGAATACATGTACGGCATCTGCTGAGAGATGATTGTTAAGCCCATGGAAACTGAAGTTACAAAGAAAGAGTCTAGTTTAGAACCTTGGGGAAAAATCTACAGTTGAGGGGTGTGCTATAGGTAAAGAGTCACCAAAAAAAGATGGAGGAAACCTGGACAGGTGAGCAAGCAGAGAGCCAAGAGAGAAGAGCATCACAAAAATTCAGAGAAGTGTGCTTGGGAAGTAAGCGTGGCCAAGAATATCAAATGCAACAGTCAGGAAGAAAAGGATAAAGATTAAGAGACACTGGACAACGAAGAGGTCACCGGTAACTTTGTAGGAAGTAGTTTCAATTGAATAATGATGCTAAAAGAAGGGGCGAAGTATGGATAGGAAATGTAAACAACTTTTCTAAAGGAGTGTGGCTGGGAAAGGAACAATAAAGAACATTAATTTAAGGGGCCGGTACACTCCAGAATAGAGGATACCTGCAATGTCTGAAGGCAAAAGAAAAGGAACCATTTGGTAGGGAGATATTAAAGATTATAGAGAGTAGGAGGGATGACTGTGGATGCAATCCTCTGAAGGAAAGTGGATGGGATGGAGAGAAATTGGCCAAGCAAGAAGAGCCACCATTTTGTCAGTGACATGGGGAGAGAAAATGGGAAGCTATGTGAAAGAGTTCTGAAATGGCTTCCAGCCCATTACTCACTTACAAGCCATCAACTGAGGGGAGAAATCATTGTGGGCAAGAGGCCCACTTTCTTTAGCAGCAGCAGCAACAACTGCCCACTAACTGTAGCCGACAGGCAGATAGATGTAGGAAGTGGCAATACCCCCCAGACCACCAGTCCTGCCTCCAATTCAAGCCTCCTCTGGGGAAGTAACTCCTGTGACAAGCCAGCCTAGCTGAAGCAACACGGGATCCCTGATGGAAAGATAACCATGTTAAACCAGCAGCACCTTGACTGCCATCTTCCTTCAGAACCTGAAAGGGTCCAGGACTCTGAAGCCAAGAACCTTAAGAATGGTAGTGTCCAGTCTAAAGCCCTCAGTCATCATCATGAGAAGCAATCCTTGTGAAGATGCAGCCTAGACCCAAAAAGGAAAGTTCCTGCCACCAAAGTTATTTGTTGTGAAATGTTCAACATAAAAAAAAATCAAACAAACCCATCATTTTATCTGCTTTGCCATCATGCCCTAAGGATCACACGACTTCCCCACACATGAAGATCACATTTGACTCTGAGATAAAACCTTCTATAGTGTTGTCTCCTCCATGAGAATGTGAGCTTGAGAGGATGGACTATCTTACTTTAACATGTGTATGCCCAGGGCTTGGCAGTGTTTTACACACAGTAAGCACTTAATGTTTCATTCATTCATTCAAATGGCATTGATTTTTTTCAATAAACAAGATTTAAGGCTATTAACTGGGAGGAAGGGAAGAATGGGGATGCTTAAGGAAGGAAGGGTTTAGAATGCTTTCGTGGTTCGGGAGGAGTGAGACAGGGAATCAGTTAGGGAGATTAAGGACTGCCTTGCTACAGCGAGGCTGCAGCTGATGGTGGCTAACATGGATCTGTAATGTACTTGAATCAGCAGTACTGAATGACTTCTGTAGCTGCTTCTGAAAGCACATGAAGTCGATGGTGAGAGTTATCCAAGGCTGAGATGGAACAAAAGAAGAGCAATATGACAAAGAACAGAGGATTCCAGAACTGAGGGCAGGACAGAGTTGCAATGGCTAATCGCTGGGCTGAGGTTGGATCGACATAAACTGACAACTGCATCTTAACAGATCTAGTTATTTTTTCCCAGACACATTGCAGGGTATATTGTATCTCTATGTTTTGTTTATGTTTCTTCTTTATCTAGAAGGCCTGATGGTCCTCAATCTTCTATTTAGAACCTGATACTTTGGTAATTATTTTGCAATTACAAATGCCAGACAGACACCCAGACCAGCATATTCCCTTACATGTCCAAAACAGAACTCCCTATCTTCCTCGACTCCTTATTTTTTATAGGTGTCACATCCTCTCTGTCATCCAGATCCACCACCTCTGAGTCACCCCAACCCTTCTTTTTCCTCACTTAAATCCCATATCCTGTTAATTCTATCTCTACAACATCTCTCATCTCACTTTCTCAACCCTCCAACATGACCATCACACCAGCATAGGGCCTGATCTCCTCTCAGTCTACAGTAACCACTTTAGTTTATTTCTGAAACTAGTTAACAGTAATCTTTGCTGCCTCAAATTTTTTTAGAATTAGTCTGTATCACTTTAGTCCAATCACTTTTTCTCATGCTTAAAGATTATGATGAGAGAATTTGAAATACAATATTCCTTCTTACCTTTATTTTGGCTTATCAGAGTCCGAAGCTCCCAACTTCTCCGTGTCGGACCACTTGAATCTCCTTTTGGATATGAAGGTTCTGAAATAAATATTTTTGACTTAAATTCTAATGTATGAGTAATTATCAAAATGTAGCACTACCACCATGACAATAATTTTGGAACCTTGAATGGCATTGGTTGATGACCATTAGTTCTCCAAATTGGTTCTTAGTTTTGAGTAAGTTTGACTTAAGAATGATAAAATCCTCTCTAAAACCACTAGAAAAAGTCATCAAACTAATAAAAAATAAAATCAGTAGATTAGAGAATTAGAAGTACGATCAGGAAACTACAGTTAAGTTAGCACTATCACACAAACCATAAAGCACAAGAGTTCAAAATTAAAACCACCTTTGGCTCCTGACTAAGAATGGTTTCTTTTATAAGTCCCAGGAATGCCGTACTGCTATTTTATATATAACCAGCCTTCCCCCCCCCCCCCCGCCCCGGAAGTGGGAAGGTAGGGCAATTGGGGTTAAGTGACTTGCCCAAGGTCACATGGCTACTAAGTGTGTCAAGTGTCTGAGGCCACATTTGAACTCAGGTCCTCCTGACTCCAGGGCTGGTACTCTATTCACCGTGCCACCTAGCTGCCCCTAACCTGGCTTTTTAAACCTTTCCTTGGATAATTTACTTTGTAGTAGAGTTTTAATATATTACCAAAGATCTAGATAATGTCACTTTAACTTTTTAAAACTATAACAGTAACTCAATAATTGAAAAAACAAGACTAAAAAAAGTATTATAAAATACGTGTGTAATCAGTAAAAACAACCTTATGCACTTTTATTCTTGGAAAAGTAGCACTTCATACTGCTTGATCTTCTCAATTTCCCCCTCATTGACAACTAACCTCCCCAACCACCTTTTAATTAGGAGGTAACAAGAAATAAAACATTGCAACGAAGTACTGGAATCATCTGAATCTGAGAATGGTGTAACAAATACTTGCATACGTACCTTCTCGCTCCTCAGTGGGGCTTGAATGTCGACTCAATGATCTAAATTGCAATTCAGCAGCTATGGAAGCCAAACGATCATTTTCTGGAACACTGGACCCCCTGTTTCAACATTTTAAACATTGAGCTACATCAGTTCAGTAGTACTTACACTTGAATAAGCTCTAAGAAACTTTCATGAAAATGTTAATTCCTCCTGAAGTGAAGAGAACCAAATAACCTCATCTGAAACTGTCCATTTCTTTCATGTCACCTAACAATTCCTTATAGAGTCCTCTACATGATGAGTGTATGTATGTGTATATGAATGCACATTTATGTATATGTAATAAACAAATACACACACACATACATGTGTGTATGGGTATAATTCCAGGCATGCAAAGAATACATACAATTGTCTTGATCCCAGGTATATTTAAATATACTGCCATGCCACCCACATCATTTTTGTTCATTTTATTTAGATTATCAGTCACAGGAAGATCTACCAGATGAACCCAGGACAAGGAAAGCATACAAAGGAAAAATACTAAAAACTGTAGCAAAGCGAAAGTGCGAGAGGGCAATCTAATCTATTATTGTTTAGAACAGAATCAACTACTTTTTAAGTGTACAAAGTGACTGCTTCAAGTGAAGTTAAATCAGTATTTATGAAGATTAAAGTTAATATAAGAATTTAAATCAACAAGAACAAAACGAGAAATGACATCAGAATCTGAGTATATGGAAGTTATTGAGAGTGTGGTGCCTGTGTTATGCTGACAGAGGGATTTAATGAAGTATGGTAGCATTTGTGCTCTTATTTCATGTGGCAGGCAGATTTAAGAGAATATCATTTATATCAGTGATTTTCAAAAATTCGGATGCCTCAGAATCCGTCTCATTATTTTTCATTTCTCAGAACCCTAACATACAGTACAAATGTCTGATGCAGACTTGTGAGCAGACACAAATCAAATTATTTTGTGGAGAATGCGAGTAACTCCACTTATACAACCTACTTTACTGGGCTTTTGGAAAAAAACTTTGCAAAATTGTAAATGCCACATAATATTACTGTTGTTACTCCATGAACCCAGGTTGAAACCACTAGTATAAAGGAAAAAATGTTAGAGTAAACAAACTGACATGAGGTCTAGTCCTAAATGACCCTAAGCTCAATGACCCTAAGAAAATCCCTTGGTATCTGTTTCATGATTTCTTATATGCCATACAGGGATGCCACAGGGTCAAAAAAATGAAAATATATAAAAATACTACATAAGATGCTATATAAACTGTCAAATAAAAATGTTACCACATAAAAGCTTTTCTTAATTCAGTGCCTACCTGCTCTATGTAAGTTTCCCATATATTTTCACTATAATAAGAAATCTCTATGGTCAGTGATATGAACTGTAATTAATACAATTAATTGCATTAAGTTATAAACTGTCAAGCTGCCTTTTTGGAGGGGGTGTTTCATGTTTACCAAAAATCATGAGCCTTTTCAACATGAATCAAAAAATCTATCATCTAATTTGATAGAAATATCAAACTAGGAAAAAGTACACACAAGTTTTAGCACTGCATTCTGAGGAGTAAATTTTACCATATCTTTATATGTTCTATCACTTACAAAACAGATATTTTATTTTCTTCTATATACTGTACAGAAATATGGGAACAAATAAGGAAATAGTTTCTGTGAGATGCCTTGAATAACAAAATAAATGGGAAAAAATCTCTGAGTTTCACAAAGTTTATCTTTTTTAAATACACAATTTAAAATCTGTACTAAATTTTTATTATTTAGCTTCAGAGATGTAATGCTGTTGAAATAGTGATATTTAACTTGAATCAAAAGCTACAAATACAAAATTGGATGCCAATTTCATAAAGTATATGCTGATTCTTTAGTCCATTTCAAATTCTGAGGTCACCTATTATGTCTTAAAAATAGCAAAATATTGGGTCTAGAAGTGGAGGAGTATACAAAAGTTCTTTCTCCTCTTAACCCAATCTAAATAGTTTTGATAGGGCACACATATATCATTATATTTGTTAGAAGAAAGGGTTGCTTCTGAGACAATGATTTCATTTCCCAACAATGAAGTTTTTTAAGCCAAAATTAGATGACTGCTTTGGGAGAGGTTATAACAAGTATTTATATATCAGGGTTGTTCAAAATGGACTTTCAGATTCCTTCCAGTTCTAAGATCCCCCATCCAAGCCTGAGGATGTGGCTAAATCAACTGCCTGATCAATTATCCTTTCTAGTCTATGTGCATGTGAACATAAGTGGTGTGAACTGTATTAAAAATTGATGATAAAAATGTGACAAAATAAATGCTAAAGAGATACTTGAGGCTTCATTTTTAAATGTAAAAAATTTTTTGTTTTGATGTGCTTTATTTTTATTTGTTTATTCAGATGACATATTTTTCTGAAACTTGCTGATTCTGATAACTAAGTAAGAAATGCATCCCAATTCAATTCAAGTGAGGGAAAATATAAACCTGTCTTAATTTGATTTATTTTGTAATTTACTACCTAGTAAATTCTATTCTTTACCAATAATTAATTAAATTCAAAGGGGAACATATTTTACTTTCTAAGATAAGGTTTAAAGGAAACTAATAATATCCTTAGAATTGATTCTAAAAAGAAACACTTAAGTTATTAGCTAAAGAATCTCTCTGAAACCTCCACATTACTCAGCAGGAAACTCTTTGAATATTCCAAAGCACTTTCCACAGTGAAAAATATTCTTCGCCCTTTGGTGCTATCTCTAATAGCAGATAACTTAGTGTATTTTGGTTCACATCAAGCCCTGCCAAAAATAAGTGACCATATTACCTAACTATCCTGGTAGAAAAAATGAACCTGTGCAGCCCCCAGGAACAGGGAGGGCAGAAGTGACCCTCATCCAGAAGTCCAGATCCTATGTGTGAGGCAAGTCCCACTTTTAAACACCGTATGTCAACTAAAAGCAGACTGCATCTGGGATAGATGACACTGGCAGGGTGGAACTACCTGTTGTCATTTGTGCTGCTGACGGGTTTGGGCAGAGCGGAGTCGCTGCCGGCTGGGGCTGGGCGACTGGCAGCAGCACTGCAGGGGTTCCGCACGTCAGAAGGCACGCTCCGAGTGCTGTGATAAGAAGGAAAACTTCAGGAAATACAACTGGAAAAAGGCCTGGATTGTCAACTGTTTTTAAATTTGAAATTAAGGTGAATAATGAAAAAGAGAACTTAAAAATATATGATTTCTCTTTGAGATTCAGTTTGACAGGCTGTCTAAAAAAAATTCCTAAATTTGCTTTTTTAATTCACCAAAAGGGTTTAAAACAAACAAAAAAAATCACTGTGTTTCTAAAAGCAGTCCCAAAACAGCAAAATGAAAGCTAGCCTATTTAAAGTTGAAGATCACGTCTCCAAAGATGCAGAAATGCCACCACATTCAAGGATCTTATCTTTCATGTGCTGTATTTTCTAACCTCACACTTTGATCTACAGGTGTGTCATGGAAGAATATACATGGAAATCAGAACCAGAAAAGACAAATACAGTCAACTCTTCCATTTTTAAATTAAAATTCACTTTCAAATGTTCAGTATGTCAAACAAAATCTAATTTACTTTCTTAAAGAAAGAAAAAGTAAAGGATGCTGAAAGGCTAGAAAGCACACACAGAGTAGCCATTTCTATATAAGGTCATAGAGCAACACTGCATAGAAGATGAAGTGCTGGGCGTGGAGGCAGTAAGACCTGGATTCAAATCCCACGTCTGATACTTATTAGGTAATTATTTTACCTCTGGGCACTTTGGGCAGCTTTCCTGAATGAAGTCAAAGAATGTTTGTAATCATTAATAATTAGAGTTGCCCACACTGACAAAACCAAATTCTTTGAGTATGTGCATACAGGCAGACTAATGCTATATTAATCTTTAAAAATTCTTGCCAATGCTCAAATTTTCAACACTTTTGGTTATAGTTTGTTATAGAACTGCAAGTATACCATCAAGAAAACAGAAGTAACAGTTTTATAAAATATACAAAAAAGAACAGTAGGAAAAAAATAGTTCAGATTTCATAGGCAAGCATCCAACAGCCTCACTGGTTTTAACCTGTTCTGTGAAGGAGAGTTTATAATGTGAATGACCAGTGAAACACCAAATACCTGAATCCATCAGGAGTTGGGATAATGAGATGTGGGTTGGGAGGGTCACTGTGACATCGGGGCACCTTCACAGGACGGGGGCTGTTCCGATGTATAGCTGCTAGAGTTTAAAAAGACAACAAAGGGAAACTATGAAGATATTCAACAGGAAAAGGTCAGTCTGGTAAATCAGAAATAATTCTTAATAGAGTGAACAAAATTAAACTACACATATAAACATATGCATATAGACTTGGAACACAGCCATAGATCTAGAAGAGACAGAGGAAGCCATCCAGTTCAATCCCTTTGTTTTAAAGATGAGGAAACACCCTGCCCAGAGGAGGGTGTAATTTGCCAAAGTCACATGGATGATGAGATGTGAAGCCAGAGCTGAGATCAGAAGGTCAGAAATGAGCTTTGAAATTAGGGCTTCCTGACTCCAAGTATGCCATTCTATATACATTACAGTGTCTTTCCTAAGTATACCAACAGGTACTAAAATATTTGCTCATTTAAATTTGCAATGAGTAATAAATGACATTTTGTAAATGGAAAGTTATAATGCATTAAAATATTAGATTTCTGTGATATAGCATAGATTTTTGATCTGTAATGAACTTTGTTTTTTAGTTCAACATTTACAGATTTTACAGAATAGTAGTACCTACCCAGGTCATAAGACCATAGATTTGGGGGCTCAAAGGGTAACTTTAGAGTGTTATCTAATCCAGCCTCCTTATTCTTTAAAAGAAATTGAAGCCTACAAAATTAGAGAAAAATTTTAATTTGTTCCATGTTACAAAACTATGTATGTAACATCAGAACGCTGATTCCCAACCTAATGCTCACTCCGCTGTAACACAGTGGAGTGTTCATTAAATAAGAAAACACCAGAGACCTATCCCTGATTCCTAAAGTGAAGGGTGGGGCTTCTTGGGGATATAGCTGGATCCCAGGAGGTATGTGATCAACCAAGCAGTTGGCAGGAAGGTGACTCAAGCCACGCCATTTGAACTCAGGTCCTCCTGATTCCAGGACCAGAGCTCTTTTTTCTACCTAGAACATTTTTCTACCTAATTTCCTCTTTTATTTATTTATTTGTGGATTTAATTAATTAATTAATATATTTAAAATGTGTGTGTATAAATAAATAAATAAATTTATTTAGTTGATTTATTTAAATCCTCTTTCAAATCCCATCTAGGCCCCTTAGAGGTTGGTTACCTAACCCCACAAAAACTGCACCTCATCACCCAGGACACTCAAGGAGGGGAGAGAGGACCACTACTTAGAACATGTAGAGACTAATGAACTAGAATACAGGAACAGAGACAGCCAGTGGGATTAATGTCCACAAGTCGCTGGGCTTTCTTGTTTTTGCCATGTTTTGTTTGTAAAGCTACAAAGTGAAAATTACAAACAATCAACACTGGCATAAACACATCCAATTTTGTATAACAATGTTCTTACCAATGAGTACTGGTAGAACAGGGGACTAAGTATAGGAAAACAAGTCTGAGAGAAAAGGCACAGCACTTATTTAAACAAAGGAAAATAGTCTTGTTGGCTCCTGGGTAGCCCCAGCCCAGACCTTCACCCTTTTACCTCTCCTTCCACAGGCATGACATATGCTGAGAAACAGATGAAAAGAAAAGGATTCAAAGGCCTGCATCCTCTGTAGCAAACTGGGACAGGGATATTCCTGAAGCACAGGTCTGACCACGCCCTCCCTAGGAAAGCTCCAACGGCTCCCTAAACCTTCTAGGTTCAAACACAAACTCATCTGATTGGCACTGACAGCCTTTCCCAACCTGGCTCCAACCCGCTTTGCAAACTTCACAGTCCTGCCTACCCAGAAGATTCCATGCTTCCTGACGATGACACTGCATGACAAAGGCACCTTCTCCTCCTATCTGCTAAAGCCCCCACCTTCTTTCAATTACTACTTCCTATCTATGGCCTTTCCTGATGTCCCGCTGCTCCTATCTCTCTTCAGAAACAACCTCCTAGTCACTTTGTACAGATTTGTATGTGCACATGTGGATGCTCCTGAGAGATCTGAAGCTCCAGGGGGGCTATTTCATGTTTGTACCTGAATCATACCAAGATACCCCTTCGAGATCTGAGTAGCTGCATGTGGACTGAGTTGTGGTATGATTGAAAGAGTCTTGGCTTTGGAATCAGGAGACCATGGTTCCAAATCCAGTTCTACCATTTATTAGAACTTCAGTTCAATCTCATTTTAGGTAATTTTTGTTTTTTTTCATCTGAAAGAACAGGATAATGATGGGTTACATTTCTACATTGTGTTATGGTTTACAAAGCAATGTGCACACATTTTCTTGTGGCTCTTCACATCAATGCTGCGCTACAAGTGTCTTTATCACCATTTTACAGATGAGGAAACAGGCTCTAAGAACTTAGGTGTCTTGTCCCAAATACCTAACAGGTGAGGGAAGATTGCAACCCAACTCTTTCTTGACTCTTTCTAAGCCCAGGGCTTTCTTGCTTCCCCAAAGTGATAATTACACCATTCAAATAAAAGGGTTGTTGTTAGAAAAAAAATTAGATAATGGATATAAAGTACTTTTAAAACTTAATGCTAAAAAACAAACAAAAGAAAAACATCAGACAACTCAGCCATTAAAGCACTCTATAAATGTCAGCTGTTTTGCCATTATTTATTATATTGTGTATAGACAGGGTGGCTAGGTGGTATAATTAATAGAGCACCTGGCCTGAAGTCTTCCTGAGTTCAAATCTGGTCTCAGACACTTAGTAGCTATGTGACCCTAGGCAGTTCACTTAACCCCATTTACCTCAGTTTCCTCATCTGTAAAATGAGCTGGAGAAGGAAATGGCAAACCACTCCAATATCTCTGCCAAGAGAACCCCAAAGGTGGTCACAAAGAGTCAGACATGACTGAAAAAGTACTGAATTGAGAACATTACATTGATATTACCCCCTGAATTCTCTTTATGTTAATATTCCTAATAAAATAATCTAAAAGTTAGAAGGGTCCTTGGAGACCATCACTCTAATGTCATACTACAGAAGTGATTCTTCTAGTCTTGATTTGTATTCCTTCACAGGGGAGCTAACTCTCATAGCTTTTCATCTTTAATTCCTGGAAAGTATTTCCTTTACAAGACCAAAATCTACCTCTTCTCAATTTCCACCCACTGGAGCAAGTTCTAGTTTCATGATTTAAACAAAATATGTATATTCCTTCTCCCAGGGGAAAGACCTTCAGATATCTGAAGATAGGACCATATAATTCCACATAAGCCCTTATCATGCTAAATATCTCCAGTTTCTTCAATCAACACTCATATAGAATAGTTTCCAGTCCTAGCACTTCTCTGGATGACCTCTGGACTGTCAATGCTTCTGAACGTGGGGAATCAAAAATTGAAAACTATGACCCAGATAAGGACCAGACCAGTCCTAAGAACCAAGCACAATAAGATTATTAGTAACCTTATTCTGACTACCATGCTGGTAGAAATAAATGAATGTATGACGCAGTCTAAAATTAGCCTCTTTGGCAAACACGGCACACTTTGGGCTTAAGGCTTGAGCTTATAGTCACTAAAATCCTTTAAGTTTGTTCATACTACTGATATAACTATCTATGCAGTTAAGTCATGTTTACTGAAATTCTTCCTACATATTTTTATGACCAATTTACTTTTATACGTTAAGGATGAAATTGAATATACTCTGGAATGACAGAACAGAGAAGTTTAAATCATCTGATCAATTCACTCAAGTTAGACTGTCTCCAAAAAACTGCTGTTAGCTGCTATGTCTTACCAAGGTACAAACCTGTAACAGGACTGTGAGGTTTCCCTATCACATGACCAATGCATTCATTCATCAACGCTTGTAAACTCTAGAAACCAGAGCAAAGGAGAAGAGATAAAATGTGTTACTTTCAATGTAGGTGCCATAAAATAATCTGTCTTTGTTAGTGGTGTTCAAAAAATTATCTCACCTAATTTTTAATAAAATATATTTTTTTATTTTAATGTCTTTGCTTTGTTTTAATTTTAAAGGAACAATATAATAACATGTAATATCTAGCGAGAAATTAAATGTTGATACCAAATTTATTCAACCAAATTTTGTCTTCTGCATTAAAGTAGTCAATAAATACCAAGTGCCTCTACAACTAGAGTATCGTAAGAAAAACAGGCAATGTGGTGTTTTATAAGGGATATATATATATATATACCATAACCCTAATCTAATCAGTGGTGCAAATATGGCATAAAATGAGAAACTACAAATATTCAATATGTATGAAGTTTATTGTTATAAAATACTGAGCAACAAAAAAAAAATTGAGGCATATTCAAAGAACACAACTTCTACATTAAATCTAAAAATTATATAAATAGTAATTTCATACCAAGAAGTCATCTTCAGGAAGTGCTGAAATAAAGCCTGGTTCAATGGCTTGCAGAAAATCAAAACCTTGAGTTGCCCACCTGTTAAAAGAATTCAATAACTACAAATAAACAGCTAGGAAATACAATGAAATTTTAACTTATTTATGGAAATATTAACCCCACAAACATAATCTTGTTGGATTCTGAAAGTATTTCCAAGTAAAGATATGAAAATCCTTATTCATAATCCAGTTTTAAATAATAAAAATACACAAATAATTTCAACATGAAATCTTTTTTAAATTAACTTTTATTTTTAGTTTATATCATTCATTTCCAAGAGATTTTGAGTTACAAATTTTCTCCCCATATTTCCCCTACCCACCACCCCAAAACAGTGATCCCACTGTATACCCCCTCCCCTAATCTGTTCTCTCCTATGTCTTCCCCCATGACCCCTCTGACTTTCCAGTAGGGCAAGATGGATCTCCCTACCCCAGTGCCTGTATATCTTAATTCCCAGTTGCATCAACATGAAATCATTAAACAAACAAAAAACTATCTTTGTTATGTATATACCAGCATGACAAAAGACTCCTTTTATGCTTACAATACCTGTAGATAATTTTCATTTAATATTTAAGAATTGGTCAAAAGCTTATTTGATTCATAAACAAAAGAAATCCACTTGAGCATTACCTGGGCCTGGTGCCTCGACCACTCTCACATTTAGTTAGCACATAATTCATCCACTTCCTGGCAAAGCTAATATATTTGTCTCCAATCTTCTGTCTAAATGTTCCAGACATCAGACGAACAACTTCTTTATGATACTGAAAGTTAAATTATACTAAAAATCAATAGGATTTCAACAACCATAATGAAATTCTAACATTACTTGTAACCAGAATATCCTAGACTATTATCAATCCACTTGAAGACATCATTTTTTCAGTGCAAGAATGGTAATAATAGGCCATTACACAATATCAGAAATACTAAAAGAAACAGTAGTAATTACACACATATACATGAAATCAATCATTCACATACCTAATATACACATTATATTGCTTTTGGGTTTACAAAAAAACTTCCCTCACAAAAACTATGTGAAGTCTATAGCACAAAATAAATATCCTTCATTTACAGATATGGAAACTGAGGTTCAGAGATTAGGTTACTAAATCCAAAAGGTCATCCAAATAATAAGTAGCAGAGCCAAGACTTGTACGTCAGACTGACTTCAAGTCCACCTCTCTTTCCTCATATGACACTATTTATTTAACATGAAAAGATTAATCCTATTTTCCAAATCTATTAACTCCATTTTAATACTCTGTATATGAAAATGAATGATGTGAGAAAATTCCCTAATTCTTTCACTGGATGCAGAGAAGTTCAGTAATTTGTCTGTGGCCACAAGCTATTAAGTCTCATAGGCAGGATCTCAAACCATTTCTGGACTCCAAGGCCAGCATGTTCCATCAGTTCCACAGCAGATTCCAATGCAGAGGCCAGGGGCGCTATTGGCTATGTGAACGAGGGACATCGACTCACTTCCCTGGGTATCAGCTTCTTTCTCTTTTAAATGAGGGGGATGATAGATATAATTTATTTAGTGCTCTGAAGTTTACAAAGCACTTTTACATGTTATCTCATTTGATTATATCATTATTAAGGTAGCTTCTGAATCTACAAACTTATGTTCCTCAATAATTTATATATTTTAAAACACAAGATAGTCATAAGAGTCATACTTTGGAGAGACGAACAAATTACAAATTATTTCCTCATGAAATAATAAACAAAAAGGTATTTTTAAAAATAAGAAATAAAGAGAATTTCTAGGAAATGGTATCCATTATGAGGTTAGGGAGAATTATTATGACTAGGGCTAAGTACTAGACCTCTTATTTCACTGATTTAGGTCACTCCCTTTACCTATAGCATCTTATCTGCAAAGCGTAGTCTTTGAAAATTGCTTGAAACACTAAGTGGTCATGCCCAGGGTCACAGACACTGTCTGAGATAGGGCTTAAACCCAGGTTTTCTTGGCGCCAAGACAAGCTTTCTTATCCATTTTTATCATGAATCTGTTCTATGATGAATAATGATCTCAAAAGTTGCATTGACAGATTATCACTTGTAAGTAAAAATTATTTGACTAAGATAATATTTTTACCACATAATGTAAACATCTGCCAGAGTATTCTATAACCTAAAATTGTAAAACAGTATGAATTTTAGTTATATGAATTATGAATAAGTTATATAAAATGTTCAAATGAACCCAATATAATTAGAATAATATTCTGTACATGTAGGCAGGTTTTTTTCAGTGAACCACTTTCATAGAAAATCTCTATTTCTAGTTCAAAACATAGAACATATTTGGAAAAGAAATCTTAGTCCCTTCTTCCTTCCCAATCCCTTCCCCTATGTGAAAAGAAGAAAAAAAAAAGTCAAGGACTCAATTTTTCAGATATTCACTCAATGCAAGTGAGAACTTAAAACCAAACTTCAGGTTGACCATGAATTAAATTTTAGAATATTTCAGCTACAATCAGTTATAGGCTTTCCCAAGCTCAAGTCTTATTTTCTTGCATTTACCTCAAAACCAAAATTGTAACCCTGAATCATGGCTTCACGATAGTACTGCTGCAAGGTGACAGACTCTAAGTCATCAACTTCAGTATCAAATTCTGATGTGAATATGTGGTCCACTTGGTCAATGGCATCACTTATTTTGTTGCAGAGCTGCAATGCATCATCCTAAAAAAAACAACAAATGGAGAGTGATTCTAGGTTGAGGTGACCCAGGCAATGCTAATTTAACCTTAAGATACAATTTCTTTCATTTTCATAGAGACACTCATTCATGTGTTATTATTCAAAACAAGGTGGTAACCAGGGAAAATTATGTTAGAAAAATTTTATTATTCTCTTATTGAAAATGCAAATCAAGAAACAGGGGGTATCTCTTAACTATGGAAAATTTGTATTCTTATTAGACCTATAAGATCTAATAACAGTTAAACTTGCCAGAATAAGTTTATTTTCATTATTCTTAGTTAAAGCTTTAGGTTTTCCTACTCAGTTTTTTTTTAAATGAACCATATTGTACAGAACTACAGTGATGTGTAGTAACCTAGATTTTACTCCTTAGGTAGAAGAAAATCAATGAAAAGTCTTAAAAAAAAAATACAGCTATACTTTTAGGCCTAGTGTCCTGAAAAAAGGGATTTAAAATGGAATAGTTCACATAGGAAGGCTTTTGGGAATGAAGAAGTCCTTGATATGACTGGAAGAAAGAGAAATATGTACTGTTCTACACCAGAAAAGACTTTAAAGTAGGAGGTGCTCTACCAAGTAACCTGGATATAGAATGGAAAGCTGAAGTTAATGGGAGATAAATACAGTTGATGCACTGAGCAGGAAGGACACATGGTCTGGTAGAAGCACTTGGTTAAGGCATTGAAGGTATTTTATAAAATAAATCTGAAATAATCATAGCAATGCCTCACATTTAATATCCTTCTCAAGAAAGGACATACTTGTTTACAAATAATATTCATTCAATCTCTGTATCTACTATAAACAGCCAACATCCAAAATCTTGTGGTCACTCTTTCCTCTATTATCTGCAATTCTGGAATAAATGACAGGTGGAGTAGAAGAAGCAAACTATAGATGGACTTCTACCCCATGTCTTTCAATTATTATATCTGAAAATGCTGTGATGAGTGTGTACAGTTTCAACAGTTAGTGAGTATAGTTTCTTTGCCTTATTATTAAACTTTTAGAATGGAAAATGAATCTTTTAGAAATCAAAATGCTGTGTTTATCCTTTTGCATAAGCTTATTCCACTGGAAAAAAAAATTCCTTGTAATAGAGAAAGATATAGAAAAAATTTAAACTTAATCCATGGCACCTAATGTTTAAGTATGGAAACCTTTAGTTACAGAGTTTAAATAAGAAGAGATTAATATTTTAATAGGGATGCACTATCTGGGGTTGCCAGGTCCTAGTTTGGGTTCCTTGATCAGCAACATGAGAGGGAGGGAATAAGCACCTATGAGGACTGTGCTAGCTAAGTACTTTACAAATATCTGATCTGAACCTTGTAATGATCCTATAAGACACATACTATGATTATTCCCATTTTAGAGTTAAGGAAATTGAGGCAGAATGTGGTAGGAGCACAGAGTTAATTTGTCTGAGGTCTACCTGGGGTCTTCTTGACTCCTAGGCCAGCACTTTCTCCAGTGAGCTACCCAGCTGCCTCTAATGTGATGCTGCACCAATCTCACAGCATCTCAATCAGCTCTCTTAAGCCTTAGCTTTTTTTTTTATGGTTGTTGTTTTGTTTTTTTTTCATCTATAAGATGAGGGAGCTGGACAAGACTGTCTCTAAGATCTCTTCCATCTCAAACAGTGAAAATTTATGAATTGAAATTTTAAGGAGCTAGTTTCTCCAAAGCTATCTTGAGAGAAGAGAAAGTAAATAGCATGCTGGCTCATGAGTCAAAAGACTTGAGTTCAAATCTGACTTCAGACACTTAATGAAGCTGAGTGACCCTGGATAAGCTACTAAAAAGCTATCCTCCTCAGTTTCCTCAACTGTAAAGCGACCAGAATAATAGCGCCTACTTCCTGGGCATTGTGAAGATAAAATGAAAGAATATTTATAAAGCACTTCACAAACTTTTAAGTACGATGTAATAAGTGTTAGTTATCATTATTATCACTATTACTGTTTGAACATGAGTTTAGAGCAGATGTAAGGTAGTCTTAGAAGGAAAGAACTAGCAAGGGTCACAGGTACTCAGAGAGCAAGAAAGGCCTCCTGCAAAAGGCTGGATTTGAGTCAGTAAGAAAGCCAAGGAAGCCAGGAGGCAGAGATGAGAGATAAGATCACATGAGGTGTGGGGAGAGCCAGGGAAAAGGCCAAGAGTTGAGAGATGGAGGGTCCTGCACTAGGAAAAACGAGAAGCCGGGTGCTGCCAGATGATAAAGTAAATAGAGGGGAATAAAGCACATAAGAAGAGTGAAATGGCATTAAGGCACAAGGCTGTGAGAGACTTTAAATGACAGATCACATTTTAATATTTGACCCTGGAGGTAACGGGTTTTATTAAGGAAGGGAGGTGGTGATATGGCCAGACTGGTAAAGATATAGGTGCAGAACAGCAGAAGCAATAAAAGGGGCAACAGGGAGGGGCTGACAGAAAGACACCCCCAGAGTAAGACTGATTTCTAATGGGAAGGAAAATAGGTACCAATAAGCTCTAGGGTTTCACCAGAAAAGAGACTAGAAGGCAAGGGGATGCTGTTTTGGTCCACCCAACCCCACAGATCTGGCATCCCCTGTCCATCTGTTCTTAAGAGTCTGAGGTAGGAAACAGTGGGCAATTAACATGATGTAAGCCAGAGAGAAGATAACCAAAGGCAGACTCACAACTCATGGCCTGAGAAAGAAGGAAACTTTTCTCTGGTTCTAGCAAAGGATAAATAAATACTAGGTCTAAAGAGCAGAAGCAGGATAATATGCTCCAGATCTCTCTCACTTTTCCCACACTCCAAGTAGAGCCAAGTTTCATGCACAAGGAAACTGCCTCCCCTGAAGCACAGAATATCAAGGGAATCCTGTGATTCCACCTGCCTATCTAGAAACGGGAACAAGGAGCGACATTTATTTATTACTTTAATGGATGCCGTGTTTTTACCAAACATTGTCTCACTGGATGGAGCCTCATCACATCCCTGGGGGGGTAGGTACTAGGAAGGAGCATTATCCCCAATTTGCAGATAACGGAACAGAAGCTCAGAGAGGCTGAGTGTCCTGTCCATAGCCAAGAGTCCAGTACTTTAAGTACATTACTTGACTTCTCATCTTCCAACGAAGGGATGGCATATTTAAATACTCTGTGTGTGTGTTTGTGCATGTGCACGCGTGTGTGTGTGTATAAAAAACAAAAATTTGTTAAAGTAACGAATGAATGATCATCAAGCAAACAATTCTGTTCTGTCTAGTAAATATTTATTAGGGTACTGTCAGGGCTTTTGGATTGGGAGACTTGGCTTCTCATTCCAGTCCCACTGTCAAGGCCTGCTCTGTTTGTGCCACCTACGGTGATACTGGCACCCTCTCAGGCCATCCAGAGCTGGCCAGTCAGCTTGGCAGTCACCCCAGCATCCTCTCACTCCACGATAATTTCTGTGTCACTGGCCTCCTCACTGCTCCTTGCACAGGACATGCCATTTCCTGACTCTGGCTGTCCTCCCTTCTCCAGTCTCCTGTTCCCCCCTCATCTGTACTTCCTGGCTTCCTTCAAGGCTCTCTGCCTCCTACAAGAAGCCTTTCCTGGTTCTGCTGAATCTTAGAGTCACCACAGGAAGAGAAGCCCCATTTGATCCTGTCTCTATCTTGTCTGCTGTGCACTCCTGCAGTGCAGCGATGGGCTTCGTGTTTATTTGCTTTTCTCTTTCTTTGTGTCCCCAGGGCTTAGCACAGGGCCAGTATTTAGTAAATGCTAGATGTGTCCTTAATATCAGGCAATCAATTCAACCTTTTTGGGTATTAGGCTTGTTCCACATGTGTAAATGATGATGCACTAAATAATTTCTAAGGTTTCTTACAGTACTTAAATTTTATAATTCTGTGGTCATGTAAGCACCTTGAGAGTGGAAATTTGTTTCATCTTTTGTATTAATAAACTATACGTGTCCACAGGTGGTAAAAATTTAGTGAGAAGCCCACAGAAAAAAAATCACGGTTCTGCAACTGACAGCTGGCCATATCCAGTCAGTACATAGGAGCACCACACTTCACCATCATTTTTCCAACAGGCTGTTTGTTGTATACAGACCCCTACTTGTTTCCCTCAGCTCCTACTTTCTACCTCTTGCTCTGGAACACTACTGCTTCCAAAAAACCTTTCCCTAACCACCACTTCTTTATATTTATAGTCTCTTCTGAAAAGAGTGCACATTCCTTAAAGGCAGGAACTGTCTCTCTTATATCTCCCAGTGCTTGGCATAAATTTAATAGTTGATAATTTTTTTTTAAATTCATCAATTCATTCATTCAATGGTACTACAAACCTCTAAACCAGGGGTGGGGAACCTGCAGCCTCAAAGCCACATATGGCCCTGAAGGTGTGGCCTTTTGATTGAGTCCAAGTACTACAGAACAAATCCTTTTAATAAGGGGATCTGAGGCAGCTAGGTGGTGTAATGAATAGAGCTCAGGCCCTGGAGTCAGGAGGACCTGAGTTCAAATGTGACCTCAGACACTTTACACACTTACTAGCCATGTGACTTTGGGCAAGTCATTTAACCCCAATTGCCCTCCAAAAGGCAAAAAAGAAAAGAAAAGAAAAGAATAGTTTGGGGGTGGCTAGGTGGCGCAGTGAATAGAGCACCAGTCCTAGAGTCAGGAGGACCTGAATTCAAATCTGGCCTCAGACACTTAACACTTACTAGCTGTGTGACCTTGGGCAAGTCACTTAAACCCCAAATGCCCTCCAAAAAAAAGCTAAAAAATTAAAAAAAAAATTTTTTTTAAGGGCATTTGTTCCGTGATGTTTGGATTCAAAGGGCCACACTCAAGGACCTAGAAGGCCACAGGTTTCCCACCCCTGTTCTTAACCATAACAACTCTCCCATAACATTTCAAGAATTAGGTGGAAGTACCTTTAGCTGCTGCAAAGCTTTGGCGATGACTGGCTGACTAGAGGTTTGTTCTTGGTGCAAAGTTACAAGTCCTTCAATGGATTGCTGGAAAGCTTTTCTCTGGCTCACAAGATGGGCAGACTCCATGACTACTAAGAGAAGATTTTCAACCTAGGAATATAAAATCAAATCTAGTACATGAGAAGACATTGATAAATTTCCCACCTCCAAAATTCTAGTGCAAACCATTACTACCAGAAGAAAAAATAATGTGTACATTTAAAATAATAATAATAATAATAACGAATTAAATTATGATGGTGATTCACAGTTTTACAAAGTATTTTCCTTACAACACTGTGAAGTAATATGTGAGTGGATCTATGGTCTCATGGACTTTCATATTTCCTCCAAGGAAATAGACTGCAATCCATCTATGCCTGCCCATCCTGTGAGACTCTTGTCCATAGGTTCTCCAAGTGACACAGGGGGTTCACCCAACATGCTGGAGGTCGTCCTTATTTTCTTCGGACGTCACAAGGGTACCACAGCTGTCCTGTTGTCTTTCACTCTCACAGTCCATCTCATCTTCCTATAATACAATTCCCTGATAACCTTTTATTCATATTTTTCTTCACAGTTCCTTACTGGTTATTTGTTGAAACCCATTCATACCTACCATATGAATCTGATTTTATAGATAAGGAAATTGATATCTGGGTGAATTGACCAAAAGACAGTCAGTAACAGAGGTAGGATTCTAACCCAGTCTCTGGATATCAAGTCAAGTGTTTTTTTCCACTACATCATGGCACTTGTTCAACAATTACTAATTATTCAAATTTACTAGATTTCAGTTCATCTTACACACATTTTATCTAGGCATAATTAACTCTAATATTCCCACAACACAACTGATAATCACAAATAAAAGACTCTTCACAACCCAAAGTTCCCATTCCAAAGGAAAGTCAGAAATAAACTGCAGAGCATAAATAAATGACCTGGTAGATGCTGTCTACAGACCTCCAAGTTACTTTCCTTCTTGCTTTAACATCTGGCACATGGCTCAAAATTCTTCATATGGTTCAAATGGCTCTCCTTCATAGTCCTTGTCCTCATACTAGGGGACTTCAACATACATACTAACTCTCTCCATCAAACACGTTAACCACTCAGTACCTCAACCAACTCATTCCCCTTCCGCTCCACATCAGCCACATGCCAAAGGTGGCCACACCTTCCAATGGCATTTTTAATCTTTATTAGTTCCTTCCCTTTTATCAGTAAACATACTCAGGTCTTTCCTAGCCTTAAAAAACGAATTCTCCAACTGCCTCCAAAAAATACCCCAAACCCAAAACCCTGACTTTGTGATTCTATCAAGCTATTATCCCCTCCCTCTCTTCCTTAATTACTAAATTTCTAAAAATAGTTTAAACTTATTACTTCTACTTCCTCACCTTCTATTATTTTCTTCAACATCCTTCCATGGTCAACCATCTATTTAAATCTCCAATCTTCTAAAGACCAAATCTACTGCCCTTTCTCAGTTTTTTATTTCCCTTGACCTCTCTGCTATGTTTGGCATAGATGAATATACACCTTGGCTTTTATGTCTACTTCTCCTGTCTTTCTTATCCATTTCTGTCTATTTCCTTATTTATTCTTTTTTCTCCTATTCCCTAAGCCAGATCATCCCCCTAAGACTACTATCAATCCTCTTCTCTCATCTCTCAGTATTTACCTATTGGCAATTCAGACCCAGGACTTATTATCTCTCTATGTAGATCTTTTCTCTTTACCTCCAACCTCTGCAAAGCATACTAGTCAGTGAATTTTCCATGTCTCCAACAGCCTGCTAGACGTTTTTGTCTTTATGTTAAACCAAACCCTCAAATTAAAGAAGCTCAAAATGGAACTCTTGACTTTACTCCAAAACTAGCCTCTTTTCCTAATTTCCCATTTCTTTGGATGGTATAACTAGACTCCCAGTTACCCTGACTTGAAACCCAGGTGTCATCTTTGACTTTCCCCTTTCCTACATTCAACAAGCTTGTCAATTCTATGTCAAAAACATCTCTTCCTTCCATCCCTTCTTTTTCATTTCTACTACTACTATTTTAATTCAAGTTTTTATTATATCTTGCTTAAATTACAGCAACAGTCATCTTATTATATTCCCTGCTTCTAGTCTTACCCTTCAATAATTGACCTTTCATACACCTGCCAAAGTATTTATTTTTAGTACATTTATCTGACTGCATAATTCCCTTTCAGAAACTATGAGTGATTTCCCACTGGCTTGAAATATGAAACAATTAGCCTAGTAGTTAAATGCTACCCCCCAAATTTTACTCCAACCTACCTCTGTTTGTGTTTAACCTCACACTACACCCTGTCACATATACAATTTTGCACAACAAAAATCAAGATATATTTTCAGAAATTAGACAGTGAAGATTGTCATACCTGCATGCTTCTAAGTGTGTCAACTGTTTCCACTTGAGGCACTATTTTGACAGGTGGCCCTTCCCACATACTCCAGTGGTCATCTAAGTCATGATCTCGATCACCATGCTTAGTCATGAGTAAATAAGCGTCAATTAACACATCATCTGAATCTTTCGAACAGTCCTTTCCTGCAGCTGCATTTAGTAGCTGCAAAATAACACATTTCTCCCCAGCAAGAGTATGTGGAACAAATACTTGCAAATTTTCCAATCCAGGAATTTGTACCTGGAAAGCAAATAAATTTGAATTTTTAACAAAGAAACAGAAGATACATAATACCCACTTTGCAGGAGAACATACTGTAAACGAAAATAGGTTAGCTTTTTAAAAATAAATGTCTCCAAACAGTCCTCTTAAGGTAACTACTAGGGAAAATTATTCCTTAGGAGAATAAATTCTAATAGCTGCTGAGTTGCCTTGTTTTCTGAAAAGCAGCGATTTGGAACATAGTTCATATTCCAAGGACAGTAATTCAAATCATTCTTCACTGAAGACTCTGACTACCAATGACAAGTCACATTACTCCAATGTTATTAAAAGACAAAATTAACAATTATGCCATTATAAAACCTTATGCTTAAAATTAAATCACAATAATTGCTATGTACATAAAAGGCTAAAAGAAGGTAGTCAATGTAATTTAAAATTAAGTACTACCTGTTTACCCATATATTTAACTGCATGTATTTTTTTAGAATTTTTAGTGATAACATCAAGTTTTACTTTTTTGCAGCAGCAACAAAACTCTTTTGTATTTAGACCTTCAAAGAAGCAAATACCACTCAATTAGGCACAACCTTAAACTGGTGAATTTAGAACAGTAATGTTGAGACTTTATATAGCACAGCATTCTCTACCTGTACATATTTCTCCTGGGTAAACACATTGTGATTATATGTAATAACCACAGAGGCAGACTCATGCATGTGCTTTTCATTTGCCTTCATTCCCTAACAGTTCGGCTTTACCTACCTAACTCCTCTTCTTTATGAACAACCTTTTGGTTTTCAAGTTGGATATGTTTATTCTCACACTGGTTCTTTTGGCATTTATATGGCTTTATCGCTCTTCTGTTTTAAGGACGGTAAAACCTCAGCCTTCCGGAAAGGACCATTTTTAGAAATTTGACACTTAGAGAATGAGTCTGGATTTAGAAGTCATCAGACCAATAACTCCAGAACCTCTCTGGTGGGGAAGATGCTTCTGAATATGCCAAGAAAAGATGCAGTCCTGAGCATTATAACTGCTCTGTTATGTCAGGTCAGCTCTAGCATGTGGAGGGAAAAGAAACTCCCTAACTGATTGGAGCAATCTACAAAAAGGCTGGCCTGTCCTCTTGCTAAAACTAAGAAGTGCAGGGAGGGAGAAGAGTGAAAGGAGACATAAGAGACAAGAATAAAGCAAGTAGGGAAGAAAAGGCACCACAACAGCAAAAGTAAAGAACAGACGTGCTGATGCCAGCCAAAGATGATGACAGAATCCATAATAGCTCTGGAAAACTTGGCTAACCAGAACTATTCATACCCCCAAGGGTTCTGAATAGCCAAGATTTTACAACATAAATTTAATTCTGTATACAGCCCAAAATTTCTTCTAATTTTGTCTACAAATATAAGACACAGACAATACTCAATTCCATCCTCACTTATCTGCAAGAAACAAAGTGCTAGTATAGTGTATCTGTCCTTTTGGGCTAAGTACAAACGCAGGTTCAGCTCAGTAGTAACTGCATATTATATGCATAGATGCATGATTTTCTTTTCGAAACATAAGCTAACACCAATTTTTATTTTCCTAAATCTCCAACAATGTACTTTGATCAGAGACTTATGAAGTACAGCCAAGTAAAATTTACAGATGATCCCTAAACTTTATTTCAACCAATCATCTCTCCTGAAAAGATGTATATTGTTAGCAAAAAGTGCTGTACGTATAACATGTAAGGCATTCAATGACTATGTAATAGAGAATCTGACAAATGTATGATTCTCTTCTGTAGACTGTTGAAGAGTGGAACAATCCAAAGTTAAAAGTGCAAAGCAGAGTAAGAGAAAAATGTGGAGCTTGTGTAAACTATATAATAATCTTATAGGCTAATCAAGAGTTAACTGGATTTAATGATAATATTTATTGTTACTATAAAGACAAAAGTACCAAAAATGGAAAATAAAACTACAACGTTGGAACTACTTTATTATCATGATTTCATGTTTCATTTAAAATACTATTATTATATATCTCCCTGAGCTTATGCAGTCCTCAAATCAAAGTGTGCTAATAAATTTTACACAACAGACTGAAGAATTAATAACAGCTACCATTTTTGGAAGCTTTAAGGCTTATAAAGCATTTACATAATAAGATATCTTTAGCATCTAATTGGCACAACACCTTACACATAATAGCAATAGCTGTTCAATGAATTTCTAAAAGTTTTTTTTTTAAAAACAGTATTAATACAAACGAAAAAGGGACATGTTGGCAGCAAAAAGATTTAAGAAAGGTCTCTCTCATAAAAGTTTGCCATATTTTTACATGTAGACTTGTAGAGAGAGGCGGAGAATGGCAGATAAGTATTATATAGTCTCTGAAGAACATCTGTGAGGGCTGGTAGAGACCGGAGCTGAGGCTGACAAGGAAAGACATGGCTCTGTCACACCAGCCTTGTGTATACTCCCTCTAGTGATGCAGAGTTTGGCCTGCAACTACCTGCCCAACTGGTATGTACATTCCCACATAAACCTTCCACAGAAGGGGTAGTCAGGTGGTACAAGGGGTAGAGCACTGAGTCTGGAGTCAGAAACCCCCGAGGTTCAAATCTGACCTCGGACACTTCCTGCGTGACCCTAGGCTGGTCACTTAATCTGTCTGCTCAGTTTCCTCATCTTTACAATATTAAAAGTAATATTACCTACCTCCCTGGGTTGTTGTGAGGATCAAATAAAATAATATCTCTAAAGCACCTAGCACAGGACCCGGCCCGCAGGAGGTGCTACATAAGCATTAGCTGCTAGTATGATTATTAATAGCAGAGAACCATGGAATCACAGGTTTAGAGTTGGAAAAGCCTTCATGGGTCACACAATCCAAAGCTCTTATTTTATAGATGAAGAAACAGAACCAAAAGTCAACCAAGCAACAAGAGCAGTGTTGGGATTTGACCTTTAGACGTCCTGATTTCAAATCCAGTGTACTACCCAAGCTGCCACAGACAGGACGGAAACAACTGAACAAGAACAACACAAATGGTGTTTCTACTCTAGTGGGTTTCCTAGGGTTCTTGGAGCCACAGGTGAGAGGTGGGTGGCAGGTGGACAACAAAGGTGGGTGAGCAATCGTGAAAAAGGCTCAGCAGCCCCCCCACCAGAGGTGCTGGTCCTCCATCATACCTCTGATGCGACAGATCAGTGACGTCTCCTAAGGTTATCACCACACTGATCTAGTTGAGCTTATGCTCCCCCCTCTCTTCCTCATGCTGAAATGCTATTTCACTGTACATATAACTCACAGCTCCTGGATCACAGAAAATCCTTGAACTTGCTGATCAAGAGAAGAGCAGTTACTGGTTCATTTTTTAAGGTCTACTGGCTTTTCCCAGATCTTTTAGAAAAGACAGGTAGATACTGTTCTTGGATACCAGAAAAAAAGCCTATCTCAGGTACTCCTATCTTGTTCCTTCAGGGTACAATGCGGGTTTGCTTGGAGGGAGCCCAGATCTCCTAACAGTGAGCCAAGCTGTTTCTGAGAGGAGATAGTCTGTGTTCTCTCACCACATGAGTGGGAGCAGCCTCTTTCAATTGGCTGTACACCAGGAATGAGCATCCAGGAAAGCAAGCAAGTCTATCCCAGCCTGGCAGCTGGGTACTAAAGCCTCCGGAGATTCTCAGCCGCAGACTTCTTTTTAACCGAGACTAAGATCCTCCTGGCTATGAGGTACCTTCAAGCTTAGTCTTTTCTTTGGATCCCTCTTCCTGATCAAGGGTTTTCAGTCCTTTCTGCAGAGACTTGGCCGTAATTTATGCAGCTTATTCATTCCCCGTCTCCCCGTCCCCCAGTAATTTTAATCCCTGAAGACTAGACTATCAACCTATTTTTGGTTATTTGCCAAATGATGACCAAACAGCTCAGAGTTTGGAGTTCTCAAATATCTGAATCCTTTGTCTCATCCTTTTTCCCATATAAATAATTGGGTGAGGAAAAGGTAATACAGACAACGCCAAGGGGTAGGCTCTTTGTCCCTCTGGTTCCTGGCCTGTCCTGAAGTTTCAACCAAGCTCCAAAGCTCAGAGGGGCTTTGGAGGCACATATTTCAGAATGACCAAGTTTGTCTCCCTATCCCCCTCCAAAAATTGAGAAAATGAAATCTCCCTCCATTTACCATAGAAGTGGAGGGATGGAAGCTTGGAATAGCTAAGAACTATACTGCCATCCATGGTTAATGTGCTAATTAGTTTTGATTGTCTACTTTTTTTCTTCCTTCTTAAATCTTTGTTACCAAGAGTAGCTGACTAGATAGGGGAAGGGGAAGAATCAGAAATCAAAGTGATACAAAAAACAAAAGAAATATCCATAACTACAGTGTCCATTATGTGCCAGGCACTTTGCTAAGTACATTAAAAAAAAACAATTAAAAAACTAAAGCAGAACAGTTCCTTTGAAAACAGTGTAACTTATGTTTGTAAACGTAAAAAAAATGTAAAAACATAATCATATCTAAATAAAGAAATATCAAGAGACCACTTAAGGGAAAATAAATTGTGGGTTTAGGGTTTTTGCCTTTTAATTATTTAGCATTCTATTATCAGTGAGTTAACCTATGTTTTCACAATAGAGATAAAGAAGAAATAAGCATTGGTATGTGTGCATGGGCATAAATAGCAGCACAACCATGATGCTGTCCTGATAGAGATGGTGCCTTAGAGAGATGTCCTGTAAAACCTTGAACCTCCCTCCCAAGGTGGAGCATAGAGTTCACACATCAACATTTGCTGAAAGCTTCTGGCAGGAAAACAAACACTGTGTAGAGAACTATGCTAATAATATCTCCATGAACCAGATATATTCCCTTTCTTCACAAACATCTGAAAAGTTATTGTCTTCCCTGAGCAAGTGAGCTAGGATTACACTCCTCTCTCTCTGTATATGTGTGTGTTTGTGTGTATACATGCATGTATGTATGTACGTATGCACATGATCTATCTATAGGTCTATCTATTTACCTATGTATTCCCCCCAAAAGAAGTGCCTGATATAAAAGACCACAGATCACAGATTTAGAGGTGTAAGGGCAGCCTAGAGATAGATCATCCAGTCCAATCTTTTAATTCTACAGATGAAACAACTGAGACCCAAAGAGCTTAAGTGTCTTCTGACCCTAAATTCAGCATTTGCATTTCTTCTAGAGTTGTTTGGTCCTTTAAATTTTATTTTGTTCTGGTATGTCTGGATTTATTTGCTAAAATTTCTCTTGCTTCTGAAGTGAGAATATATTGTAAGATAACTAAACCGAGGGTCTTTATATAAACGCTCATCTATTAGTTTAGTTGTGTCAAATTCTGCTTGTTTGGAGCAAGCCCATATCTCTTAAGATTAGAACAGATCTCTGTGGGCACATATTGACTTAGAAAACCACAAGTTAACATTACATATGTTGTGCTCCATTTTTATTTATTTTGTTAAAACATTTTCAATTACATTTTAATTTAGTTTAAAGCAGTTGGGAGTTTTACCTGCCTGCAGCCAGAGTTTGATACTTCTCAGAATACGATGTGATACACTTACATTTCACTGATACTATTTTAAATAATTTTACCTTAACATAGTGTTTGGATTTCAGCATATCCAGAAGGTCTTGCACAGGTGCAGATACTATGAATTCTGCGGCTATTTCCAGATCCTAGAGTCATAGTTAAAAAAAATATTTTTTACTGAGTTAAATGTTTCTTTAAAGATACTAAAAAATACAAGCAATGAAAACTAAGCTTGATTACCATCAGCCACTCACCTTTCTTAACATTTTAGCAAACCCAAGTGCTTTGGAAGCCCTTTCTCTAGCTTCATGAAAGAGCTCCTTCAGGGCTCTGCTGGTCTCTATAACAGATCTCCTGTAAAGTTGATAGAAATCCTGTTACTATGAATTAATATATTCCCCAGGGAATAAAAAGGGAAATACATATATATGTGTGCATGTGTGCGAATATATGTGAATATGTACATATATATGTGAAAACAAATGCTACTTCCATCAAAATAAATTTAAGTTGCTCATAAAAAGCAGTAAATTATCAGAAACGTTATGAAACTTGCTTATTGCTTTTTTTTAAAAAAAAAACAACAACGGTATTTTCTCACACAAGTTAGTAAACATCAGTGAAAACCATTACCTTCTAAATACTTTTGTTTAAGATCAGACCTCTGAAAGTTTTAGGAACCACATGGTACCTTTATTTAACTCCAGTCAACCTATAAACATTGAGAATCAAAAGACCAAAAGCTTTTTTCATATTTTAGATGGCAAGAGCCTTTCCTCTTCCCTTAGGAAAATCTATAAACAGAATTAGTTCTATGTACCTTTAATCTTTCAGTCCTATTCTTTTCTAAGTGTATCTTTAAACTAAAAGATATTACTTTCAGTCAATATAATCCCAGCTGAACTACAAATAAAATATCTCCTAAAATCATAAACAAGAAAACATGAGAAAGGCAAAACTCAATAAGTTTTTGTTTTTGTTTTTGAAAACATATAACAACTCCTTGGAAGTTCTAGGACCAGGAAGGACATCAGATGCCATCTAGCCTAATTATCTCACCTTTACAGATTATGAAACTAAGGCCCAGGGAAATTAAGTCACAGAGGAAAACTTTGGAAAACTAGAAAACATAAAGTTTATTTATAATTGTAATTCATCCCATGTTGTTATTCTAAATGAATTAGTATATGCTTCACAGATTTATGTTCATGAAGGAGAGACAAAATGCAAAAGAAGAAATAAGTTGAAAAAAGAAGACAGTTAGGCAGCAGCTTGACCTGATTTCATCTGAAGCAGTACTGTCATCAGCACTAGTCCAGAACTCAGCACAGCTTTCCTGCAGGCCACAATCTAAAAATCCTCCAGTAGATTTCAACAGCATTCCTGCAATGTCGCTGAAAGAACGTAACAGAAAAAAATAAATAAATAAAACAAAGGAGAAAAATTACCTCTACTTATCTGCCAATCCCTATGACAACATTAACTTCCACATACAAACTGAGCTCTGTATTGAAGTATAGGTTAGGGATAATTATGCTCAGTTCTCCCTTTGGCCTGGATAACAAGTGTTTCCGTGCTAGAAAAGGAATAAAGTCCACCTTTGGACTCTTTCCAATCCTCTCTCCTTATTCAGTATTTGTATGGAGCTATGATGCAAAAAGAAGTATTCATTTCTAAGCAGAAAGCCTAAATAGAGTCTTTTCCTAAGATACTGGAAACAGAGTACAGTACAGACAGCTCGGCTTATAGACTGTCATGAGAACATCTGGGAGTGCACCAGTTATCTTCAGATTCCACTTCCCACATAAAGCAGGAAGGCAAGGACCTAAGGAGCTATTCCATTCTGGCCCCTTCTGTGTAAACCTGTGTAGGCCAATTTCTCTGGTTTCCATGAGCCTTCCAGTTTAGGGAATTGGCCTCAACGAGATTATGATTTCAACTGAACTAAAATCTGAAACTTTATAGAAAACAAGCACTTCAAATCAAACTGATATTATAAGATCAAGGAATGTTAGTAAGAAGTTTTGGGAAGTTTTCAGAAGTTTCCAAAAAAGAAAGTAATAAGTAGTAAGTTTTGCACGTAACGTGCAAAACAACAGTGAATCCTACCAAAACAGTTTTCCAGCCTGTGCTTCTCCGCCTCTAATGTAATGAGTTATTTCTTTGGTGAAATTCCATTCTTCTTCTAACAGATTTTTTAAACTATGAGATGCTTGAGGTAACTGCTGTAACATTTTGATCCAACTTCTCATGTAATCAAAATATACCTTTAAATAGAAATATAAAAGAGAAACGCATGAGCTTTCAACTGAAGAAGTATAAAAATTTCAAATTAAAAACAGGCAGACACTGACAGCAGCAATTCACCAAAACAACCTCAAAGTTAAAATAGACATGATAAGGACAACAATGAAAACTCCAGTCTCAAGCCATTTAGCACTAGAAAAAAAAATAACTCTTTATACACCTCAACAGGCCCTGAAAGTATCATCGTACTGTTTATTTAGCACAATGCAATAATGGATATTTATGATCACAACGAATCCTCTAAAACAATTGAATTGTATTTAGTATCCTATATGAAGACACAGATTGTTCAATACATTTAGGGTTAGTTTTGCATGAAATAGGGCTAAAGAATTTATTAAAAAATCTTTCTATCATATCTAACAGAAACCTAAAATGTACTACATAATTCTCTGACTTCTTAACTAGAATAAATTTTTAACCATATCTGATGGAAAATTTTAACTGCAAAAACCAAAAGGTTAAATCTCTAATCACTGATTAAATATTTATTAAACATCTATTATGTACTGGGTTCTTTGCTAGACACTAGAGGTACAAAAACAAAAAATGAAATAAAAGACATTATTTACCTGCTTACTACCAACCCCTGCAAGAAACCAAAGAAGTAAATCTCAAGAAATCTGAGAATTAGGGAGGAAAAATCCATAGCACTAGTAGTAGTCATTGTCGTAGTATATAAATCATCATTATATAGAAATGGTCAACTGGAAAATATCAAGAACTATCACACACACATACATACATATAGTCTCATCTCTGACAAATTTTATAACATTATCAACAGCTACATTCAGGGCATATCTGAAGGTCTGAAAAGCAAAGACTCAGACATCTGTAAACACTACTCTAAAGGCATCCATCATTTTTTGCTTCTAAAATAAATGTAAAGAGCCTCAGCTTGAACTTTTTGTGGCAAAAACAAACAAAGCAGAAACATACAATATTTTATATCTCTGAAAACAATGCAATGTTATAGCCTATATCCCTTTACTTCTCTGCTATGACAGAAGAGGTGAGTTTAATTAAATGTCTGCTCTCTGAGACAGTCATTGGTATTTCAATCACTGAGAGTTTGACTTTCCAAACCTAGTTTCCTTCCTTAGCTGTAGTCTGGAATAGCCTATATTTATTAGAAATCTCAAATTCAACATGTCCAAAACAGAACTCATTATCTTTTCCCCTACACCCTCTCCTCTTCTGTTTTTCACTACTACTATCGAGGGCACCACAATCTCTGTCTTCTTAGTAGCCAAGGTTAGAGACATCAGTGTTATCCTTAACTCCTCACTCATCTCACATATCTAATCTGGTGCCAAATCTTGCCCCTCTACCTTCATATCTTTTGTAAGACCCCCTAATCTCTACTCACACATGCACTATACTACTTTAGACTGTCATCACCACAGAACTACTACAATGGCCTTCCCACTCCAATGATCTTCCACTTAGCTGCCAGTGATTTTCCTAAAGCACAGATGTAAGTATGTTTCCCTCCCTAACCCCATCTTACCCTGACTCTAAAAACTCCAACTCCCTAATTACTTCAAGACTCATATACAGAATCCTCTATATGGTATTTACAGCACTTTTGAACTGGTCCCTTCTTAGTCTTTTTACTCTTCGCCCCTCTTTGCACTCTAAAATCCAACCATTCTGGCCTACTTGCTGTTGCTCATACATAACACTCCACTTCCCAATTCCATACAGATGTGTTGGCACTCCGCCATGCTTGCTCTCTTCACCTCTGGCTCTCCAGAATTTATGGTTTCCTCTCACACTTGACTCAAATGCCACCATCCACAGGAGGCCTTTCCTGGCCCCTAAGGCTTCAGCCTCTCCCTCTAAGGCTGCCTCCAACCTATTCCCTATATTTTTTATTTCTTTATACGTTGCTTCTCCATTAGAATGCAAACTTCTCAAAGTTGTTTTTGTCCTTTTTAGTACCCTAGGCACTTGGCAGAGTGCCATTTTTTAGACTGACTGACTGATTTCCATTAGTTATTTTAAAATTCATGTTAGTGTAATCACTGCTTCCATTATTCTCTGGGCTTTGCTTACCTTGTATCCCTTCATAAATAACCTCCTACAGTTTTCAGAATTCTTCATATTCATCCTAATTTGCTGCCCAATAATATTAAATTATGTTTACATAGTATACTTTTTTCGGCCATTCCCCCAACTGACAAAGTTTAAACTAAAATGCCCACAGTTGTGTAACCAACAGAGCCAAGATTTTAACCTGATTTCCTACTCTATGTTCAATTGCCTCTCTTTAAAATCACAAATTCTTTTACTATTGTTATATTATTCTCCACTGAACAAAAGCAGGAAGAAAATTGTACATCTAAAGAATCGGTAGATTCCTTACATTTTTGTGAAATAAAACAATTCTTTAGACAAAGGAATCTAGGTGGCACAGTTAATACAGAGTTGGAGCTGGAGACAAATCCAATCTCAAATACTTATAAGCTCTTTGATCCTAGGCAAGTCACTATACTTTTCCTCAGTTTCCTTATGTGTAAAATGAGGAAATAAATGGCCTCTGCTTCTCAGGGTTGTTATGAGAATCAAATGAGATAAAAATGATAAAGTGACATATCAATGGAAGCTAGTCTTTTAGCAAGTTAATGAGTGTGATAAATAAGAATGTTTCTTCCTATATACTAGTTTAATCTTAGCTTTGGTAAAATAAACTTATTAAATAATGCATTCATTTTTATAACTTCTTTACATATTTGGAATTAACAGCATTTTACAATGTAGGTGATGTAACCATTGCCAGAACACCTTGAATTTTAAAGACTACAAGTGATTTGAATTAAAAAAAAGAGAGCACTGTGGGTGGGCCCTAATTAGACATGGCTAGCTTCTTCTAGATGAGGTAAGATATCAAGTGAGGAATCAAGATAAGATTTAGCTAGGTAAGAAAATGAAGAAAAGAGTCTTCTCTAAGTAAAGCAGAAACAGCATGAGCTATAGCACTAGAAAAGATCAAAGTTAGGAACGAGAAGGTTGTTATACAGTGGGCAAGGAAACTAACATGATGGTAAGGGAAAGGTGTTTTGAGAAGCAGTAAGGAAGCAAGGTTTCAGAGGTAAGGTGGGGCCTAATCATGGCCCTAAGCTATTCTGCCCCCAAACGAATTATGTGATATTTAGACTGATGAAAGATTTCCTATCACATAAAAATGGAGGGTGGGTGCACACAACACCCATTACCTAAAATAGGATCCCCTCTACAACATACCTAACAAATGGCCATCTAGCCTTTGCTTGAAGAGCACTCCAGTCCATGTCCTCCTGGATATAACTAACTGTCGGGAAGATATTCCTTATAAAGCCTAAATTGGCTTCATTGCAACCTCCCCTCATTCTACTATTTCTACCATCTGGGGAGAAAACAACTCAAGTCTGACGCTTTTTTTTTTTTTTTTGGACGGCAATTGGGATTAAGTGACTTGCCCAAAGTCACATGGCTAGTAAGTGTTTCAAGCATCTGAGGCCAATTTGAGCTCAGGTCCTCCTGACTCCAGGGCCAGTGCTCTATTCACTGCACCACCTAGCCGCCCCCTGATACCTCTTTTATAAGACAAGAAAACCAAACTAAGTGTCACAGGTTTATCATACAGAACAAACAAAATAAAAGAAAATGATGATAATTCCTTTTCTCATCACTGATCCTTACCATCAACATTTTATGCAGGTCCTCTTCAAAAGAGTCTATGTTGCAGTCAATCTTTTCCAAATCATCTAATACTTCATGAAGCATGAACTGGTAATATTGCTTCATTAACAGACCACCCTTCAGGACCTCTTTACACTCTCTTACCAGCTGTAGTAAAAGAAAAAACATGTTAGAGTTATAATCTCTCATTTAATCTCTTCTTACAAAATTCTTCAGCAGTTCAATTAATTCAACATGACCCTATATGCCAGGTCCCATATACCAGGAATACAAAACCAAAACTCAAAACAATCTTTGTTCTGAATTTCCTTAAGTTCTTCTGGTGTAAAACAACATATACATACAAAGTAAATACAAAATAACTTTGAGGGCAGTGGAAGTAGTCAAAACGGGGAGATCACAAAAGATCTCATGCACTCAGCTGAACCTTGAATAGAGCAAGGCATTGTAAAAAGTGGGGAAGCAAAAAGGGAGCAATAATGGCATGAGTACAATAATTGCAAAGAAAGATAGAGGTGACAGCTAATATGCTGCATGCATCCTATTTTAATGGTATTCAGCCCCCATAAATGACTAGAGAAGCTTGACTCCAGAAAGCTTTATATCAATTCAAATTGTGTCCATTTATGATTTACATATAAAATATCTGAGCTGGTTCAAGCTCAACACCTCCCTAATTTATGCAGTTTGTTGCTCCTTTCTCACTTCAAATGCCCTAGTACCCAGACGTTTCAACACAGCTTGTTTCCACTCTTCAGTTCATCACTCTTACTGCTGCCACCATTCACTCCCAGAGGAGTAAGCCATGAAATTGTGCTAGATCATCTAGTCTAACACAAATTCACATAATTTAATCTCTATTGGGACCTCATTGCTACAAGTCCTTTTAGCTCAAATCTGAAGGACCTATACGACATTATTCACAACCTATCCAGCTGATTTCCATGATCATAAATTCCCCAGGGTCACCCCAAAACCCTGAATCAAAGCAGAAGATGTTTCCTACTTTGCTAAGTAGAGACTAATCTACTATCAGTGGGGGGGGGGGGTGGTAGGAGGTGTCAATCATCAAATGTAGAGGGAGAATCATGGCAGTAAAACAAGCAAAACAGCTAAAAATGGCTATTTGTACAGCTAGAAGCCAAGAAGAATAAACCACTCTGAATGTTTTTAAATTCAGTAACTTCTTCACTTTGATCCTTCTCTCCATCTCTTTTTGGCTGGATTTCCCTTTTCCTGATAGCATTCACTTTCCCAATTTTCATAAAGCTACTGGCTTAGCCCCTTGAATTTTTCATTTCCTTCTTCTACAACACAGACTATGGCCCATCACTTCCATTCATTCACTTAATAAATACTTATAAGGGGTGGCTAGGTGGTGCAGTGAATAGAGCACCAGCCCTGGAGTCAAGAGGACCTGAGCTCAAAATCTGGCCTCAGACACTTCACACAAAAAAACTATCTGTGTGACCTTGGGCAAGTCACTTAACCCCAACTGCCTTCCAAAAAACCAAATACTTACAAAAGGCCTATGAAAGACAATAAGCTAGGTTCAGGGGACATGGGCACCCGTGGGCATGTGTGCATGCACATGCACACACATGCAAGAGCGGTTCCTGCCTCAAAGAGCTTACATTCTTCAAGAGGACACAAGGAAATAAAATTTGAGGAGAGACAGAGCAATAAAAACGAGGAGAATCAGGAAAGTCATAAAGGAGGTGACTAAAGAAAGAAGCTAATGATTCTGGGCTAGAAGTCACGCAGGTGCAATGCACAAAATCACACAATTTCAGCAATAGATGTGAATCTCAATAGCTTCACAGCACAGCTGACACCTCAAAAAGAATTTAGATATGCAGTCTTTGACGTAAGGTTTCTGATGAGAAAGAATCCACTGCCTCATGGAACAGTGACTATTAGCAAGTCTACCCTTATATCAATCCTACATCTGCCTCTCTGCAACTTCCGCATAATACTGTTCATTGTACCCTCCCAAGGTCAAAGAAAGCAAGTAAATCCTTCCACAAGACAGCCTTTCCAACATCTGAAATCAGCTCTCATGAACGGCATCTGCCTCCAAGGATTCTCTTCTCCTGGATAACCTACTCCAGCGTCTTTAGCCAATCCTTCAAAAGAATGAGTGCATGGCCCTTTATCTATATAAGAACCGTAATTTTCTGCAGGCAGATCTCTTGTGATGCATAATACATGAAATAGTCACCAAAAGTACTGCAGTAAACCAGTTAACACATAATGTGCCTGCCCACTGTATAAAAAAATATGTTTTAGTGCCTAGAGACTCATTTAGTTAAACCAGAAAGTCAAGAGATAAACTTTGATAACTTTCTAAGTGCTCTCAACCACCAAGGCCATGAAATGTAGGATCCTGTCTCTCTGAGAAAAGGTTCAAAGTAAGCCATGAGACAAGCTAAATTCTTGAATCTATTCTCCTTTCTCCCTTGTTCACCCCCCCCCCAAACAATAAAAATAACCAAAAATCTGAAAAATGTAGCTCTGGAAGTAGAAGTAACACATAATGCCTTGCTTCACCACCATTTACCACTCTGAAGCCCTCTAAAAGCAAGGTAACGTCTCTAACACATATGATAGGTGGGACTCGTCATGTATGAAAAGAAAAGATCTTTGGTGAACTGCTATGTCAGCACCACAATCTGGACCCAGAACTAGAGTACTGCAGCCACTCTCTCATCTTCAGCTAGTTTTAATATTCTTTAATAAATCTAATTTGTACACAAGTACTGCACATGTCTTTCACCTTTTTCCTCTCTCCAGCTGGGATGCTCACACTATACACTTACCCTTGCTTCAACCGTGTGTGTGTGTGTGTGTGTGTGTGTGTGTGTGTGTGTGTGTGTGTGTGTGTGTGTGTGTGAGAGAGAGAGAGAGAGAGAGAGAGAGAGAGAGAGAGAGAATCTAAGTTGGTTGCTGCATTCACATTGGTCTTGTGTTTGGCTTTTTGCCAGTAAATGAACTGAAACAGGGAAGGAGAAGTTACTAAGTCTCATCATTTTGAAATACAACTCAGACAAGTAGCCCTGATTCGAACGGCTGGAATGAGTGGCCTCAGTTTACCATCCTGGCTACCTGCCCCTACGTAGGCAGGGGATGCTTAACTTTTGGGGGTGTTATGGAAACCTCTGCAGTCTGATGAAACCAGTATTTTTAAATGAGTAAGGAAAAGGGTATAAGTTTAAAAAGGAAAACAATTACCAAAATATTTATCAAAATAAAAAATATATAATCTTCAAATTCCAGGCTAAGAATCCCTGTCCTAGATGTTCTTCAGCTTATCAATGTACTTCCTAAAATGCGGTATACAGAACTAAACATAATACTCCAGATGTGGTCTGACTCCAGATGTATTAGGGTACAAAGGGACTATCATTGCATTATGCCTGGGAGCAATGTTTCTCTAACATAGCTCAATTTACATAAGATCTTCTAGCTGCCATATCATCCTCCTGACTTATACAGAGTTTGCTGCCCATAAAAAGTCCCAGATGAGTGTGATAAATAAGAATGAGAGTTCAACAGTTACAACTTTTCTTATCTGCTATCATGATCCTACTCATTCTAAAAGTTGTAACTGTTGAATTCTCATTCTGTTTCTATTTTCTCTATTAAAAAAAAAATGTTCAAAAGTCCATCTTCCCTTCCTTTTCTGAGCACCATTCTCCCTGCTTCCTTGACTCCACACTGTCTTATCTACCATAACATTTCCCAAAATCCCTCCAGCTCGAAGTTATTTAGTCATCCTCAGGTCTCTCTAGGAAGACCTTGGGTTCTAGTCTCTGACACATCCTGACTATGTGACCCTAGGCAAGTTAATTACCCATTCATTGCTCTAGCCAACCACCTAAGACTATAAAATGCAGAGAAGGGATGGGGAGGAAGAGTTCCTTGTACCAGTGAAGTCACAGATCAAATCCGTATTTCCCATCCAGATCTCTCAGAGTACTTTATCTGCATTTCTGCACACTTACATTCTTCCTTCTGTTAAAGTATCTGCATACATATTTTATCTCACCTAGTATGTTGTAACCCCTTAGATGAGGAACTGTTATGGTATTCTATTATCATCCACATGACTTAAGCATAGCATGAACTCAAAAAAGACTAAATTGAATTATACAGTTCCACATTTTGTTTTATAGAAGAAACTCAGGTGCACAAGGGTTTGCTTATCAAAGATCCCTAGCTAAGAAGGAGATATGCACTAATAATGGTTTTTTTTCTGATTTTCAAAGATTCTTCACATACATAATATTATACTTAACAAAATTTTATAGGCTTTGCCAATAGGTTGTATTGGCTTTGGTGCCTTGGTTTTTAATAAAGAGCTTTCCCCAAGGCTTAGTAGACTCAGACCTAATTCAACAGGGAGCAAAAGCCATGGAAGCAAAAATGAAAAGCAGTAGATGCTAAAGACAAGCTTTATGAATAGGCTCTGAGTTTTAGCCTAATGAAGAGCAGGAAAAAAAAGAGGGACTATGAAAATACGAGAGATCCAAGCACTGAGCAGAGGATAACGAAAACCTAACACAGACCTACATTTTGACTTCTTGTCCAATTTTCTTCACCACCTTATCATTCAATCTACAGATGGAAATTCTCCAGACCCCTAAGAAAAGTACTTTATACTAAACACACAACCAACATATTGTTCACAAACCTATCACATTTTATGAAGACTATCACATACTATACTCAAATATGATTGTATATCATAAAGCATAAACATTTATTTAGATCAATTACTCTTACAATTCCAAAACACAGAACTATACTAACCAGCCAGTTCAACAATGATTTGTTGATTAAAGATTTGTCTTCACAAAAAAATCCATAACTGTACAAAGTGACATGTCAATTACTTTAAAAATTGTTATTTTTAAATGCAAACCTGCTTAATACTCAAGAGAGATGGTTCCCCAGCAGGTCTCTGTTCCAATCTTAATTTGAGACACTCATGGATAACGTTAAGAAGCACTCGACAAAGGACCAAAAATGCAGGTTCAAATGATGGCAAATCCATAGATTTCAGCTCTTCCCATGATACAGTGCTGCACTTTTGTTCCGATGAAGGTGTTGTATTTGACAACTGTATATAATCTGAACATAACATGGGATCTGGGAACTCAGAAAACTGTAACAGAAGTAAAATTAAACAAGATTAAGATTGTCCATTAGAAATTACCAAAATTGTATTAGGATATGAATAGAAAATATTACTCCTTGGAATATACTGACAAATTTATATTGCCACTCTGATTTCACAGGGAAAATAATACTTGATATGAAAGAGGTTTGGAGTTGTTGTGTTTTTTCCTAAAAAAGACTAAAAGAGGAATGGAAGTATTAAGAATCTATGAAACTAAAATGAAACAGGACTCATCTTTTTTTTTTTCCTTCAAGAAAAGGCACTGTATAGAATAAGTAAAAATCACAAGCTCTGCCCATTAAGAGCTGAGATACAGAGACTTGGTGGTTGGAAGCCCAGTTACTAAGACCCTGTCCTTATCAGTAGGAAGATCTAGCTCCCAGATTGCAAAGCAAATTTATAAATAACTACCTCAAATTTCTGGGACATTTTTGCAGATAGGTGGTTGCTATGATAATGAAATGGATTACATTTTAGGAATGAAATTAGAAACAAGCTCCAAACAGACAATAAACCTGGGCCAGCAGAGGCAGAAATTCAATAAGTGAATTCAATAAATTGTCTACTAAATATAAGGAGCTCTGGTAGAGACTATACATAGGATTGGCTAGGTGGTTCAGTGAATAAAGCACCAGCCCTGGAAGACCTGAGTTCAAATCTGGGCTCAGATACACTTAACACTAGCCATGTGACCTTGAGCAAATCACTTAACCCCAACTGCCTCCCCACTCTAAAAAGAAAAAAAAAAACCCTATATAAAAAAGTTACAAAAAACCCCCAAACAAACAAATATCCTGGCCCTAAAGGTGCCTACATTCTAATAATGACAACTGACATTTATACAGCATTTTTAAAGACAGGAAAACATTTTATCTTCATTATTTCATTTGGACTTCATAACAAGCCTATGAAGTAGGTGCTCTGAGGATTATCATCCCCATTTTACAGATGAAGAAAAATCAAGTTATTTGCCTAAGTTCTCAGTGTAAGAAGGATTTGAACTCTGATCCTGACTTAAATTCTTTCTTATTAAAAAATGCTGCCTGTAAAAGAAATACAATGGCTTTGAATACTTTCTTAGAAAAACAAGCATCTATAAATATTAATGACAATACTAATCATCAAATTATATAGATCTATGACATATTTCTTCATAACGTTAGAAAGATACCCTTAAAGTCATGTACCATATGAACCATAAAATGAATATTTTCTGTAACATTAACTAATTAAAAATTTTGGATACTGTAGACATAGAAGCTAAGACATATTGTGAATACATTCAAGAACTGTCTATTAAAATGATTTCTTACCAATCAAAGAAATCTAAAATCTTAAAACTTCTCCCAAAATTCACCAGTGTACTTAAAGTGGCTGAGTCTGAGTGGTGTTTCTTCATGCTTTTTATGTTGTAGTAAGAGCTAACATTTATATTGTGTTTTATAGCTTATAAAGCCTGTTGAATACATTGGATAATTTGGCCATAATAGTAACTGTGTGAATTAGAGAATGTATGTAATGTTATTCCCTTTTTATTCCTGAGGACATGGCCTTATAGACATGAAGCACTGATGAGGAAGAGGATGACAGATGCTCACATTCATAAAGGCTGAATAGTTCACAAAGTTCTTTCCTCACAATAAGTCAGAGAGATAGGTAGTCCCTTAAATTCATGGTATCACCAATACAGTCTGGAAAGGGACCTCTAAGGTCATCTTGCCCAAACCTTTCATTTTACATGGAAGTTCAAAGAAGTGAAATGCTTTGCCCAAGGTCGCAAAGGCAGTTAGTGATCAAGAGGGGATTTTAATACAGGTCTTTTGATTCCAAATCCAGTCTTCTTTCAACTGTCCCCATTTCTTTTCATCCTAGATCTGCTAGTAAGAATGAAGTCAGGACTGGGAACCAGGGTGGTTTTTGGGAGGGGGGTGCAGTTTGGACACAATTATGCCATAGTAGTCATTCATCAGGGACAGTAGTGTGGTGTGATTCAGGCCAGCAGTCAGGAAAACCCAGATTCAAAGTCCATCTCTCACACTTAAGAGCCATGTGGTCTTGGATAAGTCACTTATCTCTTCTGAGCCTGTTTCATCTATAAAATGGAGTTACTAAAACTTGTAATACCTAATCGTCATGAAGGCATGAGGGTGAGTTGAAATAATGAATGTAAGATGTTTTACCAACTTTTAACACTTTTATAAATGTTCATTATAATTAGAGTATCATACTATATTACCCAAACTTTTTATCTAATTTAATTATGCTTCAAGTAAAAATTAGTATGTCATTCCTTCTTTGTGCATACACAGCAAACCAGGAATTTCTGTAATTAATACACTGGATCAACTGTATATAACCTCATTTCAACTAAAAGAAGATAAACAAACCCATATACAGCTCTTTACTTTGGCCTTAGGCACCTAGCTACATTTAGAAAACTGCACTATGTGCATAATATAAACTCATTCTAAATCAACTAATGCTGTTATATATATAGATTAATTTTAGAGGTTCATTACCAAACTGATATGTACTACAGAAACAAAATAAAAATCACCCTACTTATATAATAATGGAAGGGAAAGGGACTCAGAGATCTATGTTCCTAAAATATCTACGGACATTAGGACAGAGAGCTGTCCATACTTTTTAAGATTTCCAGGAGTAGTGATTTAACAGCATCTCTTGTCAGTTCATTCCAATTCTATCATCCTAACTGTAAAGAAGTTCTTGGGTGTTAAAACATCAAGCCAAAATAATTACTACTTTAACCTAAATTTATTTCATTACATGAAAACAGTAATAAAATACAGTAGACAAGTTTACAGCATATCTAGTATTTTATACTTCAGACTGATAATGTTTGTGGTGTTAGTGAATTAGAAATTTTAGGTCCCTATCCTGACTACACCATCTCTGTGTGTATACACAGGTGGTGGAATCAGCTATCACCACCATCACCATCACCACAACCACTTTGAATATACTGTGTTTGTGGATATGTAGTATACGCAATTAGAAATGTCAGCCCTTGCTCCTCTGCAAAGATAAAGATGTTTACCTTTCCCCACGGGACCTCCTCTCCAACCCCAATCCCTCATTCTAGTCTCATGCAGACTGCACAGGAGGTATCATTTCCAGTATCCTATATGCTGTTCTCACTTTATCTCCATGGCATATTAGCCAGCAGTCAAGGGAAGGACAGGAGATTCTGAGTCAGAGCACGTAAGTTTCAACCCTAGCGCTGCCGCTACCTCTTCCTGCATGTGTCACTTAACCGCTTCTGGTCTCACTTTCCTTATTAGCAAAGTGGAGTGTGGAGACCTGGTGGCCCTCTACTCTACATTTATGTGCCCTGCCTCTGCCAGCAGCAGCGATGTAGTGGTATGTCAAGGTAAGTTTTCTGTAAACTACGAGAGCTCCACTCATGCTCATTTCTTTTCATTTTGTCCTCATTCTATCTGTACTTTTTAGGCTACTTTTAAATTGTTGGCTTTCTACCCCCTAAGTATACCTTGCACTTTGCTTAATGTCCCTGTAGATCAATTTGTACCGGTCAACTTGAATTGATTATTTTTTATTATATTCTATTATACAGGCTTCTTTTTACCCTACAAAACAGCAGTTCTCAACCTGTAGGTTATGTTCAATTTGTAACAATGAAAATACATCCTGCATATCAGATATTTACATTATGATTCATAACAGTAGCAAAATTACAGTTATGAAGTAGCAATGAAAATAATTTTATGGTTGGGGAGTCACCACAACATGAGGAACTGTATTAAAGGGTCATGGCACTAGGAAGGTTGGGAACCACTGCTACAAAATGTTTTAAGATTTTAATCCCATTTGATTTTTACTCAACAAAAATAGGGTATTTAAATTTCATTCAAATTATTCACTTTAAATAAAATGTAGAACTTTCAAAGTAAAAAGGTAAGATAACTAGAAATTATTAATGGAAAAATGTGAGAAAATATACCACTGTGAAAAGATAAACACTAAATTAATAAAATGTACATTTTAACTGATAAGAAACATGAAATCATGAAAATTACAATCTTTTTAGTGTCAATCAGAAACCTACCTCCAATGGATGATCACTCTTAACCAGTGCTATACGGGCCCTTTGTAAAGAACCATCCATTAGCTTATGAAGTCTTAAAATTAATTTCCTCAAACCCATCTGTTTGAGTGCTTTGTCTACAAATGGTCTATATATAGAAGTCAGACAGTATCTACTATAGCCTGCTTCAGCACTGTATTCAGACACTCCCCAGCCAACTGATTCATCTTCAGATTCAAGTCTGTCAAACTTCTTTGAAAAATGGTCCTGTGGCTGGAGGTCAAAACTGCTCTCCATAGCCTGTCTGAAGTCCTTTTTATTCTGACCCAGGGCATGTTCTTCTTCGCTTTCATCGGTGGTAGTTTCCAATTCCTTCACTTCTCCTTCTGTGTCACTTCCCTCTTCCTCTGGTTCATTGCCTTTGGATGGTCGAGGGGATGGTATTTCAAACACTGGCCAGCCAATGTCAGATAAATTCTTGATGCCCAAAACAGTTCCCATAATCCGTAATTTCTGATTTAAATCTTTCGTAATGTTTAGCCACAGACAGAGCGCCTGCACCCTGTCTTGGAAATCTTTTGCAGCATATTTTTCATAGTCTTTTTGAAGAGCCTGCAAAGAGGGATAAAGTGCTTCTATATATTCAAGCAGCTCCATTATCCGCTTTACCTGCTCAAACGAGACTCGCTGGCGTTGGAGATGTTCATGATAGTTTGAATAACCCACAGCATTGGCTCCATGGGGTGCTCTGCACTGCCCTTCCACTGAAGTACCATTAAAACTAGCTCCATTTCTCACACAGGCAAAACTCCCATAATCTACTTTGAATGTGAGGATTTCATTGATAATATCTGGGATGGCTTGGCGGGCAGTATATAAAAAAAGGTCTTGGTCATTAATGGTCCGTCCTGCATGCCAGGCTTGTAACTCAAGCCAAATGAGTTCATTGGATCGGTTAAACCAGAAAGCAGATGTGTTTTCCTGTCCTCTCTGCTCCCTGTCTTTTTTCTTTGAGACTGAGGTAAGCTTTAGTAGAAGTCGTAAAGTTTCAAAGAATTTTAAGCGTTCCAAAGGACAATCAGTCCTAGAAGTCTGGCGTGCAGTTCTGGCTATAGGTATAGGCATAGAAACTGGAAGCTTAGCATTGCTACAGCCTAGGCTGAGGTAAGGCTTATTGAGATCAACATCCGGAATTGATTTTTTTGGCAAAGATCCACCCACTGAGTCTAACATGAATGAGCACTGTACATTTTTTTTATGATCCCGTTCTGTTGTTCTAAGAGTGGCTCGTATCTTTTTCTCTTGCTTATAGCTGTGTTCTTCCACATTCTCTACTGTTTTGCCAATATCTTTGTGGGGAAGCTGATTGGGTGCATTCATTTTTTCTATTAAAAAAGAAAAACAGAACAAAATAACATTAACTCTAAAAGTATAAATGTCAATATAAATGAGGTAGCTAAATGACACCTTGGACACGGAGTCAGGAAGATCTGAGCCCAAAGTTGCCTTAGACATTTAGTAGCTATATAGCCCAGCGCAAATAAGCTAACCTCATTCAACTTCGTTTTCTCCTCTGTAAAATGGGGATAATAGCATCTTCCTCACAGGACTGTTATAAGGATCAAAAGAGATTAAATATGTAAGGAGTGTTGCAAACATTATAAAGTGCTATGCATATATTAGCTATAATTAATATATAAACTATATTACTACACTATATCCAAGATAGTAAACCTAAAATCATAACTGGTCATCAATATTTCTAGACCAACAAATGTTTTTAAGTAATCCTGATTGATACTTTTATAGTTTCCTGTCCTTTTATATATTACTCCAAACTTCTAGATTCTGAAAATTAGGTGGAAATTAATGAGTTATCAAAAATGTCCAAATTGTCAACTTTTATGAGACTTTGACTAAAGCATAATAAACACATTTGATGCTTTCTTTCCATATTAACAAGCAGAGATTTCAAGCTAACTTCTCTCTTCTATAACCCAAATTACAGATGCACACACTAAAATAGGAAAATTATAGGCATGCAAACCAAGAGACACAGATTTACCAACATTTCACTAATTTTGGCAAAATTAAAAAAAAAACAGGTGACAAGAAAGATATGTTTAACTTATTTTGATTTGGTTAATTACTTTTTAAAGATTGACAAGTAGACAAGTGCTAGTAACTTGCCTGAATACAATAGTATAGCATTCATAAGCAGCATCTCTCTGCATCCTACTTTTATACTATGGCTATTTAAAGATATAGTTCAATACTGAAAGGATGCAAGACCTTGAATTGATACAATGCTGCTTACTTTGCTGCCCCTGCTGAGTGATCTGTTCACAATGAAATAAGAGCTCTGGTGGAAATAATTGGAAGAAGAATAAATAGCTTAGAAGAGAAAGTGGTAAACCTTACCTAAGTAATGGACTCCCTGAAAACTAGAATAGACGAAACAGAAATCAATTATTCCATGAGACAACAGGAAATATTAGAACAAAAGATTGAAAAAATAAAATGTAAGATATCTGATATAAAAAAATGACCTAGAAAGCAGGTCAAAGAAAAATATTTTAAGAATTAAGATTTCTTGAAAAACTATCACTTTAAAAAAGCTTGAACAATTGTTACAAGAAATCTTAAATTAAAACTGACCAGATCTACTGGAATCAAAGAGCAAATTGAAGATAAAAAAGAATCTACTTATCACCTCCTGAAAGAAACCACAAAAGGAAAAAAAAGTCCAAAGAATATTGTAGTAAAAATTGAGAGCTCCTACAACAAAGAAAAAAAAAAAACCACGTCAAGCATCCAGAAAGCAGTCTGCATATCAGAATCATCTGGCAGCTTCTAAATGAGAGGAGATTCTGAAATATGATATTTCAAGGGTAAAAGACACTGACTTACAACTAAGAACAATTTACCTGCAAAGCTGAGCATCTTTTTGCATATGTCTGTATTTATTCTGTGTATGTTTTTATATGTATTTATTGTCTCTCCCATTAGAATGTAATTTTCTTACCAACAGAGATGGTTTCATTCTTTGCATTGGTATCCCCAATACTTCACACAGTGTTTTGGAAAAAAAGGAGGTGCTTTATAAATAGTTTCTGATTTTAAAATCCAACAAATTAATAATCCTCTAACATACCCTAAAAAAGGAATTTTTAGAAATCAAAAGATAAATAAAATTGAAAATAAAATTAATATTTAGATGGTAAGATAAACAAAGCAGAATTATTTTTTTAAAAGTATTTCTGATTTAAAGATTATAGCTAAATAGGACTTCTGAATTAACAAACAAAAGAATCAAGAAAAACCTAGAAAAGTAAATTTATTTGAGGAAATAAAAAGGATGTAGTGTTAATATGTTAATAAAGGGAGACTAAACAAGTGTCCCTTCAGAATCCTAATGTCTTTTGGAGGTGGGAGGGAGACCTGAGGGTGTGGCAGCCTTTGACTGACACTGCAGACCATCCTCTTCTCCCTGATATGTTTCTTTTTCTAATTTTTAGCACACTGCTCAAACCTGTTTCTTGTCCTATCCATCTGGCTGGCTGGGCCTTCTCTGTCTCTTTTGCTGGATCTTCATTTGGGTCAAGCTATGGATGTTCCACAGGGCTCTGTCCTAGGCCCTCTTCTCTACTCCTTATATATTACTCCACTTGGTGATCTCATTACCTCCCAATTATCACCTCTATTTTGATGATTTTCAATTCTCCCTAACCTCTCTGATGGCCTCATTCCTGCATCTCCAGCTACCCTTTAGATAATCTCAAACTGGATATCCAACAAACATCTTAAACTCAGCATGTCTAAAACTGTACTCCTTATCTTTTCTACCAAAACCTTCCCCACCTTTCCAAATTTCAGTATTACTATTGAAAGTAGCACCACCAAAGTCCTGGTATTTCCTGTTTGAAACCTAGGAATCATTCTCAACTCCCAACTATCTCTCACCTCCCAAATCTAATCTGTTCAAGGATAGTCAATTTCATCTTTGCAACATCTCTCCCATATGCTCCCCTTTCTCCTCTGACACTCTAGTACAGGCCCTCATTCCTTCAAAGTCTGGATAACTGCAATTGCCTTTTGGTGGATGTGCCTGTCTCAAGTCTCCCCACTCCACTCCATTCCATTCTCCATTCAGTCACTAAAGTGATTTTCCTGAACTGCAAGTCCACCCATGTCACCACCCCCGTCCCCAAACAATAACTCTGTAACTCCCTATCACTTCCAAAATAAAATACAAGATCTTCTTTTTGGTCTTCAAAGCTCCCTATAACAGCCCACCCATCCTTTCCAATCTTTCCTCACCTTTTAGCCCGTCCCCCCCACTCTGATGCAGTGAAACTGGCCTTATAGTTCTTTCAACAAGACAATCTGTCTCTAGACTCTAGCCATTTTCACTGGCTGTTCCCCCGTGTCTAGAATATTCATGCTCCTCATCTCCACCTACTGCCTTCTCTGGCTTCATTCATGTCCCAGGTAAAATCTCAACAACTCTTAATCCCAATGTCTTCCCTCAGTTGCTTATTTTTTTCTGTATATAGCGTGTCTGTACATACTTGTTCATATGTTATTTTTATCACCAAATTACAAGTACCCTGAGAGCAAGGACTGTCTTTTGCCTTTCTTGGTGTCCCCAGCACATAACACAAAGAGTAGTAGGGGTTTAATAAAAGCTGAATGATTAAGAAAAACCAAGGTCCTAGTGGTAGACTGGCTGTATTGTAAGAATTTGAATTAAGAAAAAAAGAGAGCTAAAAGTCATACTCTGGTATAGAAAAGAAGAAAGGGAAGGAACTGAGTATTTCATAAGAAGAATATACAAATATAAAGGAAGGAATGGAGTGGACGTCACTCTCATGTGAAATAAACAAAGAAAGATTAAATACACACACAGACACACAGAGTTTAGTGTAAAAATACATAAAATTCAGCAGGGAAATAAGAAAGAATGATGGTAGAGGACTAAGGGGGAGGAAAATACCAGGGAGAAGAAAATCCCAAGGAAAACAGACTTCCAGATACTGAAGGATAGAATAAAAGGAGGGAAGGGAGGGGAAAACAAATGTAAAATGTAAGGGAGCATCCATTGAGGAAAAGCTAAACATACTATGTTATTATATGCTAAGAAACTACGAAAAAGATGGTTTCAAAGAATCCTAAGTAAAATGAATTGATGGAGAGTGAATAGAACCAGAACAATTCTTAAAGAACAACATTATAAACAATTTTAAAAGGCTTAAGAACCTTCACCAAGACAATAATCACTAAATCTCCAGAGGACCTGATGAAGTATATTACTTATCTACTTTGTGACAGAGAACTCAAAGTATAGTAAAAAATGACATACATTTTGGAATATGGCCCTGTTTGACTACGCTTAGATGTTACAACAGTTTTCAATTTTTTTTATGTTATCTTCTTGGTTTTTAATTAGGAAGAGAAATAGTTTTGAAAGTAATAGATGGAATTATATACTTGTAGGCAGTTACGTATATGGAAATACCTTTTTTGTAACTTAAATTAAGAATTTTTTTAAAAAGATTTTAAAGAGAGTGGGGATGGATTAGAATGGAGAGACTTGAGCCAGGCAGACCAATTAAGAGACCACTGAAACAATCTAGAGACATGGAAGAGCCTGGACTAAGGTGGTAACTCTGAGTACAAAGAAGTGATCAATGTAAGAGATGTGATCACTGATTCAATATAAAATTCAGTGGAAAAAGTGGTGATAGTAAAAAACTTTACTAACTAAAAAAAGCTAACTAAATTTTTATTTACCAAATGTAATTGGAATGGTTATCATCATTAACCTCTTGCTTTTAGGTATTTTATTTATTTAGATATTTGAGGTATTTTTAAAAGGTATCTATGCAGTCCTTATGGAAAATGCATTTCTTCCTTTGAGTATTTGCTTGAAGTTTTTAATTACTATCTCCTCTTTTTTTCCTTATATTAATTTTATTTAATAAGGCTTTACCTTCTTAAGCTTCTCTCCAATATGAATTTGGTTTTCAGCCCAAAGGCCTTCACAACTTATATTGCATAAAGTTTCTCTCCAATGTGAATTCTCAGATGTCTATTAAATCCTATTCTTTGGCTAAAACCCTTTTCCACATTCATTATATTCATAAGGCTTCTCTCTAATATGAGCTGTCTGATGGTGTATAAGTAAGCTCTCTGACAAAAGTTCTTCCCACATTTACTACATTCATATGATTTCTCTTCACCATGAATTCTCTGATATCTGTTAAATTGTGTGCTCTGGCTGAAAGCCTTCCTTACATTCATATGGCTTCTCTTCAGTATGAATTTGTTGATGTTCTGCAAGATAAGTGATTAGGAGGAAGGCCTTTGTACATTTATTACAACCAAAAGGTTTTTCTCTGGTATGAATTCTATTATGTTAAGATATGCCCTATGACTGAAGGCTTTCCTATTTTCATTGTACTCATAAGGTTTCTCTCCTGTATGAATTCTCTGATGTTGAGGAAGTCCTGATCTCTGATGGAAGAATATCCCACATTCATTACCTTCAAAAGGTTGCTCTCCAGTATGCACTCAGTTATGTTGTTTTAGATCTGCTCCTCAAGTGAAAACCTTTCTACATCCATTGAATTCATAAGGTTTCTCTCAAGTATGAATTTTCTCATATTGAGTAAGATGTGAGCTCTGGCAGAAAGTCTTCCCACACTGATTACACTGAAGTCCTGTTCTCTGGCAAAATGCCTTACCACATCGATTATATTCATAAGCTGTCTCTCCAGTATGAATTTTCTGATGTCAAGTAACCTGAAAACTTCGATAAAAGGTCTTCTCACATTCCTTACATTAAAAAGGTTTCTCTCCACTATGAATTTGCTGATACTGAGTAAGTCCTGTTTTTTGGCAAAAGGTCTTCCATAGTCATTACATTTATAAACTCGCTCTTCAATATGAATTCCCTTATGTCAAGTTAAGTCATATGTTCTGAAAGAAGACCTTGCCACATTCATTACACCCATAAGATTTCTCTCCAGTATGAATTCTCTGATGCAAATAAGCTGTGTGCTAAGGTGGAACTGTCCACATTCACTGCATTCATAAGGTTTCTCTTCAGTATAGTGTCTGATGTTGAATAAGCCATGAATTTCAGGAGAAGGACTTACCACATACATTACACTCATAAAGTTTCTCCCCTCTATGAATTAGCTGATGTTCATCAAGCTGTGAACACCATCAGAAGGCCTTCCTGCATTTATCACATTCATATGGTTTCTTTGCAGTTGGAATGTATGATACTCAGTAAAGCCAAATTTATCACCAGAGGTTTTCCAAAATTCATTATACTTGCCCTTTTAAAGTATGTCCAATTTATGGAGACCCTTCTCCTCACTGTCCTGTTGTTTCTTTACAATGGTATCAAATTTCCAAGCTTCTCCCATCCTGGAGACACAGGGATTATATAAGTCCTTCCTGAAATGATTCTTCAATAGCAAGGCCCAGTTTTGGCAATGGCTCCCCTTGTTTTTGTGTGCAGTTTCCCAACCTGCTCAGCTGCTTCCTGGAATGTCTCCCTCAGGCATCCAAAGTCCTTTTTCTCTCTCTAGTTGGCAGATGATGTCTAGACTAGAATCAGCAAGACCCAGGCAGACCAGGTCCCCAGAATTCTCCAGCATCATCTCCCAGTATGGCTCCTTCTGGTCAGACCCCAGGTGCCCCCATTTCTCCCAGGTGAAGTTCATGGCCACACCCTTGAAGGTCATTGAACCCTGGTGGGCCCCTGTGGGGAGGTGTCCCGAGGCCATCTGTGCTTCCTGACCTCCCTGGGTAAAGAGGCCAAGATGATGATGCAGACTCTGGCTCCTAGGATGTGAGCCAGAGCAACCCCCACTGGGCAGGACTGTTCCCAGGGCCCCAAGCACCAAACCCAGACTAGGCTATTATTTCCTTTCAGATAATCTCTAGATCTACAGTAATTTTAATCTAATTTAATAAAGATATGGTTTAAAAAAATTTTTTTTAATCTCTTCAGCCTTAATTCCTGAATTGGAGCTTTGTACTAGGGGTCAGGTTACACCTTCTGCTATATTTTTGCATTGACTGGTTGGTCCCACTCAGTTCCCTGAATTCTTAAGCTAAACTCAACCTCCTGGGGTAGGCCTCCTTGGATCTCTGAGGTCCAGAGAAATAGATCTTTACATTCCTTCATGGTATTGCTGGGGAGAGTGCTAGGGACCTGAAAGTTCCTGAACACTGTAAAAACAAGGTAGTTTGGGAAGGAGGCCACTAAGGGATGGAAGAAAGGGAATGGGAGTATGATCAGGAAAGGCTTCATATATAAGATAGTGTTAGAGTTGCATGTTAAGGTAAGAGATAGGCTTTATGAGTTACAAAGAGGGAATACATCCTAGACATATGGGACAGCCAGTGTAACTAAGATAGTAACTGTCTAAGTAGAAAGAATAGGAATCAGACACAAAATATGTGATCATTGAAAATTTAATAGGAAGAGTGAGAAGTCAATGCAAAGACACAGAGGTAGGACACAGAGTGTCCTGTGCACTCTTTTCCTAAGAGACGCCAGTTTGGCAAAGAGTAGAGGATTGTCCAATGAGGTTTTAAAAGTTAAACAGAGGAGTTTGTATCCAATACTAGAAGCCACAGCAAGTCACTGGAATTGACTGAAGGCAAACATCTGTTCAGATCAAACCTTAGTGAAAAACACTTTGACAGCAATGTATAGCATTGATGGACTAATACCTGAGACAGGAAGATCAATTTGTAAGCCACTGCAATAATATAGGCAAGAATTGATGAAGGCCTGATGGTAGCTATATTAGTAGAGAGAAGGGATTATATATATAAATATATAAAATATTATAAAAGGTAGAAACAAGATTTAACAACTGATTGGATACTGTAGAGTGAGAGAGAAATGAGGATTACAAAATAATCTTAAGTTTATGAACCTAGGAGACTAGAAGGATAGTGACACTTTAAAGAGAAATAGGGAAGTTTGTGTGAGGGAAGGGCCTTTTAGGAGGAAAGACTATGAATAAAGTTTGAGACACAATGCATGTAAGATGTCTCCAAACTTCCCACCTGAAATATCAAATATGCAATTGGTGATGTGAAATTTCAAGAAAGAGAACAGGGATGGGTATGTACATATCCAAATATTTATCTAGATATAGATATGTCATCTGCATAGAAATAATCATTAAAATAATGGAAGAAAATGAGGTTTCCAAAAGAGAGAATGCAGAGGGAGAAGGTGAGAATGACTAAGACAAAACCTTGAGGGAACAATCATTTTTAGGGAATGACATGGATGACATGTCAGCAAGGAAGATAGAGAAAGAGCAGCTAGACAAGCAGGAGGCAAACAGGAGAAAACACTGTTAGGAAAATCCAGAGCAGAGTTTTCAGGAGGGCAAGGTGGTGTCAACAGTGTCAAATACAGTAGACAGGTCAAGAAGGATGAAGAATGAGCAAAGACCACCAGACTTTGCAATATAGAAATCAGTAACTCTGAAGACAGCAGTATCAGGTGACTAATGAGATTGGAAGCCATACTGCACAGAGTTGAAGAGTGCAGAAAATGTATAGGTAGCAAGTGTAGATAGCTTTTTCAAGGAGTTTGGCTAAGAAAAGGAAAAAAGAAAGTAGGAGGAATGTGTGAGGAGATGGTATGGTCCAGTGAATGTTTTTGCTGTTGTTGAGAGAGAAACAGACATATTTAAAATTAGTAAAGAAGTAACCAGATGAAGGGAGATCACTGAAGATTCAAGAACAAAAAAGCATGACTGAGAATGCAATCTATTGGAGAAGGTGGAATCAAGGGCACATGAGGAAGCCAGGCAAGGAGTCTGGAGAAAACAAGGCAAGAGTACAAGTTTGTTTTTATAAGCTGCATACTGAATTCATTAGAACTTGCATTACTTTCTTTTGTTAACATAAGCGTCCAGAGATATACATTTTCCCAAGGACTGTGTTAACCATAACAAATAAATCCTGTTTCACTACTATTTTCTTCAATAAAATTTTGTATTGTTTCCATGATTTGGTCTTTAATCTTCATTTAGTCTCTTTTATTTTTTAGTTCGTTTATTTTACAAGTATCAAACAATGTTCACAGAGCATATAAATGAGGCTGAAAAAACAAGTATATTCCTTAAGATTCCCATTATATCTAGTTTTTAAAACATTCTGTTGTAATCCCTAATTTCTTGTTTATGTGCTAGATTTACTTGAGTCTAACACAGATCCATAGTCTGTGCTAATAATAATGCTAATGCTGGGGGACAAGGTTTAAACCCAAGTATCTCCTGACTCCAATTACATTATTCTTTGCATTACACTATATTGTTTCAGTGACTATGGCATACTTGATTTTTATATCATCACACTGCCACAATGATATTAGTAGGGACTTAGCATCAGAGTCAAAACAAAGTTGAAAGGTCTCAGATACAAGCCAACTGTAAGTCACTTAATATTCTCACTGCCTCAGGCAATTCTAAGACTATAAATTGCTAAGCATGTGCGGATCTGCTCTAGTAGAGGATATTTCCTCAGTGAGAGTCCCTTAACCCAATGAAATAGAAATGTCAGGGGAAAAAATCACTAGATTAGTATTTTTGACTTAGTGAAGGTTTAATAAATATTTAGTGAACTATTGATTTTTTATAAAGTCAAGTAATGTCAACAAGCATTTATTAAGTGCTTTCTTAGTACTATGCTTGTTCTGTGGATACAAAGAAAGGCAAAAATATTCCCCTGCCTTCAAAAAGCATGGATTTTAATAAAAGAGAAAAACCTGTAACTGGAGTCTATTAGACTCTAAGCTCCTTGAGGTCAGGGACTGTCTTTTATTTCTTTTAGGATAGTGCTTGTCACAAAGTAGACACGAAATAAATGTTTTTAATTGATAGATGAACACTATGTGGAAGATAATCATAAACAGTATGAGGGACTGTGTGGCATTTGACCTGAGTCTTGAAGGAAGCCAAGGAGGCAAAGGTGAAGATGAGGAAGGAAAACACTCCAAGCCTGGAGAACAGCCAATACAAAAGAAGGGAGGCCTCAGATGGCATGGCATGCTCTAGCAACAGTATAAAGGTCAATGCACTTGAATTGTAGAGTTTGTGCAGGGAAATAAATTTTAACAAAGCTGGAAAGGCAGGAAGCACAAAAGGGAAATACTTGAATTTGCTGAATGGGGGCAGGGAGAAGTGACAATGTCAAACATACTTTGGAAATGTCACCTTAACAGTTAAGCGTCAGACAGACTGTAGTGGAGAGACTTTAGGCAAGAAAAGCAGTTGGAAGGCTATTGCAATACTTCAGACACAAGGTAATGAGGACCAGACCTAGTATTGTGACTAAATAAGCAGATGAAAGATGTTGTGAAGGTAGAAATCATAAGATTCAGCAATAGACTAGAGATGTAGATTTAAGTGGGAGTGAAGAGTTGAGAATGTAAATGAGGTTGAAAACCTGGGTGACTTAGAGGATGAGGTTGGTGGTACCCTCATCCATAAGAGTAAAGAACAAAAAAGAAGAGGATTTGGGAGATAATGAGTTCTGTATATGAAAGCTGAATTTCAAACACCTAAAAGGAAGTCAGTGATTCAGGACCAGAGCTAAAGAGAGAAAGTAGGCCTGAATATATAGTAGGCCTAGGAAGTCAAACTCTGAGTTTTGAACTGAAAAACAAAACAAAACCAATGAATATTCTACAAAAGATAACTGAACATACCTTCTCCCTCACTGAAGAGAATGACTGGAAAGAAGGGGGGGGAGGTTCAGTTTTAGAAATTTTGAGTTTGAGAAGCCTTTATGACATCCAATTCAAGATGACCAAAAAGCAAAACTATAGCTTATGAAAAGACTGAGGTAGGACACAGAGACATGAGAATCATCAGCACAGACACAACTGAATCCAGCAGAGCCAATGAGCTCTTAAAAGATAAGAAGACCCAGGACAAATGAGTGTGACAAATATATTAAGTACCAGCAAAGAAGAATGAGAAGCCACTAGACATGAAGAGACTGAACATAAGAAAATGGGGATGACAGAGGTTATCTACTAAAGAATATGAGAGAGGAGTTTCTCTTAGAGGAACTGGCCTGGGCCAGAAGAAGGGCCATCTTCTTGTGAAAGAGGAAATAGCAAGAAGAGATGTTTGGTATTAGATAGAAGTTCACTACAAATGGCCCCAACTTTTTTGGTGAAGTATCAATCAACCAATAAATATTTATTAATCAACTAATATGTGTCAGGCACCATGCTAAGCCCTGGTGATACAAAAAGAGGCAAAAGAGTCCATTTTAAAAGCAGAAAGTCATTAGAAATAAGACAGGCTAGCAAAGGCCTCTTGTAAAAGACAGAATTTTAGTTGGGACTTGAAGACAGCCACAGAAGCCAGGAGGCAGAGATGAGGAAGGAAAAGTGTTCCAGGCATGGGGGGCAGACAAGAGAAAATGCCTGGAGCCTGAGAGATGGAGTGTCCTGCTCATGAAGAGCCAGGAAGCCACTGTCACTGGATGAAAGAACACATGTTGGGGAGCAAAGTGTAAGAATACTGGAAACGTAGAAGAAGGCTACATTATGAAGGGCTTTGAATGCCAAACAGAGCACTTTGTATTTGCTCCCAGACGCAAAAGGCAGCACCTGGAGTTTACTGAACATGGGATGATATGACTGGACCTGTGTTTTAGAAAAATCACTTTGGTGGCTGGAGAATGAATTGGAGTAGGGAGAGATTTAAGCCTACCTTCAGGCCACTGTGATAGTTCATGTATGAAATAATGACAGCCTGCACCAGGGTAGGGGCAGTATCAGGAGAGAATGGGGGTGTAATTGAGAGATGTTGTAAAGGTGAAACTGATAAAGCTTGGCAAGAAACTGGATATGGGGGTAAGAGACAGTGAGGAGATGAGAGTGCCTCCTAGGTTTTGAGCCAAAAAAGAATGTTGGAAGGGAGAAGAAGGTTTAGAGGGAAAGAGTGTGAATGACATTTCAGACATGTTGAATATAAAGATGTCTACTAGATATCTGGTTCAAGATGTCTGAAAGGCAGTTGGGGATGTAAAACTGGAGGACCAGCAGAGAGGCTGAGGCAGGATAGGTAAATTTGAGAATTATCAACATAGAGATGATAACTGAATCCATGGGAAGTGAAGAGATCACCAAGTCTAGTAGTATAGAAGGAGAAAAGAAGAAGGCCCGGGACAAAACCCTTGTAGGGTCATAAAGAATCAGAGAATCCTAGAATTGGAAGGTACCTCAGAGAGGACCAGCCTCATCAAGTCAAGAATGCCATCTACAAAACATACAACCAGATGTGTTCAACCAGATTTTGCTTTACGATCTCTAATAACAGCACTGAATTCCACTCCTTACATAGTCCATTCTACTCTAGGGCAGCTCTAATTTTTAAGTTTTTCCATACTTCAAGACTAAATTTGCCTACCTGCAACTTCTACCTGTTATTTCTAGCTTTTCCTTCTGGGGGCAAGTAGAGTAAGTCTAAGTACCTTCCTTTCCCTACCCCTAATCCACCAAAATTCAGAGCTGTTTTGCCTTCCCTTTTCCTGTCTCAAAGTGGCTTATAGAAAGGAAGAGTGACAGGGTACACTCCTTAGCTGAGTAGGAGTCACTAAGTACAATTCTTGCTTTGAGACAGAGTATTATCAGATCTTGCCAATTGACCTACCACTTTATCCTAAGGTCCTTCAGGCCTTATCATCTCTGAACTGCCACTCCGTTCTCCAGATCCCCAGGCACTACCACCTACCCTGCTGATGTAACCTAAGAGCTCCTGGGCCTTACATTCTCAACCTTCCTAATGCTGCAACCCTTTTAATATTTGTATGTGGGCATGTCTACATATAGGCAGACCCACCTGGAGCCGGATAGAGGAGCTCGGTGTCTCGTTTCCTAAGACCATCAGAAATATGTGTTTTCTGATGGTCTTAGGCAACCCCTTTGACCCCTGTGAAAGGGTCATTCAACACCCCCCCAAGGGATCGCGACCCACAAGTTGAGAACCACTGCTTTTAAACAAACATGGTCTTAAGTTTGTTAACTTCCTTCTTAACTGGATAGTGTAAGATCACACACAACTTTCCCTAGATACCAAATCACATGTTAGACATAAGCTTAATCACCTTAATCAAAATTATCTGGTTGTAATTTATTCTATTCAAATGAGGTTACATATATTATAGCAATATGGTCTTAAACTGTCAACCCCCAAATTGATGGTAAGTCACCTAAAATCTTACAAAAGAAGATTAGGAATTCATTCAAGAATAAAAAAAATTAAAATGATCTCATGTGAGCCATACAGTTCTTAAATTGGGATGACACTTTAGTTCTGATCTTAGTAGGTGAAATTTTCATAAGTACCCTCCATCAAAAAGTAATATACAGTAATTTAATCCTTTCTATTAAAAGATGATCTCTATCAGCATGTTCATCAAAATATTAAACCAGTCTAGTAATGCAACAAAAACAGTTATTCTGTTAAGAAACTATGTTCCAAATCTTTAAATCAAATAATGCCAAGTCACTTTCTACTACTTCCAAGTCATGAACACCAACTCATTCATATCTAAATATGGAATATTAACAGCAGATAAAACTGATTTTTTTTTTAAAGATGGTTCCTTTCAGTAAAATTCCTTTTGGAATCTTTGGAGATAAACTTAGGCTGCTCTTTCCCACAAAAAATGTATCTTCAAGAAAACCTGACAACCATTACTTAAAATTTGCAATACGCTGTATATACTTCTGAGTTTTTTTAAAAGGCTAAACTTCATCAAGAATTACTCGATTTGAAGATATAAAACAAATTCAATTTAATATAACATATAAGTCAACTGACCTGTAGCAACCATGTAGGTAGATAGTGCCTTTAGTTAGGAATTTATATTTCTTTAGTTTCTATTTTTAAAAAGTTTCTAATTTTTCACATCATGTATTTTAATTTACTTATCTCAATCAGGTAGATGCCACTATATGTAAATTCAGTTAGTTCTATTACCCCAAATCTCTTAATCTTTTTTAAAAATTCACAAGGGTTTGAAATGGAAGAATACTTACGGAACAAAGGCAGAAGTTAAGCAACAGGGTTTTGGACAAGAAATTTTATTGTAAATACTTTTTCTAATACATGCTAAGAATTTTTGATAGTTGAAATTTCTAAGTTCCCCTAAAAAATAAGTCATGCATGAGATTTATCTAGTCATCTTTCAATATAAAGCCATATTACTCTAAATTCTCCTTTGTTCTATGAATTGATGAAATATTAAATTCTTCATAGTTGGTCTAAAAACAAGTTAAAAAGCCACAAGCAACAGATCATACAATTAGAGTGTAAAAGGACTTTGTATGTGTATCACTGAATCCAACCTACAATTTGTGAAACTAAAGATCAGGTGTCACCTGAAGTATCCAAAGTCACATGGCTGGTAAATGTGAAGAGCCAGAATTAGAATGCAGGTCTTCTGACTAATAGCCAAAGGATCTTTCCAGTGTGCTGTGCTTTTAAAGTCTGACTGGTTTAAAAGGAAGTGGAATTCATAACAATCTTGTGACATAACACTCTTGCTAAAGGTGGTGCAAAATCAAATTCACATACATGGTATGCTATACTGAACTCTGATGAGCACTGTTACACTCACTGTACAGGTGAGTGAGGGTTCATGGAACTTTGTGTTCTAAACAAAACTAGTCTCAGTCAGGCCAAGATCAAATCAAGTTTGAAATATGTAAACATATTTGAAGATACAAAGAGATAAAGAAATATAAGACAAATTTGAGAGAAGTGAGAAGGTCCAATTGCCTCCTAGGAACACAGAGAATATGTGAAATTGCTTTGGTTCAACATTAGTATCATAGTTATCATAACTATAGTCCATGCCCTGAACTGTTAGCTCTTGGTTTACATGGAATAGCTTCAATCTTGGGGGATATCTCATAAAGTATTTTCTTTAGCTTTTGTCACTACCAGTATTTTTTCCTGGGGACATCAGAATAAGGTTTCATGTCTTAGTTTTCTCCTTCAAATAGTGGTTATATTTCTGAGTATTCCTTAATTCCAGTTTTACTTGGTCTAAGGACTATTACTAGTCAGCTGTAAGCCTATAAGATAATAGAGCTGGAAGAGACCTTTTGAGTCAACTAATCCAACCCTCATGAATAAATAAATAAATAAAGCAGACAGTCATCAAAGTTAAGTAACTAGGTGAAGGTCAAATAGTAATCATTAATATTTATGGTGTTTTAAAGATTATAGATTATGTGCGTGTTTGTGCACATAAATACTTTAGTATTATATGTATGTATGTTTAACTGAATCTCATAATAATACTGTCACATAAGTACCAGTGATATTACTATCATGATTTCACATGTGTCTAACCTGAACCCAGGTTTTTAGTAATATAGAAATTAGAGTGTGTACAGCACACAGTCAGTCAGTAAACATACTGACAAAATCAAAACTGAAATGGCAAAAGAATCATGAGGTCTCGCTGGTGTAGGTATATGTGTATGGTGGAACAGTACAGAAACTGATATTCAGCACTATAACGTTTATGAGCGAAGGCAGCAATTTCTATATTGCTGGTTTAAATGATCTTTTAAAAACTTTTTTCTTTTCTTGAGATGGTGTCTGTGTGCGTGTGTGTATGTGTGTGAGAGAGAGAGAGAGAGAGAGAGAGAGAGAGAGAGAGAGAGAGAGAGAGAGAGAGAGAGAGAGAGAGAGAGAAATGGTGGCTGGAGGGTGGAAACCTAATAACTTGTTGGCACTTGAGGAACTTTTGCTACGGACACTGATCTGGTGAGCTATACAACTTAGTCTTAAAGAGCTGCATGAAACACTAATGGGTTGTGACTTGCCTGGTTTAAAACGCTTTCCATAAAAGGATTAGTTGATCATTAATGGCTATATATACAAGCACAAACGGGAAGTGGAGGAAGTGAAAAGAGGGAAAAGAAGAGAGAAACGGAGGAAAAAAGAAGGGAGAAAAGAGGAGATGGGGAGAGAGGCAGGGAGCAGAAGGAGACAAGAAGAGGCAAAAAAGCACAAGGGGAAAAGGTGGAGAGAGGGTAAGAGAAAAGAAGTTAAGAGAAGAGAGCAAAGGAGAGATGACTTCTCTAGCAAAATAAACTTCCATGGAGGAAATGCCTTTGATCAGTTCAGAATGCCTACACCTTGCCAAGTTTGGTTCTTCAGTCACTTAATCCATGATCAAGTGATCTGCTAGGAATATTAAAAGAAAACACGAGGATTTTCTTGGGCCCTCTTCTCTTCTTCACTCGGTGATCCCATCAATAGCCATAGATTCAATTATCATCTCTATGCTAATAATTTTCAAAACTACCTAATCCTGCTCTAATCTCCTCTGCTGACCTCCAATCTCACAACTCCAGCTGCCTTCCAGACATCTCTCAAAAAGGATACCCAGGAGACATCTTCATATTCAACACGCCAAATACAAAACTCATCATCTTTCTTTCACTCTACTCTCCCACAACTCTCCCCCAACTTCTTTATTACTGTAGAAAGCGAGACCATCCTCCTACTCCCCTGGGCTCACAACCTTAGGTGACATTCTCAACTCCTCACTATCCTCTCATCCACCCACATCCAATCTGCTAAAAAGGACAGTTAATTGTACCTTTGCAACAACTCTCAAATACACCTCCTTATTCTCTATCATTACCACCACTCTGGTGCAGGGCCTCATCCCCTCATGCCTTAATTACTGCAATAGTGAGTTGGTGTGCCTTCCTCAAGTCTCTCCCCACTCTAATTCATTCTCCATTCAGCTACCACAGCGATTTTTCTAAAGCTCACATTTGACCACGTTATACCCGTATACTTAATAAACTCCAATTACTCCCTGTCACCTACCTCCAGGATTAAACAGAAAGTCCTATGTTTGGCATTCAAAGCCCTTCATAACCTAAACTCCTCCCATTTTTCCAGCCTTCCTATACCCTGCCATGTACTCTTCACTCTAATGACCCTGTTGTCCTTGATATTCCTCAAATAAGACACTTCATCTCTGGTTTACCAAGTCCAACTCTTTAAATGGGGCTAAGAAACAGCTACAGCCCTGGAATATGTAATGTAGGCTGTGTGTTAGTGTCTCTTTGGGGCTCTATGGTCCTACATGGGCTGTGTTTTGAGGAGCTTTTATTCAAAAAGGCCAGGCTGAGTGGGCCTTTTGCAAGTTATAAGTTCCCCAAAGTAGTCACAATTGTACTTTGTAAAAGCAGATGCTCACCTGTTACTAAGGCCCTAACTGCTACTGAGATCACCCTTTGTTCAGAGTTGCCTGTAAGTTGACTGATGGAAGGTGACTATTCTAAAAAAGATTACTTAGGGCCCAAGAGACTTGTACTAATAAATGAAGACAGTACATTTAAAATCAGGCTTGCTTGGATCCCTCTGACCTTAGTGCTCTCCACAGTTGTGTCTATGCCAAAACTGAGGCCACCAGAGCAGGCCCTGGATTCCTGTTAGTCCAATGGGACCCCACCTATAAAATGATTTTTCTTTCCAGTATGAGAGAAGAATATGCAAAATGTGCTTCAGTAGCCACTAAACCAGTAAGAGGGATACTTAAGGAATGGTGTTTCTGACAAGTGCCCACAGTGGGCTGAACTCCAGGATTCACGGCTGGAATGTGGGACAGTTTAAAATGATAGGGTAGAAGATCTTCAACTACACTTATTCATTCCTAGGTAGTAGTTGGCCAAGTGGTCTGGGGCCTAGAGTGAAAAGGACTAGAAAATCAGATTCTCCCCTTTGGGATTAGAACCACTAAAAGAATTTTGCCAATGCTTCCCACTGCATAAAGTTGCTTGAGAATCATGTTAGCATCTATCAGAAACATCATATGCTCACCACTGAATTAAATCAACATATCAGAGCCATTACAAGAATAGCAGGGGTTAAAGACTGGGTCAATTTCCAATCTGGTGGTAATTTCGAATGCCTGGTGAAGGTAAGGGCAATTTCTTACCTAGCCCCTCTGGAAGAAGGGGGCAGGATCCTTCTATGGGGGCAAAGATTTGGCATCATCCCCTTAATGAGGATCTCATGGAGGAAAGCTTTTGGTAGATAAGCCAGGAAACACTGAATGGGTGACAGTATCAGTATCAGCTGAGATCCTGGAATGGGTTGCAAACAAGAGACTTATGACCTTTTAGTCACTTTACTACAGATGCATGATGAACTGTTGACTATGCTGAAGATGTCATCATCTGTGCTATGGCCCTGATATTTCTGGTGCTGTTCCAGCTCATTATCACCACCCTGAATCCAAAGACTTGGTGTGACTTATTAAATGAACAAGACTGAGACCTGAGATTTGGGCCTTCTAAAGCAGGGCAGAAAAGACTAAGTTGCTGACTTCTATTCTCTACTTTTCTTCTTCATCACTCCTTTAGAAGGTCTTCCCCCTTCATGCCATCTGTGTAAATGGCAAAAGGCTTTCTAAAGTATCAATAGCTACCAATGTAGTGATACTCAGGACACAATCTGAGCCATTCCATTATTGTTTGCTCCCACTACATAATTAGTTGCTGTTTTCTGCTTATACATCTTCTAGATAATATTTTTAGGACATTTCTTACACAGAAATTATTGCTGGTAGAATATTGTAGACTATTTATGCTCACATTCTACCCAAATGATGAATGGAAGGAAATAGGGAATCTATCTGTTAATATTCATCACTATCCCAATACTCCACAGGTTACCCAAAACCCATGGGATGGCTCAATGGGATGCATGACAAGGAAATGTCTTCATACCATTTGGATGATCTGGGAACCACCAACTACAAACATTCCAATGAGATGGAGGATCATCAGGATTTATCATCTGTCCTTCTACCACATCCTAAAGTCCTCCAGATTTTGCCGTCTGCCCTGATGCTACACTTTCAATACTCCTGTGCACTGCCATCTGACCTACTGGTATATCCTTAAGACTTCTAGGCCTTGACATCAGAACTACTGCTGTACTATTAGGAATCCTGGGTCTTTCAACCTACCTTATACTTCAAGTCTCATGTACCATCTCCACCAATTTAATTCTTAGCTTCTTGAGAACAAATTTTTTTTCTTGTTTGTACCCCCACCACTAAGCACATTGAAAGCACTTATAGAATGCTTTTGCATTCATTGATCCATCCATTCTGTTAGATATAACTTCAAAGTATCATCTATGCCTACATTATTATCCTTTTGGAAATGTTCAAACAAAAAATTACATGGCTTAAAAATAAACAGTTGGCTAAATGGCTCAGTTTCTTTCACTGTGGTATACTTGGTGCCAGAGTACAGTTGTCTTCCCCTCTTAAAGCTTTCTCTTAGCTGCCCTCCATTATTCTAAAATTTTATATTAGTTATAACTGGCAATTTTTATATAAACTATTACAAGGACATTATACAATCTCTATGATAACCTGTACCAGGACTTCACTCTCTCCCTTAACAACCTCCCAAGTTGGTTTTAAAAATCAAGTCATATAACAAAGGTGACTAGAAATCTAAAAGTAAGACACAATTTTTATTCCTGCCTTACTATGCTAACGTCCTTTGGCAATACACAATCTGTATTTGGAAAGGAAAATAAAATAGACTATTTCCTTTATCACTTCAGATAAAAAGCAGGAGAGTCAAATTGATATCCTCAAAATTGTAATCCTATGGAAACAACCCAGGTAGTTTAAGGGGGAAAACTAAAGTAAGACAATTTGTTAAATAGTGTAACATGTTGGCCTAATTGAGAAAGATGAATCTATTCAGGGAGCAGATACTGCATATGCCTATTTTGAGATGATCAAAGATTATTAGTAATAACTGAATATTAGGCTTAAGAGGAGAAAACACAACTCTCAAATGAATAATGAAAATAATCTCTAATTATTTTTCTCCCTTTATGTCTATAAAGATTCTTTTTATTTACTATGTATGCATTTAAGCTCCCAAATGTTTCTGGTTAATTCCACCAAAATTTATAGTTTTGTAGGAAACCCTCTATCATTTCACCTATGAACATAGATCAAACAATCTTTAAAAATGTTTCAAAATGTTTTCCCATCTTATTATTTTATGTTCTTTTCATGATGACTCAATAAAGTATATGGGGGTCAAGAATTATCACTTCATTTCACAGAGAAGCAAAATAATGGAAAAGGTTTTATCTCCTTGATTTTACTCTTGCCCATTCTTTAAACAAACTTCTGTTTTTCAGGTCAGAAATACATGGAGGTTTTACTCTGGAAGGGGTAAAGAATTAGGGGAGCCATAAACTCTAATTTGATCTCATAAGTACTTACCTTTTTTTTCTTTTCTTTTCTTTCTTTTTTGCTTTTTGGAGGGCAACCGGGCTTAAGTGACTTGCCCAAAGTCACACGGCTAGTATGTCAAGTGTCTGAGGTCGGATTTGAACTCAGGCCCTCCTGAGGCCACCTCCAGGGCCGGTGCTCTATTCACTGTGCCACCTACCCGCCCCACTTACTTAACCTTCTAAGTGAAACTATGCTATATGATTCTAGAGAGACAGATGGGCATATACCAAGTATCTAAAAGAAGTGGAGATATGCTAGAATCAATTCACACATTATTTTTCTAGAAACCTACCAAAGCTGGTATTACTCAATAACAGGTGATTATAATTTCCAAAAGAATATTCTGAGAAGAAAAAAAAAATGTCCTGTATTAATATAGTAATTTGTTCCAAAGATGTTAAAGTATGTGTGTATATGTATGCAAGCATGTGTATATAAATACACATACACGTATGTGTGTGTATAATTTCCTCCCATAACAATCCTTTAAGTTGGAGAGAGGCAAGTTTATTATTACTCCTATTTGTCAAGAAAGAAATTGAGACACGGAACCATTAAATGACTTGCTAAATGTGTCAGTGAGCAAACTAGTATTTATTAGAATCTTAGTCTCCCAGCTCCCCAAACTCTTTCCAGTGACCATAATATTGGCTTTTTTATATTATTTTAAAATTAAGCTATGTGCATATTTTATTGCTCATAGAGGAAGAGCAAATCATAAAACTAAAACAAGACAGAATTTATTGAAAATAAAGTATGACTTTCAAAAGTCCTACTCAGGACTCTAAAACTTGTTTTTAAAAAATGTATTGTTGAAAATTAAGAGCAACCTTACATAAAACCTCAAGAAAAACTATATAAAAGCCAAACTACTTGCTAAAAAGCATTACTTCACTATAACAACTTAAAAAAAAACACTATAAGGCTACTCTGGTGTGGGTTCAACGATATATCTCATAACTGGTATACAGTATATCTCTTAGTAAACCATAAATACGAAGTGTCGTGATTGAAAAAATTTATCCAATGTTGGCCTCATTCACTAGTCAGGTGAGTCCCATGACAACAGAGGGACAATTTGTCACTGGGACTATCCTCAAAGACTTGAAGTGTGGTAAGACCTGCCAAGGCTTGTGTTCCTTCTCTGTTAACGTACTTGCCAAAAACAACTGTAAGAGATGAAAGCAGTGACTACCATTTAATATCCCTGGGCCTCGGTGCTTCAGTGCTTCAGCTACACAGTTAAGAGAATAGGATGTGAACATCTGAGATGCCTTCCAACTCTGGATCTATGATAATATATGATCCTAGTACTTTAATCCAAAATCACTAAACACTTAATTTATCATAACAGTTAAAATGTACTACACAAAGATTTAAAAATCTTTAAAAGCTCTAAGTGACTTCTTATTAAACAATAAATTGAAGAGAATAAACGGTAATACATAATATAATATGCAATAGGAAAACTGTTGAGAAAATGTTTTTATCATTCAATTTAGGAACAAGAAGGATATCTTTAAACAAATTAGTATCTCAGAACCAATACCTACCACAGCATACCAAACAAACCAATTTAGGAGAAATATAATAACATTCAGTTTTTTTCTCTGAAGCATTTATAAGGCAGAATATAAAGAAGCTTATATATGAATTAAAACAGTGAGAGAAGAGGAATATTTAATACTCAATGGTACTTACCTATCCATTGAGAGAACTATTGGAAGTCCATTCTGAAGTCCACTTAATCCAACTAAGCACACAAGATACCCATTCAGTATTATACCAGAAGCAAATTGACCTCATGTAGCCTGATAAATCTGCTACCTTGCCAGATAAGCAAGTTGTGGTATAGTGTTCTAACTACCATGAAACAATCAAACTAAATTGGTAAGAAGCTACTTGGCCCTGCCCTACCCTTGCTCTCATTTCTAATTGGTTACTAGAAACACCCTGAGGCACTATTGCAAAATGGCAGAGACAACCATGGAATTTAGAAATAGCAAGTAAGGGAGGTGGAAGGGTAGTTCCCAAAGACTGAGAAATAAAGAAATGTGAGGGGAAAGAAGGGAGCTCTGGCATTTTGCTTTGGGCCTTTGTTTTTGAAAAGAACTGTCATAATCAAATTAGCAGACAGGTAAGTTGATTCTTAATTTTTGGGGTCCTACATGGTAACATAACAAATTCTGTAATGCTATTATGGATGAATAGAGTATTAGAATCAAATGGTCACATTTTAATTAACCTTTTCTGAGAAGACAAAATTTCTCAAAAATAAAAATTCCTCCAAGTACATAAAATATATAAGTATTCTGATTCTCAGAGAAAATGTAGCATCTCATTATGGAAATGTTTCATTAATAATGATGTCATCATGACAGCAATAATAGTTACATTATTAAATTTTACCTAGATATCTACCCAAGTCTGGTTTGCCTTCATATGTTGAAGGGAAAAGGAGGGACTATACCTGAACATTAAGATACCATTCTAGTAAAGCCACAGTAACAGAACTGATTCCCACAGGAGCCAGCTAACTTCAAAAACAAGAACTGTTAGCCTACATTTATTAATTCGTGTATTCATTCCACAAACGTTTGAATGCTTACTATAAGCATGACACTATAGTAGATACAGATATAAATATTTCAGGCCAATTACACATCAATACCCCTTACACATAATACATTCCTGGCAAACTAATGTGCTAGCATCTCCCAACTCCATGCCTTTACCTAAGCTATTAGAGTGTTCATTTTCATCACATAGGACTGTTGAAGGTGTGTGTCCTCCAGGGCTGTCTTGGGCCCTTCTCTTCTCCCTCTATACCATTTTACTTAGTGATCTCATGAGCTCCCATAGTTTCAATTATCATTTCTATGCAGATAATTCTCAGATCTACTTACTCTAATATTTTGCCTGACCTCCAGACTCTCATCAGCTAGATATCTCAAACTAGATCATATCCAAAACTAAACTCATTATCTTTCCAAACCATCCCTGTTGCCAAAGATTCTGACTATTGTTGAAGATACTCATCTTCCCAGTCATTTAGACTCATAACAGATATCCTCAACTCTTCCTTCTCTCTCAACCCCCATATCCAAAATGTTGCCACAGCCTGTCAGTTTTACTGACTTAGCTATATCCCATAACATATATCATACATTACTAATGTCAATTTATTTGTTATTTGTATTTTTTAGTCTTTGCATTATTTTTATTTAACAAATTAATTTTAATCTCCATTTAAATCTACATTTTGAATACCTTAATCATATTCTTACAGCATTATCATCCATAAAGTATTTAGAATATCTTTCTGCACTTATTTTTAAATTCTTTTTGTGTTTTTTTTTTTTTTGCTTTTTTGGAGGGCAGTTGGGGTTAAGTGACTTGCCCAAGGTCACACGGCTAGTTTTTGTGTTAAGTGTCTGAGGCCGCATTTGAACTCAGGTCCTCCTGACTCCAGGGCCGGTGCTCTACTCACTGCGCCACCTAGCCGCCCCCAAATTCTTTTTTTTTTTTTTTAGGGCAATTTGGGATTAAGTGACTTGCCCAAAGTCCCAAGGCTAGTAAGTGTGTCAAGCGTCTGAGGCCAAATTTGAATTCAGGTCCTCCTGACTCCAGGGCTGGTATTCTATTCACTGCACCACCTACCTGCCCCTATTTTTAAATTCTTTATTACAAAATGATCAATTTTTATATAAGTGCCATGAATGCTGAGACATCAATTACATATCATCCCTATTCAGTTTTAGCTACATCTATCAAATTTAGTTTTTCCAACATTCTATTTTAATCTGCAACTTTTTTCTTTACTATTTTTCTGACTTGTCAGAATCTGCTAGTAGAATACTGAAATTATTAAGATTACACTGTCTAAATCAGAAGTGTCAACCATATGGCACATAATGTTACTGAATGTACTCCAATCAGATTAAAATATAATTGGAAAATATGTAATAAAATAAGTAAAAATACAGCAAATCATAAATAACATTTTAAAACTCACTCAATATGGAGCCTGCAGGGATACTTACGTATAGCTCAGTAGTCTCCATTTCTATTTGAGTTTGACACTACTTCTTCAACCTTAGTTGCTATGGCAATACAGTTAATATATATTTAATATTGTTACCATTTTGTTATTTATGAACTTTTAAGCATGATTAGGGACATTATTTCCCTGTTCCATCTTTCTTAATGCTTCCTTAATGCTCTGAATTCAACTATGCCAGATATCCTGACTGCAACTGCTGATGATAAAGAAAAAACTTAGCTCTAAAAAGACATATGAAAAGACATATGAAAAGACACCTTCCCCTGGCTCTTGAAGGAGGGTGGGAGTGGGGAAGAGTGTCCACAAGTGTGGAACACTGCATATAATGTTAGATTTTTTTAAATATACTGCTTAATGTTAGGAATTTTTTTCCTTTTGCCTCTTTTTCTCTTTTAAAAAATTCTTTATAAAGGATGGCTCTTTGAAGTATTCAAGTATTCAAGAAAAGTATTCAAGAATGATAAGATTATTTTTTAAGTCTCAATCACAGAAAGACTACTACAGAGAACATGTTGGCTCAGCTGATAAGAAAACATAAAAATGTTGTGGATCAATTCAGCAGACTTGTCTGACTTCCTGCAACAGAACTAGAATAGGATCAAAAAGGGCAGATTTTAGAGATCACTCAGGATTAGGGTTTGGACAAGCGAAAGAATAAAGTGAGTAAGGGACTTTGGAGCACAGGAGAGTATGAAATTGAAACGGTTAGAAAGGGAAAAGTAAGGTCAATGAAGGACTAGAAAACCAGAAAGGGATGCTGAGTAACTGGAAGTAACAAAGGGAATAAGTAAGTTTAGAAAAAGTGCTGTAGTGAGAGAAAGGAAAATAGGACATTATGACCTAAGAGGCAAATTTCAAACTTCTAGATCATGGTGGCCAATTAGCAATGGATAATGGGTGAGAAAAGGTATGATCATCCATATGTGTGGAAATCATGGGAATTGAATAGGTATGATAAAGGACATATTTATTAAGATTTTTCCCTATTAACTTAGTTTTCCCTTCACAAATTCTTTTTTAAAGTAATAAATAGCTGGTTCATTTTAAATATTGGTTTATACCAGGTGGGAAAACCTCATTCTTCTCATGCCCATTTCAAAACTATGAAAACAGTCAGTTCTAAAAGAATTTCCTATAGTCTTAAAACATGCCAGGTCTTCTGATGGTTCACCAAAGGAAGGACAGCTTTTCAGACAGTTCTGACTTGCCAACAGATTATCCAGTTACAAATGATGACTGAGTAATCCTTCACAGATGAGAAAGATTTTTCCATGACTTACGAGTTTTAAATGGCTGAGGTCAAACTGAGAGAAGCAGGTTTTGCCACAATTAGGAAAGATGCTTCCACATATGGAAACTAGATTTGGAGATTCAGTTTGCTCTTTCTCTTTTCATCATTTCGTTTTGGCCATGTAAGTTCTCAAACCATGATATATATTTTCCTCCATTAAAGTTCTACTCATATTTTTAAATGCAGTACATAAAGACTGTCCTAATTTCCCAAATATGGAAAGGTTCCTCTCCAAGAAGTTGAAAAAGAGGTGATAAATTCTGGGAGGCCACAACTCATGAAATGATCTATTAAAATAAGGAGTCTGCAGAATTACTACTGGAGAGAATATATGTACCTCTAATGAAATAAGAAATCCTGGAATATTAAAGTTTACATGAAAATAGATTTAGAGTTGGGAGAGTTCTTAGAGCTCACTTAGTCTTATCAAACCCTGTATTCTATAGATCAGTAACTTAAAATGCAAAGAAGTGATTAGCCCAAATATAAACAGGTTTTAAGTAGCAAAGACAGAATATGAACCAGAAATGTCTCCTTCATTTTAACAGTATGACATGCCTGTAAAGATAGAATCTCAGTTTATTTGGCCTACCTTCTAGACAGGATTTCCTCTGGGGGCCCCAGGACGCAACACCAACCCAGATCCCACTTGTGCTTGCCTCCAGAGCACCTTGGGATCTAGAAACATTTCCTGCTTTGAGGCTGGGCTTCCAAACAGCAGGATCCAACAAGCCAGCGTCCAGAAGCCCTAAAGATAGCAATACCAATTTGCCTATCTCCAAACAGGACCATTAGTAGAACAAAAACCATCTACTCATTTGCTTTTTGCCAGCAGAGCTTTCACCATTTATTGAAACTGTTCATTCACAGTGATTAGCAAGGTCCCCCTTACTCTCTCAATTCTAGCTATACTCCCAAATGCTGATAAGCAAAACCCCCTTCCCAAACTCCTGCTGCCTACTGGCTCATTTTATCTACTTCTACTCTAATTCACCAAATGTCCATATACTCACACTTTCTACTGTGTCTGCTGAAACTTCCACTGCATAACTAACAAACTTTCTTTTATTTTAGACTTCCTTCTCTCCTACACTTTTCACCTTCTGGCACACTCAGAGAACTGGACTTCTCCCAATACTTCACTACTGGCCATCCTTCTTAATACCAGTTTTGCCTTTTCTCATACCCAAAGACTCTTTGGTCCCAACAATGGAGACAGAATATTCTTTGCTCCCCACCAATACTTCTATACGTTCCTACTCCTCCGTCACTCATCAACCTTTTCTCCTTCAAGTTCTTAATACCTGAATGTATTTGTTGGTTGATTTGATAATCAGCCTTGCTAGCTACTATTGCCTTTTCCTCTAAGATTTCCTTATATCTACTTTGTGTGTATCTTGTATATATTTATATATGTACAATATATCGTACCCATTAGAATATAAGATCTTGGAGGGCAGGAACTATTTTCACTTTTTTTGTGTCCCCAGAATATAGCACAGTTCCTAAAACCTAGCAAGGCCTTAATTAAACAAAGTATTGACTGAGTAACTGAAATGCTATCCAGAAGCTACTATGTTTCTTGGAATTTTACAAAGGATTTCATTTGAATTAATTCAACAAACATTCCTCAAGCAACTATAGCATGGCATTACCAGGCCAGAGTTACAAAAAGATTACTTAGAACCCATTCTTTGTGGCTTACAATTTAAGGGAAGACGAGACAATAAACAGAAATAGTTCTGACACAAGGCAGTTTGAGAAATGTCAAGTAGTGTGAGAAAGAGAAGGAGTAATCATTTTCTTCTAGGGGTTGTAGAGAGGAGCAAGGAAATGCTTTGTGGCAAAGAAAAAACTTTGGTTGGGCCTTAGATAAAGGACTCTCCAGTTCAACAGACAGAGACTGGGGGACAGGGAGAGAGGAAAGGGAGTCCTTTTCAGTTGAAAGTAGTTTATAAATTGCCAATCTCAATTTTTTTTCTCTGCCAATCCACCCACCCACCTGCCTTCACCATCAACTATGCTAGGTTTTGTTTTGTTGGTGGTCTTATCATATCCCATAATTCAATGATCATTTCTATGCAGATGACTGCCTCCTGAATCTACATGCCCAGCACTCACCTCTCTCCTGGGCTCCAGTGCTGTCTCACCATTTAGCTGCCAATTATTAGACATTTTTACACCTGATCATCTAAGTAGGCATTTTCAACTAAACATGGCTGAAATTATCCCCGCAAATTCATCTCTCTTCATAACATCTCTATTTTTGTCAAGGGCACTGCTATCTTTCATCAGTCAAATTTATAACTGCAATTCCAGTCTTTCCCAACACATCTAAGCAATTCTTAAACTATTTTTTAAAATATCTTTCCCCCTTTCTCTACTTACCTGACAAGTTAAAGATCTAATTCCCTCTTAACAATACTACTGCAATGCTCCCTAATTAGTGTCACTGCCTTAAGTCTATCCTCTTTCCAACTGTTCCTCCACAAGTTACCAAAGTATTTCTTTTAAAAAAATTCTTCATGAGGGATGTCTTTCTGAGAGGGGAAAGGGTACATTAGGGAATTTAAGTGATATAAGACAAAAGAAATCAACAATCATTTTTTTTAATGCCAATCAAAAAAGACTGCCATAAAGAAGTGTGAGCCTAGCTGATTAGACAACATAAGTTTGTTGTGGCACAGCCCCTGGCACATAATAAGCACTTAAAAAACACCCATTAATATGAGGAGGTAAGAGTGAAAAGTTGTGGATGCCATTTAGGTTTTTAACCAGGGTGATTGAGAAAATGAAGGGAATAATAATTTATTATATAACGCCTACTTGTGCCTGGCACTGTGCTAAACAGGGTTTTGGTTTTTTTTAAACAAATATTTCATTTGTTTCAGCAACAACCCTTTAAGGTCTCCACTATAAAGATGAAAAAACTGATGCAAAGAGAGGTTCAGTGACTTGCCCAGTGCCATACAGCTAGTAATTATCTAAGGTCACATTTGACCACAGGTCTGTCTCCCTGACATCAGGCTCATCGTTCTATCCATCGTTCTGCCTGTGAAGGTGGTATCCTCCACAGTGACAGGGTAGTTAGAAAGAGAGGAAGATTTAGAATAGGGAGAGATAATGAGTTCAGTTTTGAACATGCTGAGTTTCAGATGTCTATGGGACATGTGTTTTTGAGAAGTACAATAGGCTGGAGAAGAGAAAATGAAAGTTATTGATAAACATTTATAGATACAAAAATCAAGTGTATAGTGATGATAGTTGAATCCATGGGAGCTAATGAGATCACGAAGTGAAACAGCATAATAGAGAGAAAAAAGAAGATGGCCAGGACAGATCTTCAGGAAGCACCCAGAGTTATCAGGCATGGGCAACCTGAGAAGAAATAGTCATGTAGACAGGAGGAGAACCAAGAGAGAGCAGTGTCACAAAAACCTAGAGAAAACAGAGAATGAAGGAGAAAAAGATGATCAACCATGTTAAAGACTATAGACAGGTCAAGAAGGATGAGGACTAAGAAAAGGCCATTTAGCAACTGAAAATTTAGTTAACAGCGGAGAGAGCCCTTTCACTTGAATGATGAAGAAGCCAAATTGCAGAGCAATAAAAGAGTAAGAAAAGGAAATCAAGGTACTTATTGTAGATGGCCACCTCAAGGAGTTAGTCATGAAAGGGAGGAAAAACTTAGGATAATAGCTAGGGAGAGGGATAGAGCAAGTGAAGGTTTTTAAAGAATAGCAGAGACAGGAATATTTTTAGGGAGTAAGAAAGCAGCTAGTACACAGGGAGAAACAGGTAAGTAGAGAGTGGAGATAACAGAAGGGACAATCAGATGGAGAAGATGAGATGGAATGTGATGACCTGTGCAAGGGCTCTGCCTTGGAAAGAACAACAGTCATCTCTTCATTTGAGATAGGGGTGAAGGATAAAATAAGTGTATTAGTTATCAAGGCTTTCTTTATACTGATTTTAAATCTGCCTCTCTTTTGGCCTTAAGACTTTCCCTGAAGAGAACAAATGAACGAAATCAAATAAAAGGAGACATTTCCATCATCTACTGAAGCAACAGTCTGTTCCTGGAACAGTTACTGAGGGCTACACAGAACTGACATATCTCCTTTGCCACATGGCAGAGCCACAGTAAAATATACTCTAGGAAGAGGTGCCTGTCTCAGAGCAACATCATAAAGGAAATGGTCCTTGGAGATGAACTAGGAAAGAAAAATATATATATAGGAAATAATCACTTAGACTCCTGAGACACAAGAATGTAGAGGAAAGTTCCTAATGGAAATTTTAGATATATTTCCCACAAACATTTCAACTTCAACATGTCCGGAACAGAAATCTCTTTTGTCCCAAATCCACCTCTTTCTTAATTCCACTTTCCCTCATACCACATATCCAGTGAGTTGCAAAATCTTGACATTTCTATGTCCACAACAATACTCACATAGGACTCCTTCTCATTTACCACAGACACAACTTCCTTAGTTCAGGTCTTCATTACTTGTTCCACTGACTATTACAGTGGCCTCCTAATTAGTCACCTTGCCTCAGGTATCTCCCCACTCCAATCCATCTGCCATTGCCAAAGTCATTTTTCTAAAGTTCAGATCTGACTATGTCATTCCCCTAACTCCATAGAACTCTGGTGGATTTTTTCTTGCTTCTAGGAAAAAAATATAAGCTTCTGTATGTTTTTTAAAGCCTTTCATAACATTGTTAGTTGACAAGCTTTTATAAAGCACCTACTATGTATCAGGCACTACACTAAGCACAGAGGATACAAAGAAAGGCAAAAATTGATAATCCATATCCTCAAGGAATTCACAATCTAACAGGGGAGACAACAAGCAAATATATACAAATAAGTCACAAGTTATAGACAAGATAAACAGGAAATAATTAAAAAGCAAGAACAGGAGAGGTGGGGAAAGATTTCTTGGAGAAAATGAGATTTTATTTGAGACTTGATGAAAGCCAGGAAAGGTAGTAGTCAGAGACAAGGAGGGAGAGGCATCCAGGGATGGCTGACAGAGATGAATGAAGCCAGAAGACTGACTGTCTGTCTTGTTTAAGGAACCACAAGGAGGTTAGTATCACTGGATAGAAAGGGTGGGGGAGAGGTAGTATAAAGTGCAAGACTGGAAAGTGGAGGGGTGGCTTGACCCCTGAATGCCCAACAACTTTGTGTTTGATACTGGAGATGATATGGTGGTGATAGACATGGCTGAACCCACACTTTGGGAAAATCACTTTGGTGGCTAAATGGAGGATGGACTAGAGTGGGGAAAGACTTGGAGCAAACAAGACCAACTAGCTAGTTTTTGCAATAGCCTAGCTATGAGGTGATGAGGGTCTGCAGCAAAGCAGTAACCGTGTCAGCAAGCAGGACATATATTCTGGAGCTGCACAAGCGATCTCACCTATGAGATCTGCACCTATGACAGGTAAAACTGACAGGCCTTGGCAACAGACTGGATGTGTGTGGGGGTGGGGGGAAGGTAATGAAGAGTAGAGGATAACATCTAGGTCACAAGAGGCTAAGAAGATTACAATGTTCTAGACAATAACAGGGAGTTTCTGAAGGAAGGATCGGGGGAAAGGCAACGAGTTCAATTTTGGATGTGCTGAATTTAAGATGTTTATGGAACATCCAGTCTGAGATGTCTGAAGAACAGTTGAAGATTCAAGAGCGGAGGTCAACAGAAAGGTAAGGGTTAGACTTGAGAATCATGAGCATATAGAATTTAACTAAATCCATGGGAGCTGACAAGATCACCAAGTGAAGTAGTATAAAGGGAGAAGAGAAAGACTAACACCATAGTTAGTGAGCATGACTTGAATGAAGATCCAGCAAAGGAGACAGAGAAGGAAGGAATGATCATATAGGTACCATGAGACAACAGTGTCCCAAAAACCTAAAAAGAAGAGGATACCAGAGAGAAGAGAGTGATGGCAAGTGTAAAGAAGTCAAGAAGGGCAAGCATTGACAAAAGGTCATTAGATTCATGGCAATTAAGAGATCACTAGTAACTATAAAGAGAGCAGATTTGGTGAAATAATGAGGTCAGAAACCAGACTGTAAAGTATTAAACAGAGACTGAAAGGAGAGGAAGTGGAGATATTCATTGTAGAAAGCCTTCTCTGGTAGTTTGGTCACAAAGAATTGAAGGAGACAATCATTATTCAAGATAGAGAGAGCAAGGGATGCTTTTTTTTGAGGATGAGATAGACATGGACATGTTTTGAGGGAATATAGGGAAGCAGCCAAAAAACAGGAAGGGACTGAAGAGTCAGTCTGCTGGAGGAGACAGAATACAAGGAGATCACTTGTGCATGTAGAGGGATTTAACCTGGAAAGAAGCAGGGCAGCCTATTGGAGTAAGACAGGCATGAAAGAGGAAAGTGACATGAGATGGGAAGGAAGGGAGAAGAGAGAGTTTTTGACAAATGGTCTCAATTTTTTCAGTAAAACGTGAGGCAAAGTTCTCAGCTGAGAGGGCAGGAAGCAGAGAAGCCATGGGTGTTTGAGGAGGGGTAAAAAGGTTTGGAAAAGTCATTATGGAGAGTGGGATACTGAATTGATAAGGATTGCCTAATAGCAATAAGGGCCTAGTTGAGATTATGTAACACCAATTTGTAGTAGACCCTGTGAGAACCATGGTACAATTTTTTTTTCCACCTACTTCCAACAACATATGTGTAGGAGCAAAGACAGTGAATGGTTTAAGTGGTCCAAGGCTGAAGCCTGGCAGGGCACAACTGGCAATATCACAAAGGAGCCAGAGATTTAAGAGAAAAGGACAGTGTAGAGTTGAACTGGTACACTAAGAGTCAAGTAGAGAAAGAAGAAAAAGGTAATCCAGGGGTGACGGCCTGGGAGAAAAATGAGGGACAAATATCATGGTGAGGATGAAGAATAGGGTGTGGCAAGAGAAGACAAAGGAAAATGCAAAGCCAATAAACTGTGATCATATAACAGAATTTCAGAGTTCTTCAACAGAGAGGTGTTGCATTTGTGTGTGATGGCAAGATCAAGAGTGTGACCTCTATGTATAGCAGAAGTAGGAGGGAAAGAGTAAGTCATGGAAAATGAGCAGGTTAATAAACTAGGAGATTAAGGTGCTTAGGGGAGTAACAATAGGCCTGTAAAAGTCCACTAGTATGAGGGCAAAAGATGTAGAGGAAAGATTATGAGCCAGGTACTCAACACATTGAGCAAGGAAGTACCCTAGAGGTCTGCAAGACAAGAGTCACCAGGATTTTGATTGAGTGGAAGATGCAGACCTGAAAAGAGGAGAGGTTACAGAATGAAAAAGGTAAAAGGAGAACCTGGAAGTGGCAATGGGGAGCAAGGAGTATTCTTGCTGCACTCACTTAACCAGTAAGCTGAGAGGAATGAATAAAAATGCAGCCAGCACTGGAAAGGGTGGGCAAAGAAGCTGTGTCATCACAGAGGAGCCAGGTCTCAGTGACAGGCAGAAGATGAATGGAGTGTGAAAGGACATGTGAACAAATGACCAGGTATGAATTTTCTTAACCCTTAAGTACAAGAAGTCACTACTATTCTCAGCAGAGGCTGGAAATCAGGCAGGAAACATGAGCAGCACAAGATGGAAGACCTCTCATATCTCCTCTCCTCTTCCATCTAGACAGGCTCCTACCCCTAATGGAGACTGGAGATCAGCCAAGAGAGGGGAGCCACAAAATGGAAAGTCTCTCCTCTTCTCAGAGACACATAGCATGATATGGAAGGCACACAGCTACTAGACTGTACCTGGAGTGGAAGGCTCCATCTTATCTCTCCTCTTCCCTCAAGAGTCTAGAGGGCAGGTAGAAATGATGGTGAAGCAACAGAGTTCTAACCTCATTACTAATACTTAAGAGTAACCTTCCCAAGCTCTATTGTCCAGCTAAGTCATCTTTTTCTTTGTCCCCCAAACACGACATTCTATTACCTATCTTCATATCTTTTCACTGCCCATCCCTTATACCTGGCATATAGTAGGTGCTTAAAAAATGTTATTGGTTGAATGTATTCCCTCTTCACCTCTGCTTCAGAGAATTTTTTTACTTCCTCCAAGAAGTGAATACATGCTTATAACCAGTGTCCTACTCCCCTTCTCCTATTTGCTTATACATGGCTTTATTCAAATACTTAGGGAAAGCGTGTGTAGGGGAGATATAGAGGGTTTTTTGTCCTTCAAAACATAATTCCTTATTAAATGATTTGCTCAGATGAAGCCCTACCTTCCACATAAAACCTTTTCTGATGTTCTCAATTGCTTATGTCTTTCCCCACTAAATACCCTGTATTTTTAATCATGCTGTATTTATTCTTTGTGTACTCATACTGAAGGCACAGACTTATATACCTGTAAGAGAATCCAAGTTTCTCAAGAGCAGGGATTGTCTCAATTTTGGTCTTTCTATCTCCTGCACCTTGCACAGTGTCTGACATATAATAAGCATTTAATGATGCTTATTGAGTTATTGGACTCCTCTAATAAGTGGACAAGGAATTTGGATGCCAACTTTATAACACAATGTTTACTCTTTAGAATTAAGAGAAGAGAGCTCTACAGTCCTGAGGGTATGCTGAATTACACTATCAGGTCCTGAGCTGGCAGAATTTAGGGAGGAAACAGTATAAAAAGATGGTTTTAGAACTCTCCCATGGGTGCATAGATGGAAATACCATGCCACACTTAATCAGAGATCCTACAAGCCTCCTTTCTATCCCAGAAGAAACAAGAATAAATGCCAAGGAAAGAAAGTGATTTAAAGAACCTACCACTTGCCAACGTGACAATTTGATGCAATGGACAAGGGAATAGAAACCCTTTTTCCCCCTAGCTGGAAGGCAGAAAAAGCCAGGGGAACATCAGAACTATGTGTTCTATATAAAGAATTAACAAATTAATGTTATCTAAAGATTATGTATTGGTAAGCTCTACATCCTTTTGAATATATCCTTTCAAGTAAAAGACACACCTTTTAAACTGGAACGGCTAGAAGGTCGCCCTACATTATTCCTCTGGTGCTTTGTGGACATACGTTTCATCTGTCGAGGTGTGCTGGGAGGAGAGGTGCCATAAAGGTTTTCAGTATTTGTTTCATCTGAAAACTCCTCTGGATCAGATTCAGAGTTTTTGCAAGCAACATCTCCCAACTTGCACTCCTGCCTAAGAAAGAGAGGAAAAAAACATAATATAAAATTTTACTCAAAAAATGATTTGTTACTTTACAATTTTCAAATGCTCTTCCATTTCTAGTCTCAACCTTTTTAAAAGTCTCCATTCATTTGTCATATTTCCTTCACAACACTTTTTGACACCAAAAAGTAGAGTCAAAAGTTCAACTTCTGGCTGTTCTTAGCAATGAGCAAACAACAAGTATCTGTCAGGTGTAAAAAACATAGAGGATTCCACATAAAGTTCATATACCAAAAGTTTTTTTTTTAATATTTTCATCAAATATTTTTAAAACTTTTTTTAAAAGAGTGATCAAGTTACATAATATAATTAAAACTAAAAATGTACTGTCAGTGAGATAGTGTCAAACCTAAGTAATGAGACAAGTACAGTCCTGTCTGGCATTTCAAAGTCTTACTTCTTACTTTCCCTGAAAAACAAATCCACAGCTGAAAGTAAAAGACTTTACAAAGACAAATATACTAGTTACAAGCAAAAAAAAAATGCTCATAACCAATGTCCTACTTCCCTTCTCCTATGTGCTTATATAGAGATGTATTCAAATACTAGGGAATATAAGGGGGGCAGAGAACCCAGGTTTTTTGTTTCTCAAAAACTTGTTTGAGGTGTCACTTACACACTGGGCTTAAGTCACATATGAAGTCACATAGCCAGAGAAAGGATTCAAAACAAAGCCCTCTGACTCCAATCCCAAGGCTCTTTCAATTGCTCCACTGAGCTTTCTCTCTCCTGGAACACGGATTTTTAAATTTCTGTTTGGAGTCACGCATGTACTCCTAGGGTAGTCAGACCCCCTTTCAGACCAATGTTTTTAGATGCATAAAATGAAATACACATAGGCAAAGCAAACTATTTATAATGAAATACAATTATCAAAATAACAAAAAGTTCACAAATTCCAGATTAAGAACTCCTGATCTAGAAACAAGTTTTGTTAATATATGACTTCTTAGGCTACACTATTTCTGAGATACCATAACAAATTTGGTCATATTTCAAGGTCTTTTATAAAATTAAGTGGGAAAATGTATAATATAAAATTGATACCAATATATTATAACATATTGGTAATTGATTTCTCAAAATCATATGTAATTAGGCTCCAATTAATTTCATTTTTGATTTTTCAAGTATAATTATGAAATTCCAGAAACAGAAAATTTTAAAGGCCATCAAATCTAACTTTTACTTAAAACATGAATTCTGTTTACAATATCTCTGGTCATTTAGGTCTAATCTATTTTTTTTTTTACAAGAAAGTACACAAGACTAAAAACAACTTCCCTGATGACACCGGAGTAGACAAGAGGAAAAGAACTCCTTTGAGCAGTAGTCCATGTAATTTTTTTCCTAGTAAAGGAAAGAGTAACACTGCAACATTTTATTTTACCGGTGTATTTACATGCATGAGCCAAATCTGGCCTCAGACACTTCCCAGCTTAGTTGTAAGACTCTGGACAAGCATTTAACCCTGTTTGCCATTCTCCTCGTCTGTAAAATGGGAAACGGAAATGGCAAACATTCCAATATCTTTGCCACGAAAACCCCAAACAGAATCAAAAGATTTGGATACCAATGAGACAACCAAACAACAGTGTATTTTCACAGACTGCCCCCATATATAGAAGGTTCTCCCTCCTTATCTCTGCTCCTGGCTTCCCAAATGTCCTTTAGGTCCCAGGTAAAATCCCGTCATCTACAAAATCTTAGAACAGAACAGCTTAGACAATCCAGAAATAGGGACAGGAACTGACCTGTCATTTCACTGGCATAGGAAGCCTCCCAAGGTAAATCAGCACCTTCTCTACAACTAGTAGCCTTAGCACTGAAATATTAAGTGGATTGCTCCGGATCACAGGCAATAAATGCCAAAGCCAGGACTTGGACACAAGTTCCTAGATTCAGGACTAGCTCTCTATCCCAGAGGTTGGGAAACTTATTCTGTAAAGGACCAGAAAATAAATATTTTAGGCTTTATTCTTAATAATTAATTAGAGAGAATAATTAAGAATTTTAGGCAAAAACCAAGTCTATTATGTTGGTCCTTATGTAATTACAAGAAAAAATATCCACAAATCTTTGGACAAAATTCAAAATAATAATAATGATACAGGTCTATCTATAAGGAAAATGGAATTTTGATGTAAGACAACACTTTGCTCCGTTAGGGTTCAATATTAATATTTTTCATCATCAAAACTGATTGCAAATGCTCATCTGTTAATACCAATCTGCAACGAGATTTTACATATTTCATTTGACATTTGAAAATATCTTTGCATATCATTTAAATTCAGTATATTTGTAATTTAAAAGGCATTTACAGAATTATATAACTCTCTTCTCTTGGTATCTGCCTTTCATCATATCCTTACACTGCACATTCATCACTATTAAGCGATAGTGCTTCAATTGCAACTAAATGAATTTTAAAATATGGTCGTTTCTTTTGCACTTGCACTGAGATTCAAAAGAAGTGACTGTGCGAGTTTTAAAAATTTGCACAAATGTATGGAAATGAAGATTTCCATTCTTAACTTCTAACAGCACAGAAATATATAGAGCAGCTTGATATTACTAGTTACTCAAACAACCTGAGTTTTCATCAAAGTGACTTTACTGTGGTACAAGTTTTGCATATAAATACTGTTTTGCCTTGTAATTTTAGTCTGAATTCATTAAGAAACATTACGAAGTCTGCAGCAAAAGTTATTTTCCAAAGTACTGTATTCGGAATAGTACTAAGATATTCATAAGTCACCAATTATTCTGGTTTTATTAACACTTTTTAAATGTATCTATTGGGGTTTACTAAATGCTTCCTTGTTGACTGAAAACTTATGAATTTAAATTACAAAAGAGTATATATCTCTCTACATACAGATATGATGTGTATGTATATATACATATATGTGTATGTACATATATGTGCACACACGATGGAAACAGGTACATATAATTAAACAGTATAAAAGGGTCGTAGATACATTTACAAAGAGTGTTAATAAAGCCAGAATAATTGGTAGCTTATAAAAAATGCTGAGGACAATGGCTTTGTAAGATGTGTTTGGCACAAGAAATAATCACAGTACTACAGACTGAACACTGGAAGGGATCTCAGGTCTAGTAGCCTAATCCCATCTTTTTGCAAATTGAGGAAAGTTACCTAGAGCCTCTAGCTCCAAAATTAGGGACATTTTCACTAAATGAGTAAAAATATGAGTAAGATGGTAAGAAAGAATGGAATTTTAACATGTCAGCTTCTCTTATCAATTTCTAAGTCAAGATCATTTGGTCAAGAATCCTATAATGTTAACTGGCAGAGTTTAAGCATTAAATTTTGGTACACAAAGACATATCTTATTGTTGTTTTGTTTGAATGCCCCTCTACTTTGCAGATGATAGGTTGCCTAAGTATAGAATTTCCTCTGAGCACTCTGATCCCATATGTAAACAAAAAGATAAATTCATCTAATTATTCTGTTAAAACTTTAGCACCTACTTCAGGAAAAGAACAGTCTTTTTTCTAAAACCCCATAATGTTTAAGAAATGCAGACTAAAAACCCTTTTTAAAATGTTTCCAAATTATTTTAATTAATTTAATTACTTTGATTATTTTAATAGCACATAAAATCAACATACCAAAATGGATAAAAACCATCCCAAGTTATATGAAGGAAACTATCGTATCTTGATCCACCAGGAATCACAGCTATCAAGGAAGTAAAAATATCAAGCAATACTACCAACAATTTGATTCATAATATAAAATTATTTTTATGATATATATTGTGCGTACATTTGTAAAGCTAAAACTATGTTTTTAATGTCTTTCTTCAGTCAAAGATCTTCAGCCAAACAGTAACATTCATATTGGTTTGAAATGTGGTTGGTTCACAGTCATTAATAAAGTAATAGCATATGTGCTATAAGAAATGGGCAGGAGACTGTCTTGATATTTACGTGGAGAGTTTTATACAAATTGACGCTAAGTGAGAAGAGCAGAACCAGGAAAAACTTGTACACAATCACAGACACATCATATGTGTGACGACCAACCTTGGTAAAGTAAACTCTTCTCAGCAATGCACAATTATAAGACAACTCTACAAGTCTAAGGATGGAAGGAGATATTTACATTTGGAGAAAGATCTAGAAAGAACAGACTTTAAATGGAGACTGAAGCAATCTATGTGCTATCGTTCTTTTCCATGTTTAGTTTTGTTTCCTCTTTCCCATTGTTCATCCCATCACTTACACCCTTCTATACAACCAGACTACTGTCCAATGTGAAAGTATCTGCAGGTCCTATCCTTGATTACATGACGCCATCGGGGCAGGGAGAGTAAGGGAGAAGGGAGGGGAGAAAATCTGAAACTCAAGGGATTATGGAACTGAATTATGTAAACTAAAAGTAAATAAACATAATCAATTAAAAATAATAAAGTAATAGCATGTCAAAACAATTTTAATACATGTAATAACACTTTAGTGCCCAACCTAAAAGAAGGTGCTAAGTTACTTTAAAATGTGGATTATCTAATTTCAATTGCTAAAGAGTGAATTCTTCCAAAAGTTTGTAAACATCTCAAGGATAACTGAATAAGAAAATATAAAATAAGGGAAGAGAATAATCACTTATTAGGTACCTACTCTGTGTCAAGGCACTGTGCTAAGCATTTTATAAATATTCTCTGATTTGTTCTTCACAACGACCCTGAGGGAGATGCTATTACAATCCCCATTTTACAGTTGAGGGAACTGAGGCAGACAGAAGTTAAGTGACAAAGTCACAGCTGTTAAATGTCTACGGCCGAATTTGACCTCAGATCTTTAATTCCAATCAGTTAACTGTGCCACCTAACTGCCTCCAGCAGCTCTATTATTTAATTTATAAAAACAAATATATTTCCTAAATATAAGGACTCCATTGTAAACTAACAGAAAACTCAACTGTATCTTCCTTCATATATGGAAGGAGGGAAGGAGTGTGTGGAGGGGACAAAGAAAGTTTACTGGCTTTATAGCTGTGACTTAGACCAAACAGAAATCCATTAGTTGGGTGGTGAGATATTGCCTTAGGATGGACATTTAGCCCTGATCAAAACCCCTCTTCCCCTAGCTGTGAATGCGAATCACTCATCAAGGTCTGGAGAGGAAACCTCTGGGAGGCAGAGGGGACCTCTGAGAGGGAGAAAAGATCTTTGATACCAACCCTTATAAGAACACTGGAATACTGGACTGATAGAAAGTAAGATTATTAACACCTTTGAGAAAGGATGGGGTTTAGTGAGACTGGGAGAGCTGTCTTACTTCCCAATTAATGTATTATTTTGCTGTGCCCAGAGCCCAGAATGCAGTGGGCTCTCCCCATGAAGACTGGGAGAGGATGAGCTGCCCCAGAGTGGGGTGGTGTGGGCCAGAAACAGAAGGTGAGGGCAGGGACACCTGGAGCCTGCTGTGCATGGACTCAGGCAAGAACAGAAGGAGGGAGCTTGGAGTGGAGCAGTCCCTTCCTCTGTGAGGTAAGACATGGAGCAGGAGCAGAGAGCCACCTGCGTGCAGACCAGGGAGGAGCCGGGAGCTGTCAGCCCCTGGACCTGCAGGTGGAGGAATCGGGGAGTTTGGGACTCAGCTCCGAGTTGAGATGGAGGCTTTGCAGCAGCACAGGAGCAGTGATCATGCTTCCCTGCCGCCTTCCCCTGGGATGGGTTATGACCCAGGGGGTGGAGTTGTTTATGATGGGAGGGCGGATGTGCCAGGGCCCCCAGGGAACCATCCTGTTGGCTTTGTCACCAAGCCACCCCTCAGGACTTGGAAGCAGGGCTGGAGCAGGGTTAGGACTTGGCACTCTTTGGCTCACTGGAGCATAAGTGCACCTGAGAGTGCCACGTGGGCATCTGCAAGGTCGTGTGGAGGAAACACCCCCAAGGAAACTTAACTTGGACATTATTTGGATTGAGGGGATTGTAAAACCTCCTGTGACCTAGGAGTGGAGGATGTTATGTTCTCTACTACCCCTGGGGATGTGTTGTGTTAAGGAAAGACCCTGGCCTGGGATCCCTTAATTGTATAAACATGTATTTTGGAACAGTATCTGAATGAGGAGGAGCTGGTTGCTTAGACCCCAAAGATTTTGGCCCCCTCAAAGAATATATAAGGTGGGGGGTATGCTATGCTATGTTATATACTTTTTGTGTCTGTTTAAGGCCATGTGGCCACCCTGGTAATAAGTTATGTTGTTATGAATTGTGAATGCTTTAGTTTCTTGGCTCAAGGTTTAGTTTTGAAAAAATAAGAGTGCTCATCATATCTTGCAAAGAGATCCTTAAAATTATTCACACCAGCAGTCCTCAAGTGTGCTGTACTGATTGGTGCTACAGCATGCTAACTCAGAACCATAGTAACATTATCTATGTTTTAATGTATTTTTTTAATTTTAAAAAATGTTTCCATATTACATTTTAACCTGGTTAAACAATCCTGTTTGATACCTCTAATCTAGACTATAAATTATTTTTCAATGTTTAATAGTACAATTATTTTAAAGAATCATGATCATGTATCAATATATTTTTTAAAAACAGTATTAATCTATATAATACTCTTTCGAAGTATCACCATTCTCTCCTGACCTCAGCTAATATTGTGGCACAAAACTATACTTCCATTTTGGCACATATTATATATATTACCATTTATGTATATAGAGAAAGATATCTCTTGACTACAGGATTTGCCAACAATACTATAAGACTCTTGAGAATATGAGGCTTATAAAACCAGGGATAAAGAGTTATCTTTCAATTGTTGGTGTTCAGTTGTGTCCAACTCTTTTGTGTCCCCATCTGGGGAATTGTTGGCAAAGATACTGGAAGGCTTTGTCAATTCCTTCTCCACCTCATTTTTTTACAGATGAGCAACTGAGGCAAACAAAATTAAGTGACCTGCCCAGGACCACACAGCTACTAAGTATCTGAGGCCATATTTGAACTCAGGAAGATGAGTCTTCCTGAGTCCAGGTCTAGCATTCTATCCACTGGGCCACATGGCTGCCCTTAGAGATTACCTGGGACTTAGAGACCATCTAATTCAATCTACTCATTTCACAGAAAAAGAAACAGAGGTCCAAAGATGCTGAGTGAACTGCCCTAGGTCAGACAAAGTAGAAAAAGGAAACCAATTAAACTACCAAAAAACATTCTACCAAGATAGAAAAAAATTACAAAATTCATTTGGAAGAACAATAGGTCAAGAAAATCTAAGAAACTAATAGAAAAAATGCAAAGGAAGGAGGTTTAGCAGTACCAGATCTTATATTATAAGGTGGTAATTATCAAAACTATCTGGTACTAGCTAGGAAACAGAAAGGTAAATCAGTGGAACGGAGTAGACATATGATCTACAGCAGCAAATGAATATAGTAACCTACTGCTTGACAAGTGTTAAAGATTTGTTTTCAGGGTAAGAATTCATTGTTTGGTTAAAAAAAAAAAGTAGGGAAAGCTAGAAAGCAGTATAGCAAAAATTGGGCATAGACCAAAATCTTACATCCTTTACTAAGATAAGGTCAAAATGAATACAAGACCTTGATATAAAAGGAGATATCAAAAGAAAATTTGAAGAGCATGAAACATATTACCTTATGTTTAAGATTTATGGAAAGGGAATAATTTATGAACAAGAGATAGAGCACTGTGAGATGTAAAATGGCTAATTTTGATTACATTAAATTTAAAAAGTTTTGTACAAATAAAACAAATATAGCCAAGATCAGAAGGAAAACAAAAAAATGGGGGGGGGAATTTTATAAAAAGTTCCTCAGATAAAGGTTTCATATCTCAAATACATAAAGAATTTTGTCAAATCTATATAAGAATATGAGTCATTCCCCCAATTAATAAATGGCGAATGGATATGAACAGACACTTTTCTGATGAAGAAATCAAAATAATTTAGAGTCATATGAAAAAATGCTCTAAATCATTAGTTATTAAAGAAATACAAATCAAAACAACCTTGAGATATCATTTTATATCTATCAGATTGACTAAAATAATAGAAGGGGAAAGTGACAAATATTGGAAGATATGTGGAAAAATTAGAACCTTAATTCATTGCTGGTGGATCTATGAGCTGATCCAAACATTTCAGGGAACAATCTGCAATTATGCCCATAGAGTTATTAAACTGTATCCCCTTTGACACAGCAATACCACTATTAGGTCTATTTCCCAAGATGATTAAGGAAAAAGGAAAAAAGCCTATAGGTTCTAAAATATTTATAGCAGCTCTCCTTGTGGTAGCAAAGAATTGGAAACTATAGGGATGCCCATTAATTGGGGTATGGATAAACAAAGTGTGGTAAATATTCATGATGGAATACTACTCTGCTAGAAATGATGAACTCGACGATTTTAGAGAAACATGGAAAGACTTGCATAAAATAATGAAGGGTGAAATAGGTAGAAACAAGAGAACACTGTGTATAGTCACAGCAGTATTATTTTAAGAACACATTTGAGCAACCAAGTCACTGTATTATAAATACTCAAATTAACTGCCAGGATCCTATGAAAAGGCTGTTTGCATCCAGAAAAAGAACTGACATGGAGATAGATAGATAGATAGATAGATAGATAGATAGATAGATAGACAGATAGACAGACAGACAGACAGATACAGATAGATATAATCTGATACATATATATGAAATATATGTATATAATATATAAACGGATGTGTATATATATATGTATGTGTGTATATATGTGTATATATGTGTGTGTACATATATATGTATATGTATATAAAATCTCTGGGGTGGGGAGGATGTGGGGAAGTGGGGGGAGAAAGTTACATGATAACTTTGTCGTACATTTAAAAGAAAAAGCAAGTTATACATAACAGATCTGCAGTTTCAGGCACAACCCTCTTTTTTTCTAATTCACTTTATTATGGAAATGCTTATTTCTGAAGTTCAGAATAAAAAAATAAATTTTTAAATTTTTAAAAGAGGCCAGAAATAAATGTCTTTATCCAAGCACAGGGCCTTGGATTACTGATAATAATCAATAAACTTTTACTGATTATGATAATAATCTGCACCAAAAGGGAAAAAAACAACAACTGAAATCTAAAAGAATTATAGAATATTTCAATAAATTTCATCTATTTACAAATACAAGTCAACAAGCATTTATTAAGTACCTACTATGTGCCAGGCTAAGGACTGGGTATACAAAAAAGGTAAAAATTAGTCCCTGCTCTCTCAAGGAGCTCAAAGTTTAATGGGAAACAACATGCAAATAACTGTGTATAAACGTAGTTTATACATAGTTTATACATAGCTGATGACTATGTATAAACATATTTATATCTACATATATAGAAAGAGATAAGATTATACATATACACATATATACACACACATATAGAAAGTAAATATATATATATACACACATATATACATACACACATATCAGATATATACATAGGATATACATACGTATATATACCTACCCATATGCCCATACCCACACACCTTCAGGATAAACTGCATATAACCTCAGATGGAAGGCATTAAGATTAAGAAAGACTGAGAAAGCCTTCTTGCAGAAGATACGACTTTAACATACTTGAAGGAAGCCAGGAAAATTAGGAGGCAAGGATAAGGAGGGAGAGCATGCCAGGCATAGGGCACAGTAAGTGAAAATGTCTTCAGCTGGGAGATGAGATGTCTTGTCCAAGGAACTTAATTGTAAGGAGGCCAGTATCAATGGAACACACAGGGAGCAAGGTATAAGAAGACTGGAAATACATGAAGTTGCCAGGTTATAAAGGACTTTAAAAGTCAAACTGAGGAGCTTTTATTTAATTCTTGAGATAAGGAGTCACTGGAGTAAACATTTTCCCAAATAGCGAAAAAGAAATGAGTTAGACCTATCCTTTAGAAGACCACTATCAGCTGAGTGGATTGCACTGAAAAGAGACTTGAGGCAGAGAGACCAACCAGCAGGCTGTTCCAACAGTTTACATGTTAGGTGATCAGGAACTGAACCAGTGTGAGGAGAGAAAGGAGTATACATGAAAAGATCTTTCAAAGGTAGAAATAATAGGATTTGGCAACTGACTGGATATAAAGGGCTCAGAGAGAGTGAGGAGTCAAAGATGACCCATAGATTATAAGCTTGGGTGACTGGAAGGATGAGTGGTACCTTCAACAGTAAAGGGCAAGTTAGGAGAAGAGAGGTTTAAAATAATGAGTTAGGTTTTAGACATGTTGAGTTTAATTAAAGATATCTCATTTTCTATAATTTCTGGAAATACTCCTGTAAAGATATGACTGATTAATAAATAAGGATTAAAAAAAAGGATCCCATAACAAATAATGAGAAGATGAATGAACAACAGTGTAGTTACAGATACTGGTCAATCTTATCAAATGCCTAAAACATTCTAAGTGCAAACGTACAAAGACAAAAATGAAAACTCCTTTCCCTGAAGGAGCTTATATTCATTCCATTAAAGGAGAAAATATGGACACAGATAAATTATGAGATGTCTTATATATCTTAGTGTAGCTGGAAGCCATTAAAGTTTAACCTGCACTAGAACTTTTGGGAACTCCCGTATCACACACACACACACACACACACACACA
>CM053593.1:318422899-318454821 GCA_028646575.1 Pseudocheirus occidentalis | reverse complement strand
AAAAAGTTGGATACAACCAAATGACTGAACAAAAAAAGCTGATTCTTCCTTCAGAAAGAGCATACACACAAGATGTCCCTCACTTCTTTTCCATCTTTCATTCCTTGCTGGTGGTTGTTCAGTTGTTTTTAGTCCTGTCCAAGTCTTCGTGACTCCATTTGGAGTTTTCTTGGCAAAGGTACTGGAGTGGTTTGCCATTTCCCTTACAATTCAGCTAATCTTCCCTTTGGCAAACAATGTTGTCTTACAAATATTTTTATGCCCCTTTTATCTTTCCTTTTTTTTCCATTTTCCATTTGTGAATTTTTTAAATGACCTTAACTTGGGTAATGAATATAGTTTCTGAAGTGAGGTTAAATGAAACCCTAATATTATGCTACTGGCCTTCATCCATACCTCTGGATATTAAGTGGGTACCAACAGGACCTCACAAGCAAACCATAGGTTCTCCCTTCATCTCACTTTAAAATCAGACTCCTTCCTTCTCCTGTTCTATATCTTAATTTGGCATATGCAATACTCTGTTTATCCCCATCTAGTTTCTCTGAGGAAAAACTGTGATACCTGTCTTCAAGTATTGGAAAGGCTGATACACTGAAGAGGGATTAAATTGATCTGCTTGGTCCAGAAGTGTTTTCCTGATACGTATTTGGTTTCTGTTGCTGGATCTTCATAAACATCTTACTCAACGGTGGTTAGAAAAAGCAACACAATGATATTCTCAAGGTCTCTCTTAAGAACTTTGGAACCAACTGCATGACATAGGAGACACTGGCACAGGACCACACAGCATGGCATGCCCTCATCAGAGAAGGCACTGGCTCTATGAGCAAAGCTGAATTAAAGTAGCTCACAAGAAACATGAGATACGTAAATTTAAAGAATCCACTCCAAATGTTCACAAGGACTATTTGTGCCTAACCTGTGGCAAAGCATCCCAAGCTCATACCGGCCTGATCAGCCATAGCTGGACACACTGTAACTTGATTCTAACACAGTGCTGTCATCTTGGTCAACAACCAAACCAATCCATTAATTACTGAGGCCCTTGAAAGGCTCTGATGTGGCCCTCTTCTCTTTTCCTTCTATATGATACCACTTTAATTTCTTTGGTTAAACAATCTCCATGCTAATGATTCCCAGATCTCCATGAGTTCCAGTCCTACACCATCAACTGCCTTTTGGACATCCTGAATTGACCATTCCAGGGCATCTCAAACTCAAAACAGAACTCATTACCCTTCCCCCAAACCTTTTCCTCTGTTCACAACTTCTCTGTTGCTCTCCAAAGCACCACCATACTCCTGGTCACCAGCTAACAAGTTCAGTCAACCTCAGCTACTCATTCTTAGTCATCCCACACATCCAATCAGATAGGAAGAGCTTGTCATTTGACCTTCATATCTCTTCTCTATGTCCCTTTTTCCACACTCACACAGCTACCATTAAATAGTGCAACCCTGACTAGTGCAACAGGATTCTAACTGGTCTCCCTACCTTAAGTCTGTCCCCACTCAGATGCCTGTGATTTTCCTAAAACAGCCCCCATTTTCCCTGAAGTTCAAAAAACTCCAGCAATTCCCTACTCTCTCAAAAATGGAATATAAAGTCCTCCTCATTTAGAGATCTGACCTGACCTATGCTTACATTTTCAATATTCTTTTTTATTTCTTTTTGAAGGGAAATAGGGGTTAAGTGACTTGCCCAAAGTCACATGGCTAGTGTGTCAAGTATCTGAGGCCAGATCTGAACTCAGGTCCTCCTGACTCCATGGCCAGTGCTCCTATTCACTGCACCACCTCGCCACCACATTTTCAATATTCTTAAATCTTTATTCTTCTTCATGCATTATCTTATCCAGCTACATTGGCCTACTTGCTACTCCTTGCACAGCACAGTCTACTTTTCTCATCTCTGCACTCACTATTTTCCCCATCCCCAGAATTCCTTCCCTCCTCACCTCCACCTCTGATTTCCACTGGCTTTTCCTTCAAGAATCAGAGCAACACCTTCTGCAAGAAGTCTTCTTCTACACTTCATCCTCCAGCTTTTGTTACTTTCTCCTTTGAGACTGTGTTTTCTCTACTGTGTGTATCCATATCTTTCATGTATTTACTTATTTACATGTTAATTATTTACACTCTCATGGGAACATAAGTTCCTTGAGGGCAGGAACCATTTTTTGTCTGTCTTAGTATCCTTAGCACTTCTCACAGTGGGTCAGCCACTTAATAAGCATTTAATAAATGTTTATTAGACAAAAGAGCTTTATGCAAATGATTTCCAGAGATATCCATCCAGCCCTAGTCATTCTTTTGAGCGTTAGTGCCACATCACCATCTATCAGCTTTTTTGATCTTGAGAATCACAGGTATTGCAAACTCAACATGTCTAACCAGACTTAACCTTTCATCCAAAGCCCAACTCTCTTCTGAAATTTTCCCATTTCTGTTAAGAATACAACCATCCTTCCAGGCAGCTACTTTCTCAGCCTCACCACTATCTACCACCCCCTAATTCTCATTCACTTTATGTATTCAGGCATCATTCTTTATGCTACAGCATCTCTCAAATTCTGGCCCCTTATTTCCACTTACACAGTCACTATTCTATTTCAGGCCTTCATCGCTTTTCTCCTAGATTACTCTAAGAGTTTTCTTTTTTTACAATATATTTTTATTTATTTCATTAACTATTTCCAAATTACATGAAAAAAAATTTTAACATTCATTTTTTTTAAAAAACTGAGTTCCAAAATTATCTCCCTCTCTCTTATTGTTCCTCCACCCACAGAGAAGACAATCAATATGATATCAATTATTCAGGTATGAAATCATGCAATACATAGTTCCATATTAGCCACACAAAAGCTTCCTAATTAGTCTTCTTGCCTAAAGTTTCTCCTTTCATCCTCCACATAGCAGCCAAAGTGATTTTCCAGAAGAGTAGGTCTGACCCTGTTCTTCCCCTCTTGAATAAACTCAAAACAGTTTTCTTTCACCTCTAGGATCTAACATAAATTCCTTTGGCATTTTAAATCCTTCACAATATATGTCCCCAACATATTTTTTCTAGTGTTATGATATATTACTCCCCTTTACACATTCTATGTTAACAAACCTGGCCTTCTTACTATTCCTTCCATATGACACTACATCTCTCTTTTTTTCATGCCTGTAAGCTGGCTAGAATCCATTCCTGAAATACACTCATTCTTTTGACCTTTTAGAATCCTAGTTTCTTTCAAAATGCACCTCAAACTCCACCATCTACATATAACAACCATGTGCCCACCTACATTTTGTATATACCTATATGTATATAACAATGCTTCTCCAAATTTTTTGCTTATGGCTCAATATTCTTTGCCACGCAGAACAGGAGCACAATAAACATTTAAGTTAGATTAAAGTTCATAGCCATCAACCCTCTAAACCCATTACCTGGGCCTAGTGATTTTTTCCCCTTTATTTCCCTCTCAGCATTTCCTTTCTTTCCCCAAGAAGTGCATGAGAGGAGGCATGAGAAGAGGCGATTTTGTTGCTCCTTGAAGATTTGCTACTGAACAAAGAGAAAACTGAAGCTATAAGAAGGAGCCAGAGAGAGAACTATAGGCATGGGAGGAGTTGAGGTGCCCCACTACACCAATGGTTACTGGGGTACATATTCCTAAACAGAGCAGGAGCTCCTTCAGGGCAGAGATTTTCACTTCTGTCTTTGTTATAGCCAAACCTAGGAGAGTCTAGAAGATATTAGGCAATTAAATTCTTATAGAAAGACAATTGATTAAATCTCACAGGCAAATTCAAACCCAGAGATAAGGAAAATCTTCCAAACAGTTAGAGATATCAAAAAAAATAGAAGAGTAGAAAAGTGGGAGACGGTGGATGTTCACCAACGACTTTCATTAAATTCTTCACATTAATTGTTTCTTACTGCACAGTAATACCCCCATCAATTTATTTGGCCACTCGCTAATCACTGGATATCTACTTTGTTTACAAGACCTTACAAACACCAAAAGAAGAAGATGTAAGGAAGAAAAGTGTGGCATTTGCTCATCATTCAATTTCAGGTCTTTTTTAGCCAACTATGGAGAAACATACCCAGTACTTTGCTGGCTGATTTTTAAAAAGGGGGAGAGGGAGGGGGATTTCAGTGTTGCAAGTTTATTCCAAGAAGGGAGAAGGGAATGAGATTATATTATTTATCTCTGTAATTAAAGTAAAAAATCAGTAGTTAGTTGTTTCTGCCTCAGTAAGAGCAATGAGAACTTTCCTCTAAGCATAAAGACTTCCTGTAATTCTTTTTAAAGACTGGGAGAATGTATTAGTAAACCACGTATTAGCATATCTTTCTTTAAAATTAAGGTTTGAAGAGAAGGTAACAAAAAATCCATTGAGGGAAGTGGCTCTTCATTTTATTTTTGTATCCCTGACACCTGGCACAGAGACTGAATGATGGAGGGATTCTGGTTCAAATATTCATGAGACTAATGTTTATTCTAACCAAAGGGCTGGGGAAGGATGACTTACAGCTCCTTCTACTATGCCATGCTCCCATTACCCTTATATTTGGCACTTCTAAGAAATAAAAACATATTTGAGTGTGGCTAAGATATGGAATAGGCAAGAAATCTTTTCCAAGTCATGTAACTTTTCTGAATATCAGTTTCCTCACTGATAAAAGTGACTATGATAATTGTATGACATTTCACAGAGCTGTGATGCCAAAAGCAGTTCTGTAAACTGGCAAGTACTACAGAATGAGAGATTATTTCACAGATAAAATGAAACACTGGCTGACATTTATAAAGTACTTTTACATATATATTCTCTCTCTTATAACGAACCTCAAGGGGCTTTCTTGGCAAAGATACTGGAATGTTTTGCCATTTCCTTCTCCAGTTTATGGATCAAGAAACTGAGGCAAACAGAGTTAAGGGCAAGCTAGCATGTATTAAGGGTCAAATACATGCTAGATACTATGCTAGGAACAAGGCTTATATAACAGATTAAAAATGGGACAGTTCCTGCCCTGAAGGGGCTTACATCCTTTCCCAATTTTACAGTTGAGGAAACAGACTTATAGTGAGAATAACTTGCTCACAGTCACATAACTAAGGGTCAGAGGTCAAATAGTCCAAGCTCCATTCACTCTAAGGCCAACAGGCTCTCCCATTATACTATATGTGGCAATAGATTATTTTGGAATGAAATAACACATCTAATGAGGAATGACAAAGAACTCCTCATACACATTTTAAGTAAGTCAGTGTTCATTTACATCAAACTAAAACTTTATTTCATCCAGCTTGCTTATCCAAAAATCACTAAGTTTAAGAGACAAGACAAAAAGTCTTATTAATCCAGGCCCTGACAACATAACAAACACACACAAATGCTCCTTCCATCCATTCTATAGCCAAGCTGTAACTGCCTGCATCTGCCCATAGGAAACTCTACCTGGTGTTTCCATGTGTCTGCCCTGGCTGTCCCCCAACCTGAACCTCCTCACATCTATCTCTTAGAATCTCTGTCTTCCTTCAAAACTTGACTGAAACATCACCTTCTGTATGATGCCTCTCCTGTCTCTCCTCTCCTCCCAGATGCTCGCGTCTTCCTCTCAACAGTTCCCTTCCATCTACTCTGTATATATTTTGTATGTTCATCCAGTCTCTCTATTAGAATACAAATTCCTTTAGGTCAGGAAACTTTCTTATTTATTCTCTGTGTCCCAGTGCTGGAACAGTGGTTGAGCACATAGTATGCAGTTTTATTTCTGGTCATCCCAAGGTACATAGTATGTTAGCTTATAAATTTTAAAAAATAGTTCTATAGTTGTAACAAAATTTAAACCGCATCTAAAAAATTGCAAATGTAAAAACAAAAATTCTTAAAATATTTTAATGCAAAATGGTGATGAATGAAGGTCATAACTCAAAAAATTTGTTTAGGTAAATCAATAACGAAAACTGCTATAAAGCAAATTACAAGATGCACTGTCACATACAATACTGTTTCCAATTACAGAATACCTGATAGCAATATAGATATATATAACCACATCCTCCTTACTACGATATGATGACAAACTAGTCTGTAATGCTGGTTGTTCAGAAGAAAACTCGTGAAAATTTTTTGGTCTAGACCTGGAACTTCAATGGTGATAGAAACTCTCAATGAGGAAATTCCCTTTGCCAAAGCAAACTAGCACCACCTTTACGATCAACAGTCTTAAAAGAGGTACCCCCCCAAAAATTAAAATCAGTCTATGTTATTTGATGTCATTAGTAATAGTCATTTATAAAATTATTATTATAGCTCCATCACAAGTATGGAATTAAAAACAACCTATATTTCACATTTAAATGCTTAAAGATAAGCACTATGTGAAAGTTATTACCAAACACTATTAACAAAAGTTTCAGATAGTTCTTTTAATACCTAATACCAATACATACAAATTTCATCTCTTCCTTTACCCATTTATCTTGCAAAAAAAAAAACTGTTTTCATGTGAAACCATAAATGTCAGGTAAGAGGAGTGGTATGGGGTTCCTAGGAGAATTAATGGTCTATTAACAGGTGAGAGTTTCCACAAGACTTCAGTCAACAAAACCAGACAAGACAGGGAAGGTGCGGGCTAAAAATGAAACCCAATTCGCAATTCAAAAAACAAAACAAAACAAAACAACCAATAACACAGTCCAAAGACCAAAGCCCCAAATCCACCAGAAGACAAAGATACCTGGTGGTTATATGGTTTGAGTACAGGGACAGGGGGTTCAAAGACAAGAGTCAGGGGAATATCATGGAAGAAGTGCAGTACTTCCAATAATGACCATTTGCTTCACTAAAGTGAGTCACTTTGTGACAAGGCAGGGCCATCACAATAAACAAGCAAGTATTAAGCACCTATCACTGACCAATTCAGCTGAATGCAATGCAGCCATAGGTTCAGCCAAGACATTTCACACTATTCACTTCTTACAACTAGCTACTTCTAACTACTCGCTTCTTACAAAATGTTAATAATAACAAGGATGATAGCTAACATTTATATAGCACTTACTATGCCACTGTGCTAAGCAGTTTACACTTATCTCATTTAATCCTCACTACAATCCTGTTTTACAGATAAGGAAACTGAGGCAAACAGAGGCTAAGTGACTTGCCCAGAGTCATGCAACCAGTAAGTGTTTGAGGCCAAATTTAAACTCAGATCTTCCTGATTCCAGGCCAGGTGGTCTATCTATGGCACCATCTAGCCAAAAATGAATGCTGAACAAAAATTTTTTAAATTAATTTTCCTATCGTATGGTACTGAAAGAAAAGTAAAGGGCTGGCAATTATAGTTATTTTCAAACGTGACTATAAGGGGAAATGTAATCTATCAACAAATATTCATTCTATGAATGAAAAGACAAAATGTATACAAAATAAATACAAGATGACTGTGAGGGGTGCAAAACCAGCAGCTAGGAAGATGGGAAAAGACTTCATGCAGATGGTGCACTACAGAGTCTAAGAACTAAAGGTAAGGAATGAGCATAATGCCATAGCTGAGGAGAGATACACAGCCTTTATGAGCTACAGGGAGGTACTGGAAGAAAGCCAGTTTGGCTGGGCTATACAGTGGTAGGTTGGGGCAAGATTCTATGAAAGGCTTTTAATAACAAACAGGAGTTCATATTTTACCCTAGAGGTAATACAGAGCCACCAGAGTTTGCATAAGGCAATAATATGGCCACATCTCTACTTTAGGAAAATCACCTTGGCAGTTTGTTGGAAGGATGGACTGGAAGCAGGAGAGAACGGAGGCAATTTTTTAATCAGATATTTTAAAAATTAAATGTTTCAAATATTAAGCATTTATTTTCCCCCTTCCCATCTACGTCTACCCACGGGGGGGGAGGGGGAGGGAGAAATACAGAAAGAACCCTTGTAGCACATAAACACTACCAAGCAAAACTTCCAAAAATGTGTTTCTTATTCTGCCTATTCATTATATATTATACTGCATGTCCACTATCTCTCTGCCCTAAGATGGCAATATTTTTTGATCAGTCCTATGGAATCATGACTGATTATTTAGTTGACCGGAGCTCTTAAGTCTTTAAAAACTTCATTTTTATAATACTGATGTTACAGTATAAATTGTCCTTCTGGTTCTACTCACTTCACTTTGATGGGTTCCTACATATCATTCAAAGAGTGTTTGAAACTGTCTTTTTTCTCATTTCTTACAGCACCACAGCATTCCACTACGTGCATATAACTATAATTTGTTTAGCCATTCCCTGACTGATGAGGCATCTCCTTAGTTTCCAGTTTTTTTGTTTTTGTTGTTGTTTGCTACCACCGCCTGGCTCCCCTCTGCAATAAGATTTTCCAATCCCCCTTAATGCTACTACCTTCCCTCTGTGATTATCTCCAATCCAACCTTTATATATTGCACATAGCTGTTTGCATGTGGTTGGGCCCCAATCCACTATGAAGTCTTTTAGAGTTTCTGTCTTCCCTAGTATCCCTAGCTATCAGGTACTGGGAACATAGTGTTTAATAAATGTCAGATGACCAATGGAAACACTGTCTTCTCCAGAAAACTGTCTCTGGTTCACCCACACCTCTCAGCAGTGGTCAACCTACAAACATTTATTAAGCGCCTACTATGTGCTAGGTACTATATTAAGTGCTGCGAATACAAAGCAAGGCAAGAGACACTGTTCTCATGTGGCTCACAGTCTACATGGAGAGAGACAACCTACCCAAAAAAACCAAAAATATGTGCACACTACATAGAGGAAAACTGGACACAGAAGGAAGACACTAGGATTATGAGGGATTAGGAAAGGCTTCCTGTAGAAAGGTGGGATTTTAGCTGGGACTTGAAGGAAGTCAGAGAAACCAATAGGCAGAGATGAGGAGGGAGAGCATTCCATGTGTGGAAGATAACCAGTGAATGTCTGCAGTTGGAAGATGTGATGTCTTGTTCAAGGAACAGCAAGGAGGCCAATGTTACTGGATCTTCCCCATCATAACTCAAATAGACAGTTTCATACCTATAAAGCCCTTACTCATTCAATATTATGTATTAAAGTTGTTTTTTCTGGGTTGCTGTCATATCTTCCTAACAGAATAATCTAATAAATGCCTTGACAGTAGGGACTGTATCTCATCTAAGCACTGTATCTTTCCCCAATGACCAGCATAGACAGCAAACGACAAATTCAAGGTCTTCTTTACTTCAGGACTGCTTCTTGTTAACTTTTGCTTCATAGGCTGATAACAATATTTTTATCCTCTAGACTCCATCTCAAAGGGTTAGGAGTAGAATGAACAGATAATGACAGATGTAGTCATTCATTCTTGTCAATATTAGGAAAAAAAGATCACTGCGGAAAAGAGCATTAAGTTTAAAGTCAAAAGCCTTGGGTTCGAATTTTAGCTCAAAACTATCTGTATACCTTTGAGCAATTTACTCAACTTCTCTGGGTCTCAGCTGCCTCACTAAAATAGTGAGGTGACTGAGTGGATCTAATCTCTAAAGTCCCTCCCAGTTATCAATTCTACAATATACTGTTTGGTATACTCAAAAAGCTGGAGGGCAGAGATGCATGAAATGGTCTAAGAGTGGGGGAAAAGGCACCTGGCTTCTGCACCTAAGATGTTACAACAAAGCACAGGATGGCAAAGATCTGTATTTAGTAAGCTTTAGATTGTTTTCCTCCTGTTTTTTCTTCAGCTCCCTTTTTGAAGGTGACTGCTTTGTGTCTTTTTGATAAAGTCCAGAATGCTAAAAACTTTCTTTGTCTCACTACATTATCAATTTTTTTTTTGGTTTTTCAAACTTTTGCCTGTTTCTCAAACTAGGAAAAATCCCTTCAATTCAGGAGCTTTGCCCATTTATAATAAAAATGTAAAACACGCCAAAGTAAATTCAATTAACATGATCTTATATTAAATAAATTCTGATATAATAGTCAATAAGATACCTGCTTATTCCTTAACCAGGATTACAAAGGTGTTTTCATTGTATTTAGTTTTGAGTAATTTAGGATATGATTAAGTGTGGGTAATGGCTGAAGAGTTATCTGCAGCTTTAGATTTGAACAAATTTAACAAATTAAATTTAAATTTAACAAAAGGGAGAGTGATGAAATGGAATGATCACTGCACTAGACTCTGGAGAACTGGGTTCTAGTCATGTTTCTACTACTAATTAGCTAATTTAGGACATCCCAATCCGTCTGTACTTCATTTTCCTTTATCTGTAAAATTAATTGTTTGAAGTGGCCAAACACTAAGATCCCTTCCAACTCTAAAATTCTATAATTCCATAAATTAAATTAGTGAATTTGTAATTATTTTATTAATATACTATACTCATAAATCTACCCATTAAAATTTTATCAGTAAACCAATACATAGATTTTCATTTCTAAACAAAATGACAAGATACTAAAACGTCCTCCAAAATTTCCTTCTTAAAAGCTTTTTGTCCCCCGTAGTCCCTCCAAAATTTTTATTGTAACGTAATTTTCAATACATTTAACGTTTTCAGGTTAGTGATCTTCCAATATGCCCAATTCATAATCCTATAAAGGTCAAAGGTGTCATACGTCAAAGTATAATTGAAAATTTAAAATCTGATGAACTAGAAAGCTTAAAATATCAACTTTTCACATTCATCTTCTCAAATATTTGATTCTAAAGCTTTAACCCATTTATGGTATACTTTAATCAACTTTGCTAACATTTTATAAACATATGACATTCAAATAATACAACAAATGATGCTACTCATGTCAAAGCATGACAAATGGATACGTTTTTATAAAGTAACAAAAACGAATTACTTTTCATCCTTTTTCATCTAAAAGTAATTCCATAAGAACTGAATAAATACAAACTACATTCCGTCCTATACATGAATGAGATTTTATAGAAGTCAATACCTACACCTATCAAATTTTGTGTCAAATATATGTCATTCATATCGAAGAAAGTTCCTATTAAAATTATAGCATACTCACCCATCTCTAGTTAATAAAAACAGGATTTTTAACACAAAGGTATCAATGTGGGTTATAAGGAATATTTTTGTAGCAAATATGAGCAAATGCCACATATTAAGTCCTTTAAAATAGTTAAATCCATAAAATTTTGTATATACCAGATTAAACTAGTTTCAGACTAAATGAGATCAATTCAGCTTATATATTTCTAACTGATGAATAAGATCTTTCTATAAAGTGTGAAATTACAGCTGTAATTTTAATAGCAATTAAATCTAAACCAAATTTCACCTAAATTTGGCTTAAATCTAGAAAAACAATGTACATAAACTGACTTATCTTTTCCCTTTGTCACCTCAAAACAAAGTAACTTGAAACAGAAAAGCAATTTATGAAAATATCATACTTGACTTACTCCTCATGCCTTTTAAAAAGCACATGCATAGATGCATTTTAAAGCATATCCATTGTCCTAATGGCAAATGTTAAAAGTGTTAGTTTTTTTTTAAGTAAGTCATGTCTTCTAGTCAGATGAGACCATATAAAAATAATGTTCTTTGTAATAATAATCACTGAGAAATAACTGACATTCTTACAGTTCATCAAGGTTTATAAAGCATTTGTCATCCCTATCTCATTTAAGCTTCACAATAACTCTGTGAGATAGTTGTGACAACTCATCCCCATTCAAAGCTTAGAATATTAAATGACTTGTCCATGGTCATACAACTAGAATTATGAGATGTCCAGGTTCAAATTCAAGTCTCTGTGAATTCCAAGTATAGAGCACTCATCCCACTACATATCACTTTTCCTCAACAGAAAAGCAGAGACTAGTTAAATTCCAGTCTAAAGTTACTACATCCCAGCCTTTCAAAAGAGTCCAGAAAGAACTTCGCGTGCAAGAAGCAAGAAACCAAGAAAATCTTTCCAGGTCTGACACTGTGCATTTCATGCATCTCTGCCCTCCAGCTTTTTGAGTATGCCAAACAGTATATTGTAGGATTGATAACTGGGAAGGACTTTAGAGATTAGATCCACTCAGTCACCTCACTATTTTAGTGAGGCAGCTGAGACCCAGAGAAATTGAATAAATTGCCCAAAGGTATACAGATAGTTTTAAGCTAAAATCTGAACCCAAGGGTTCATTCAATATTATGAAGAAATAACTGGCAATAAGAAATTCAAGAAGTACCCTGAAACTCTTCAATCAAGTCCTCCTTATAAAAGGGTAGAATGTCTAGTCATTAGACATAGTCATCTTTTTTTTTGTTCTCATTGTGGTCAAAAGACTAGACAACCTACTGCCAATGATGTCTAAACCATTTCCCAAACAGAACCTCCCGACTCTCATAATATTCCATATTCTACCTCCTTCCACTGGCTCTCCCCCACGTTCAACCTCTACAACTCTGACTTCTGTGGCTTCCTTCAAAACTCATTTCAAATCCCACCTCCTGCCTCACAGTGGCAGCTGGATGGATCGATGAAGAGTCAGAAAGACCAGTTGTGTTCAAATAGAGCCTCAGACACTTTCTAGCTGACTGACCTAGCTAGGGAAAGTCACTTAAGCTTTCTCTGACTCAATTTACTCAAATTTAAAATGGAATAATAGCAGGACCTAATTCAATGGTAATGAGGATCAAGTGAGATAATATCTGTAAAGAGTTTAGCACAGTGCTTGGCACATAGGAGGTACTATTGTTTTCCCTCCGTTATTACCACTTATTTACATAGTATATATATCTGGTATGTACATCATTGCTTGCAAGCTGTTCTCCATTAAAATGTGAGCTCCTTGAGGGCAGGGATTCAGTTTTTGGCTTTCTTTGTATCTCCAGTGCTCAGCTTAGTGCCCAATACAAAGGAAGCATTTAAATGCTATCAGACTAAAACCATGGCCCATCTAATTCTGAACCTGAGCCAGTAGCTTCAGTCAACCAATAATTTGAGTTGTAGAGGGAGGGAATCGTGTGACCTCAAGGACTGAATGGGGTTAATTATCCCTGCTGATTATCAACAGTAATACTTTGCCAAAAATCAGCCTTAAGAGTTAAGAAGGGCATGAAACAGCTAAAGAGACTAACTCCAAATTTGCAGTGTGACATTTTACAGTTATTCTCTTGTATAAAATAAAATGGAAGGTTGCTTTGAATAATTTTAAGACATAAATATGTAAAGCACTCAGAAAACTTTTTTAAAAGCACTACCTTACCTATTATTATCTATAATATATTTTAGTCATGTAAGGAAAAGGGACATCTCCCCGAAAATAAAATTTTTTTCTTTTGTCATCAGAGAATTAAATCACCTCAAAGGCATTTCTGTGTATAGAGTCCCTTGCCCTTTCTCCCTTGAAAATATTTTAACTCTCTTTTAAAAGTGTAACTTGATTATTATTCACAAACATCAATAATTTCTTCTAGCCATCAGGTACTACATTAACCATCTCCTGTTTCTGCAATGACCATGTTTTTAAAAGCACCAGTAAAACAGATAAAAACTTCTCAAAAACTGGAGCCATGAACTTATGTAGAAAGAAACTTTTAAAAGTTAGCCAGCTTCAAAAGGAATAAAATCTGTTTTATTTTTCTATCTTCATTCCCACACTGTTCCATTATCATTTCTTAAAGAAGTTTTTCCTTAGTTTACTAAACTGTGTTTAAGAGATGAACTGGAATAGTGATCCTTGCAAACCCATCTTTGTCCTAGGAATCACAATATCGATAACTGACATATATGGCACAGTTGAGGCAGTCAGGTGGTGGAAGATAAAAATGTTGGACCTGGAGCCAGGAATTCAAATCAGGCCCCTAACACTTAATGACACTGTGACCCCTGACAAATCACTAATCGTTTATAAAATGGAAATAATAATTGCACCAACCTACCTGGGTTTTCTGTGGAGATAAAATGACATGATATTTGTATAGCCCTTTGCAAACTTTATAGCACCACCAGAATGTGAGCAATGATTAGTTCTTTAAGATATGCAGAGTAATTTCATTTAAATTTCACAAGAGGCGGGACTATAAATGCAGACCTAGATTTTAAATCCACCATTAGGCATTTCTAACCAAAGCTAGTTTGTCCCCCCTCCCCTCCCCCCCCATATTTTTATTTCTTGAGTCAGGAGAGAAAAAAAGGGATGTTTTTATCTATCTGCTCTGGCTCCACTATGTTAATTAATCATCCTGAAGCTCAGACAAAGTCATCCCTCCCCTCCACAAAATAAACTCCTCCCGGGCTCCCTATCACCTCTAGGCTCTTCTAGGCAGTCAAAGTCCTTCAAAACCTTTCCATTTCCTCCAACACATTCTGCAATCCACAGACACTGACCTCCGTGCTGTTCCTCCCACAGGGTACTACATCTCAGGGCTGCGGGCTGTTCCCCGCGCCCAGACAAGGAGCAGTTAAAAATCTTAAAATTTTACAAAAGGTCTTTCTTGATCCTCTGTAGTCCTAGTGCCTTTCCTCTATTGATTATTTCCAAATTATTTTTCATATATCTCCTATGTTTGCTCCTAGTCCTTTTCAAATTGTTTCTCCATAGAAGCAAGATCTCCTTGAGGGCAGGGAGGCAGCTTTTGCACTCAGCACAGTACCTAGAACATAGTAAGCCCTCAAATGTTTCCTGGCTTGAAATAACAAGTATGACAAACTAAAAAGATGCCTAGGTGAAGTATTCACAAGGCGGAAGACAGGGGGCAGTACTTCAAAAATTCACTCTAGCTGAGCAAGAGGATACTTTCATATGCAAGCAAAGGTACAAAAGGAAAAGAAAACTGTTTCTTATTACAGTACTCTGAGTTTAAGCACCTCCACTCGAGCCCTATTCCAAGGTTTCCTCGTGGCCCGGAGATGACCCTGAGCTCCAGCTAAGCGAAAGCTCCGACAAGTACAGCCTCCCGAGGGGCCGGCCTAGCTAAGTTCCATACAATCATCCCCTTAAAGTTGGCCAGCAGGTGATAAACTTATTCGGAAATGCATGCACAGAGGGGTCAAGCTCCGAGTCTCGGAGACAAGGTGCCCAAATTGACTTAAAAAAAAAAAAAGGTCTTTTGATGCACCAAAGAGTACATGTAATTTCTGTCCCAACTAAAAAAGGCAAAAAATCATGATAGTCACTAATGAATGCAAGGGAGTAGTAGACTGCACATTCACTCGTAGGGTACCCAAGTTTGGCTTAGGTGTGCATGCCCAGACATAAAAGTTGAGTGACACTACTCAAACGTGTACACCAGTTCGTTGCACACTCGGCCACCAAAGCACAAAAGGCCCCAGTCTAAAAGGTTACTGCAGGATACCCAAGAAGAAAAGAAAAAGAAGAAAAAAAGGTGGCCGACTGGCTGCTGCGCGGACTGCTGCCTATTGGGGGGAGGCAAGCAGGGTGCGCCCAAAGTAATTCACAAAGTGAAGACGAGAAAGAATAGGCTACACATTCCCTTCCAGATACATCTGCGCTCTCTAAAAGAGGGGGAGGGGGCAGGGAGAGGGCACAGCGGGGGTAAGGTCTTTATGCCTTCGGTAAAAGGGAGGAGAGACGCACTTTTCACAAGTGCCCCGGGAAAAGAGAAAGCGTTTTTCCCCTCCCCACCTCTCGGGTCCCAGTCTCCTGGCCCAGGACCAGTCGCCAGCACGCCCGCTTCCCCAATGAATGCAGGACGAGTCGACTGCATTTGCGGAGGGACTCGAGAGAGAGCCCCGCTAACATGCTGCACCTGAGCAGAGCGGGGAGATCCCCCCCATGCCCCCGGCTGGGAGGCTGGGGGGAGCCCCCACACCCCAGTTACCTGGCGGGAATCAACAGCTGCAGCTGCCCCCACCCCCGTATCCGTCAGCCAGAACCCGGGCTGGGACTGGAGGCGCCGCCGTAGTCCTCCCGCCGCAGTCCTTACCTCGCCGCCTGGCATCCCTCCAGGTCCAGCTGCAGCTCAGGCGGCGGCGGCGGCTCTTCCATGGCGGTGACGGCGTCTGCAGCAGCGGCTCCGGCGGGAGGGGGTACCAGCTCGGCGGCGGCGACTGCCTCTCTCATCCGTGCACCGAGCCCGGCATGGCGGCGGCGAAAGTGAGGCTGCAGCCGGGCTGAGACTGGAGGAAGCACGGGGACCGGGAGGCTTGCTGGACGCCGTCTCCGCCTTTATCCGGCGGCGGGAGCCCTTCGGCCCGGGAGCGTCCGCGCCGCGGCCATCTTGGAAACGGCGACCAGCCAAGAGAGAGCCCGGCTACGGCGGGCGTCGAGGGACAAGCCTCCCGAGGGCGGCGACGCGGGCGGCTGCTGCGGGCTCTGGAATTCCACGGGGCGGAGAAGACGACCGGGGAAGGGAGGGGCAAAGGGAAGGAGGCACGCGGCGGGGGTTGGGGGGGAGGGTGTTCAGGGGGGGTTCGGGGCAGGGGGACGGCAGGGGGGTTTGCCCAGTCTCCAGCCCAGGGGCCGGGCGCTAACAGCAGCACCCGCTGCGGAGGATGCTAGGAAAGCGTGCCAGGTGTCACTGGGAGCTGGGATCCGGGTGGCAAGGCTTTCCCGGGCCCCTGCTGTGCGATCCCGGTCACTTTCTGTAATCTACAAGAGAGGAAGGAGGTGATGCAAGCCTGAATGCAGCGGGGGATTTATTTAGACTTCAGATTGCCCAGATCAGGTCATTATGTCTCAGGAATGGTGGAATGACATCGAAGGGGAGCTCGTTCACGATATTATCACCACGTTTCCTAAATAAGATATTATTTTAGAGGCAAACACTAGAAGGAAAGTAAGGGTCGATCTTGCCACGGTGGTTAAGTGGTTCTTGTGCCTTGAGAAGTTTAAAGGCTTTGCAGATCTTAGCAATTTACTTCTCATCACACCTACAGATGGCAGATTCCCCCCAATTTACAGACAGGGAAAGTGAAGTCTACATCACCCAGGCGCCCCCAGCTGTGTGTGAGGCCAACAAGGGTGGAGCTGGTTCTGCTAAAGTCATCGGCACACATCTGCTCAAAAGCGGGGTTTTTGAGAAACTATTTTAAACTGATATCCGGGAGAATTAAAAATGTGTCACCACCCGAGATCATTAAATGAATCAGGTGAAGGGCCCAATTAAAAAACACTGGATCAATTAATGAGCTATGGAAACAGTGCGGTCCAGAGCAGAAAGATAAGATTGCCCGAGACGATTTCAAAGCATTTTGCAGAAACTTTACACTTTAATGCTTTTTTTAAAAATCGCCCCGCTAACCATTTTTTTAAAACAACAATGACATTTTCTCAGTTTCTGGTTTGTGGAAATTCTGTACTTTTGAAAAAAAAATTATTTCTTTTAACATCCGCTAAAATTCCACCCTTCATCTCTACCCACTGAGATTATTTTAAAGAGAAAAAAATCAACAAAATCGATCAACATTTTTTAAAAATCTAATTCTATAGAACAGTGTGCATGTATATATGCACACATACATATATACACATAGACGTGTATATAATTCAAATGAATACATACTCACATATCACACAATGTTCTGCACCTTGGACCTTGGCAAAGGTGTTGAGTAAAATTTCTTTTTTTACCTGCTTTTTTTTTTTTAATTAACAAATACATTTTCTCTCCCTTCTACAACGCACCCTACTGGAAAAAAGAAAAAAATCCTTTCTAACAAATATGCATGATCAAGCAAAACATGTTCTCTCCTTGACTGTGTTCAAAAAAGTTTGTCTCCATCTGTACACTGAATCTATCACCTTTGTTAAGGAGGTGGATAACATTGCATTAAGACTCAAGTGTACTTATTCCTACAAAATTCCTACAGAAACTGCAGGATACACCTTTTAGGCAAATCTCATTAAGAAAATTCTTGTGACTGAGTATAATGAGATTAGATTTGAACCATCAGCATTTTTCCAGATGTGCAATTCAACATTCAAAGTCTACAACACTTTTCCCTGTAGTTAGAAAATGTTTCTATTTCCTGCCTTGATTTATTAGTTGAACTATATTCCTAAAATGTCATCCACAAAATTTAGATAAGTAAATTCATTTTATTAAGAATCACTGTTAATCTATGATTTCATACAGAAAACAAAAAGGTCTTGTAAAAAGCATGAAGATTTTACAACTTGACTAAAATTTTTAAATTTATTTCCAATCCAGAATAAGGCAAAAATGATTTTTATAATAATGATTTTTCTGCTCTGTATGAGAGTCACTGAATTATTTTTTAAATTCCATTATAATGGTAACTCCTTTTAAGGTTTGCAGTTTCAACAACTTTGTGACATAGGTAGAATCCAAAGTATTCTGTTCTCATTTTACAGATGAGAAGTTAAATGACTTGCTTATGACAGATAAAATAATTAGTATCAGAGCTAGGACTGAAATCTGAGGAACCACTACCCTTTCTACTATAGCACCTTGCTACAGCAATTGGTTGTTTTCCCTTATTTTTTTTTTAACAAGATCAAATGTCACAATATTCCATAAGGTTTTCCTAAATAATTTTGGTAAGTAAAGCCATGTGTGCCTTTGCTTTTTTGTTTATCCCACAAAAGCTAGGAAAAATAAAACTTTTTCTTTGAACGGATAGATTGTCAAGCTTGTTCTATAATGTACAATAATTAGAATTTTTGTGGTATTCCTTTCTTTTCAAATTAATTATATTTAACTTAATTCCTGAAGTCATTTTCTCTTCCCTGGCTCTATAATTTTTTTTAAAAATGTGTACAATGCTGGTGAATATTCAATTCAATATTGAATTATGATCATTTAACCCTTTGAATCTTAAATTGAATTAATCTAGTATTTTAACATTTGGGGGATGGGATAAAGACCAATAAAGGATTGAATACAGAATTTAGAGCTGTAAAGAGCCTGAGAGTGAGCAAACAGGCCCAGAAGCTTATGTAACTGCCTGTAGTCAAAAAGATAATAACAATAGTCTGTTTCCTTGACATCTCCCATATACTATGTTCCCATGACAAGTAATTACAGCTCCCTTTTATCTAGCACTTGAAGGGTTTTCCTCACAATCCTGTGAGGTAAGTTTTATAAATGCTGTTATTGACATTTTATAGGTGAATGGCTAAATGACTTGGCCATTATGATACAGATGGGATAAATTTCATTAAATCCACTACATGACCTCAGATACTATGTTATCATCACTGTATTGTACTTCCTATCTAAGTTCATTGTAGAAACAAACAAGGAGACAGTTAGGTGGCTCAGTGGATAGAGCATTGACCCTACAGTCAGGAAGACCTGAGTTCAAATTCAGCCTCAGATACTCACTAGTTGTGTGATCCCGGGCAAGGCACTTAAACTTTGTTTGTCTTAATCCACTGGAGAAGAAACTAGCAAACCATTTACTCCAGTAGCTTTGCAAAAAAAACCTGACAGACAGTCTGGTCCAACTGTCTACAGAGTCCTGAAGAGTCAGATACATAACTGAACATCTACCTTTATTAATATAATTAACTTTATTAAGTGCACATATCTATTCAGGGGAGTAAAATCTGTAAAATGAACTGGAGAAGAAAAAAGCAAACCATTCCAGTATCTTTGACAAGAAAACCCCTGATGGGGTCTCAAAGAGACCATCACGACTGAAAAATGACTGAACAACAGTGAGAATATATTCAAGGGAACCTAGTAATGTACACTCTTTATTTTATCTTCCATTAAATATGATTACTAAATGCATGACACTGTTAAGAGATCAATCCACCATTTTCAGTTCAATTTCTTTCCATTACTCTGTTCCCAAAATAGGGACTGATATGACTCTAATTCATGTGACTACGGATGCAAGTAGTACAGTGGAAAGGCTAACATTAGGACACCTAAAGTGTAGTCCTGGCTCTCCTGTTTCCTGGCTATGTGACACCGAGCAAGTTACTTACTCTTACTGAGCCTTATTGTCATCATCTATAAAATGGAGGTGGAGAAATATTAACTAATCTCATAAATTCTTTTCTGTGATTCTAATAAAGATGCTTCACACAGAAATGAGTACTAAAGACTGGATTAAGATGCTCCAATATTAAGAATCCATTTCAGCATCCTTAGCATTCTTTTCTCAGTGATTCTAGGCAATGAAACTCCCATTTTGGTGTTCATATATTCAAAGTTAGTTATGTTTACTACACTAAACTCTTCCTGTTTTCCTAGAAAGCCACAGAAATCTTGGACAGATAGCCTCCCATTATTATGAGGTCATCCAGCAACAATATATTTCCATGTAAAGCAGAGGTTTTTAATCTAGAGGCCTACAGACCTGGAAATCTGTGAACTTGAATGGGAAAAAAAAATTATATCTTTATTTTTACAAACCTGTACTTGAAATTTCACATTTTAATCAATCATTAAGTTATTAATTAAAATTAACTAAAAGAACATATGAAGAAAAATTATATCTGCATCCAGAGAAAGAACTGATAAAAAGAAGTATGTATAGAATAATTTTACATATATACCTATTTGCGTCTAATGGTAGTCATCTCTAGGATGGGAGGGAGAGGAAGAAAAAAGGAAAAAAAATTTACATGATAACTTTGTTATATATTTAAAAGGAATACCAAATTGTACATAAGTGATTTGCAGTTCCATTGCAATCATCTTTTTTATTATACTACATTATGGAATTGCTTGTTTCATTCCATAAATTAAATATTTTTTCTCTAAAACTTTAATTAAGACAACCAGTTAAAAACAATCAATTAACTTAAAATATTGTTCTGAGAAGGGGTCCATGGATTTCAGTCTACCATAAGAGTACTTGACACAAAAGTTTTTAAGGACCCCTGGTAAAGAATAAGAAGAGTATGCTGGATTGGACAGGGTACTGGATTTAGAATCTGAAAACTGCAGAATCAAATCCTGCCCCTTCCACTTACTGTATGATCACAAGTAAGTTACTTAACCTCTTATAGTCTCAGTAAAAGGGGGGTGACAGTTATGCTTTACCAACTTCCCAGAATTATTGTGAGGAAAATGCTTTGTAAACATTAAAGCATCAAATAAAAGCCAACTATTAATGTTGACCACCATAGCACTCAAACAAGGCTGGCATTTTGACAGAATGTGAAAAACATGCCCCCAAATTCAGCCTAACCCTGACATGAAATGACTCACTGCCTGTGACATGATAAATTGTGATGGGGATTTGTTTTTATTATCTTAGAGGCTCCCCCAGTCACAGATGCTGAGGAGTTGGGGGGCTTGCTTTCTCATCCTTTCACTTACTGAACATGGTGGAGTATTTGACTTAAATTTGTTTTCTCGCCTTTCTCTGTGGTTTTCATGGTCTTTCCCATCTATCTCCAGATCTGTGCATGTTTGCTGAGGGACAAAGGCTTCCCAAGACAGGGCTGTTCTTCCCTCCAGCTGGCTGCTTTGCTGCTCCGCCCAGCTCTGCAAAAGTAGAAAGAGTGAGTCCGAACATCCCAATCTGTGCAAGACCAGAGGGTGTTTGATTCATTTCCACTCCAGCTCACACAAAAGAGGACAGAGCAAACACAATAAAAAAGAACACTTAAAACAACAACAAGCCTCCAGAACCGGAGAGACAAACCCAGATCCAGTACCTCTTTAAAAAAAAAAAATTACATCGCATACAGGAAAGCTCTTTCTTGTGAAATAAAATGAAATCCTGGAATAGCAAATGAGTTACCACACCTAATTAATCCACACTAGAACATTTAGGTTCAATTCTTGTATAGTAGTCAGAATTTTTATCTGAGCCAGAGTTTCTCCAAACTAGTCTTTCCTGTATTGTCTCTCTTCCATCTTTTCTCACTCTCCATCAGGAAACAGATTGCCCCTTTCAGGCATCCTACCATATTGTACAGTGAAGGGTGCAAATAAAAGCTTCAATGAACAGCAGGAGACCTTGAGACATTACAAAGAAGAAAAGCTTTTTTTTCCCTTTAATGTTAAAAATAGTGCGCCTGAACAAAAAAGGGGTGAAACTAAATTTAAGAGGAAAGGAAGTGGTCTATTTTCAAATCAAGAACTCTCAAGGGAGATGGGGGTGGGGGTATGGATTAGCAGTGACCCCTAACATGATAAAGAGGCACACTTGTACCTTTGCTTATAGAAGTACAGAGTACAAAGCAGATAGGCTGAAATTTCTCATCTTCTTCCTCCAACTCCTTACAGGGTATCAGCTCATTGTTATCTGGGGCAATATGTATCTACAAGAAATGGAATCCTTGTATGGACCAACATTTTACATTAACCTATAGCCTGAAGATCCTTTCCCAATGAAACTTTTATCATTTCAGTGAGACTACCTTTTCTCTTTCCCTTTCAAATTCCCTAACAGAATGTTCAATAACAATATATTTCTTAAACATTTCATCAGAAGTTTGTTTTGTTTAAATAGGAAGATATTCAAAAGGCCAGTGCATACACTACCTGGGATAACCACAAACAAGAGTGCTTATTTTATATAAAGAGTTGTCTGTGGCTGATTGATATAACTAGGAAGGAAAGGAGGCAGTGAGCATTTATTCATTACCTGTTCTATGTCAAGCACGTTACAAATATTATTTCATTTGATCTTCACAACAACCCTGTGAGGTAGAGACTGTTGTTATTCCCATTTACAGTTGAGGAAGCTAAGACAGAGATTCAGTGACTTGCCCAAGGTCACATAGCTAATAAGTCTCTGAGGCTTCAGATCTCCCTGCATCCAGGCCCAGTGCTCTATCCACAAGTAATAAAAGGAATACAGCCATTTTGTCTCAAAAAAAGAGGTACCTTATATGTGGGATTTGATCAGAAGGAAAAGAGAAAGAACAGGAAAAAGGGAGGAAAAAAATCCAACAACTTTCCTTCTCACTTAAGTGTAAATGGTATGTCTGAACAACAACAACAAAAAAGAGTGGTATCTTCTCCATCCTATTGGACATGATCTGTTTGTGCCCATAGGTATTAAAAAGGAAGAACAGAAACCTACAAAAAACATTGTCAGAAGTAAGGCCCAAGGAGAAATGGAGAAGTTATTGAAATAATTAAAAAGCGTTATTGAAATCCTATTCTAGCGTCTTATCCCAACAAAGAGATGATTTTAGTCTTTTGAAAGTCGTGCCAGTGAATGGACTGTTTTTAACATAGAATCATAGAATCTCAGGAGCTGGTAAGGCTCTTAGGGGCCACCTAGTCCAAGCCATACCTGAAACTAATCCTTTCTATATCTAACCCAATAAATGACAATCCAGCCTTTGCTCAAGAGCCTCCAGTGAGAGAGAACCTATCCCCTCCCAAGCTAACTCTGCTTTTGGTTGGTCCTAATTGTTCAGATGTTTTCTGGTTGTGCTATTCTACTCTGTGCATGCTAGAAAGAAGATGTATCTAATCTTCTGGTCAGGAGCAGATTAGGATTTGTGTACTCCATGTCTTTCTGTCTCTGCAGAATTGGGTGGAGCAGTAAAGAAACCAGATGGAAAGAAGATTTGGCCCTGTCTTGTGGCCATCAAGTTTAAATTGTCCTCTTTGAACTTCCTGTCTTTGCTTCTAGTTTGCCTTTTGGAGACAAGCAGAATGTCTACACTCCTATTTGTATGACAACCCCTTCAAAAATTTGTATGACAACCCCTTCAAAAATTCAGATTCTTTCTAACCCTCCCTCCTCCCAAGTATTCTCTTCTCCTGGCTTAACAGCTTCAGATGCTTCAACCAGTTCTCATATGACATAATCCTGGTTGCCTTCCTCAAAATATTATCAATTTTGTTATTGTCCTATCTAAAATGTGGTATCTAGAATTGAACACAATATGCAGGCTATGTTCTGACAAAGGCAGATGACTACTCCTGGACATTCAGCCTCTCTTAATGTAGCTTCAGATTAGGTTAGCATTCCTGACTACCATGTCATTCTACAGACTCATGAGCCCTACAAACCTCAGTTCTTTTTCCAATAGAATTCTGTATGGCCATGCCTACCACATCTTACACTTATGAAGTTGATTTTTCTGAACCCAAGTGGAAATCCCTATATTAATCCCTGTTAAATGATATCTTTTTAGATTCAGTCTAATGTTCCAGCTGGGGTGTAGGAGATATTCAAAGAGGACTAGCACCTCTGGTGTGAGGGTGTGCTGAGCCCTTTTCAGGGCTGCTCATGCACCTTTGGTCTCCACCTGGTTCTCAGCTCTCACTTGTGCTTCCAAGAAACTGTAGCATTCAAAGTGATCATACTCCAGTAAACTGTCTCAGCAGACCGGCTAAACCAGATTGAGGGTAACTGATGGGCCCAAACCAGTCAGTGAGTTAGAGGGGTATCTAGCCCAATCATGTGAAAACTTCCGGTGAAATTGGTGGATAAGAACAATTTGTTCCAACAGCCACAAAGGTGGTTGAAGCAGGCACGTGGAGTGCTTAGAGCTTGGTCAGGCATTAAAGAGGCCAACATCATCCCCTACATCCTGGGGCCACTGTCAGTTATCTTGACTTTTATCTTGCCATTGGACTTCAATAACTCTGGAAGAGAGAGTGAGACTAGCTACTTTGTGCAATTTTGCAGCACTTTAATCCAATTCACTAGCAAGTCAAGACCACACCATGAGGTCATTTGTCCTCTTTGAAATGAAGGATAAACAAGAAATAAACAACAATATTCTATCTGGTCAAGATCTCTGGGGATCACATCTTTTTCTTCTTATATGCCAGCTATCTCTTTCTGTTTTGTGTCATCTGTAAATTTCATAAATATTCCATTTGTGCCCTTACATGAGTTATTGATCAAATTCTTAAACAAGACAGGGGGAATTCCACTAGAGCTCTCCTTCCAAGTTTGTATCAGATTATTAATGACTTACCCTTTTGTTCCAGCTTTTCTACTGATTTCAAATCCACCTAAGTATACTATTGTCTGGCTTGAATCTAAGCATAATTTCCACAAAAATAGCATTACTTTGATAAATGCTTTGCTAAAATATAACTGTAAATATAAGCAGGTAGGTGGTGCAGTGTATATAGCACTAGGATTGGAATTAGGAACACTCATCTTCATGACTTCAAATTTTACTAGCTGTGTGACTCTGGGCAAGTCACCTAACCCTGTTTGCCTCAGTTTCCTCCCCCAGTACCATTACCAAGAAAATCTTAAATGGGATTCATGATCTAAGAACAACAATGTATATATGTATATGTAAGTGTTTGTGTGTGTACGTCTTTTATAAGATTTCTTACACAACATCTCTTTATTGCAAAAGGGAGGAATGACTATGAACAAATGAACAAATTATGATGTACATACATGTATGTGCATGTATGCATATGTTCATGCATACATGAACATATATGTGTGATTCCTTTTCCTCTTCCTTTAATATCTTTGGGTTATGGATAGGAATGTGCTGGTAAATATTTAACAAACAACTCGGGGAGGGGAATGACTCACTATTAGTCTGGATCATGAATATTTTCTTACATTCTTAAGTCTAGACAATCAACAAAACAATAAATTAAGTCCTCATCTGTAGTTTGTTGATTTCTGAGAAACAAATGCTCATACTGAAAATTTAACAATCTGCTTCCCACTGACTGCACTACATTCTGGTTGTAAATCTAGGAGCAGCATCATTGTTTCAATGGGTATTTATAGTTTAGTGACTTTTAGAGTACGGTTCTAAATTGTTCTCCAGAATAACTAGACCAATTCATAGATCCACCAATGGTGCATTAATGTGCCTGTCTTCCTATAGCCCTTCCACCAACTATCACCTTACTTTTGCAGGGGGAGGTCATCTTCGTCATTCTGATGGGTGTAAGGTCTGGAATTTATCCAAGTCTTGACCACTACAGGCAGAATTCTGTACTGATTATTGGTGGAAAGATTGCTCCCTCCAGGAGCTAACAATCTGCATTGTTGTTGAGTCATTTCTCCATGACTCCCTTTGGAGTTTTCTTGACAAAGATCCTGGAGTGGTTTGCTATTTTCTTTTCCAGTTCATTTAATAGATGAAGAACCTGAGGCAAACAGTGTTAAGTGAGTTGCCCAGAGTCACACAGATGGAGTCACAAGTCAGACATAACAACAAAGCTAAGTGCTCTGATTCTCCAAAACCTACCTTCATAATGCAATTCATTTTCTAACTCCTACATGAATTTCTCCCCACTATTCTAGCTTCCCCACACCTGTCTTATTTCTGAACTTCTACTTGCTATCTTTACTACTCACTTGATCACTTCCTTATACACTATTTCAGATTCTTATTGTTCCACCGGTGTTAGTTTTGTTTTCCTAAGTAGATTAGAAGTTCCTGGACTTTAGGGATCCAGTCATCTGTTTCTTTTCTATTCTAGCACTTTGCACAATGCCCTGGGGATAAGCCTGCGAGTGCTATCTTTGGGTCAAAGAAGATGCATAGTTTAGTGATTTCTGGAGTACAGCTCCATACTATTCTCCAGAATAACTAGACCAATTCAACTACTCTTATTCATGGTAATATGCACTCAGTAAATACTGGGGGATGAAATGAATCACTGGCCTTTAGACAACATCTCTTATCTCTGGGGTTGTACTGGCTGAAGGAGTTAGCAGCTCATCACCTGCTCCTGAGTATTGGAGGATGGGAATTAAGGATGAGAGATGCCAGGCTGCACACGAAGATACACATTGAAACAAAGATGGTCAGTCACAAGCAAAAGATCCTGAAGGCAAAAGCATCTGGATGCCCTTTTCTGACTTGGTAATTCTTGACAGAGGTCAACTGATTCCATTCTTAATTTCATATACAAAGCCAGTAAATGACCAGTTGCAACTTTTGGGGGAAGAGGGAGCTGACTTGTGCAGTAGTAAATTCCCCATTGTTAATAGTATTCAAGCAAAAGTCAGATTTACATATATCTGGGAATTCTGATGATGACCTAATATCTCTTCACTTTAAGACCTTATTAATTTAGAGATTGGGTAGCTAGGTGGCTCAGTGGATAGAGCAGCAGGCCTGGAGTCAGGAAGAACTGAGTTCAAATTTGACCTGAGATGCTTATTAGTTGTGTGACCCTGGGAAAGTCACTTAACCCTGTTTACCTCAGTTTCCTCATCAGTAAAATGAACTGGAGAAGGAAATGGCAAACCACTCTAGTATCTTCACCAAGAAAACCCCAGATGGAGTCACAAGTCAGACATAACAACAACAAAATTTTTAGTAGTCTCCTCTTGACTTTAGGTTATTAAGTGGATCAAGATAAGACAAAGTCTAAGAAATTATTTGTAACTTAGTATTTTCTGTCATAAGGGGCAGCTAGATGGCACAGTGGAGAGAGTGTATGACCTGGAGTTAGGAAGACAACATCTTCCCTTTAACAATACACACCTGTTAAAAATCTACTTCCCCAACCGTTAATCAATGATGTCACATTTGTTATAGTAATATTTCCAAAGCTTCCTTATATATAAGCTAAATGTACAGAAAATTTATACTCATAAATTTGACTAAGCTCCTACACACCCAAGAGTTTAAAGTTTCCATTAGTGTAAGGAGTAGCTCTTTAGGATTTTAGACACAATAGTTTTTCAGGATCACTCCATTCTGCATCTGCTGTTCTGTCTGATTTCAACTCATGGAACAAGATGCTCCTCCCAGATTAAGCTCATCACCCCTAATGTCATCATTTCACTATGCAGCTAACTCAAGTCTTGACTGACCTTTGTGCCCATCCCTCATTTATCTCCCTAGCTAGTGCCTTGAGTGTATCATGTCTTTGACCCGAGGTGGGTAATGCACTTCATCATAGGTCCTCAGGAGACATGGCTGGTACTGCCTTTGATCAGAGATCTTAAAACTTTCAAAGTTGTTTTTCTTTACATTGTTGTCATTGCATCCATTTTTCTCTTAGTTCTGCTTACTTCACTCTTTCTTAGTCCTTCCCAGGATTCTCTGAAATCCTCTCTTTTTGTGATTCCTTATCACACAATAATATTCCATTACATTCATATACCATACTTTATTCTTCCATTCCTCAATTGATGGACCCTCCCTTAGTTTATAGGGTTTTTTTCCCTTTCTTTATACTTTCATTCCCCTTTGGGCTTCAGGCAGTTTATTTTACTTAGATTCTAATAGCAGACTACTTGAATGGAACATAGAGTGTGAAGGAATATGGAGTGAAAATGGATGGAAAAATACAGTGGAGCCATGTTGGATTGGAAGACTTCAAATGCCAACACAAGAGGTTTATATTGTATCTTGCTAGCTGTGGGAAGCCATGGAATGTCTTGAACTGGAATGATATAGTCAAACCTATGCATCAGTGAGGTTATTTACTTTCTAGCTTTTGGCTTCAATGGAAGTCTCATATGAGATGCTATCTCTTCTGCATGAGATGAAATTGGGCTCTCTACCATCTCTAAATTTAGAGCCCAAAGTTTGACAAGCTATTTATTCCAAAGTGACAAGCTATTCCCAGGGGCAACTAGGTGGTGCAGTGGATAGAGTGTCAGGCCTGGAGTCAGGAAGACTCATCTTCTTGAGTTCAGATCCCACCTCAGACACTTACTAGCTGTGTGACCCTAGGCAAGTTACTTCACCCTGTTTGTCTCAGTTTTCTCATCTATAAAATGACCTTCTTCTGGAGAGGGAAGTGGCAAACCACTCAAGTATCTGCCAAGAAAACCCCTCAAATGGAGTCATGAAGTGTCAGACAAGACAGCAACAAAGAGCCCTTCTCAAAAACTTTCAATGACATTTTCTCTTCATAATAAGAGGAGGTCTGTCAGTACCTAGGGCCTATTTCCCTCCCAAAGAGAGGAGCATTCAAGCTTCTTTAAAACACAAAAGAATCAACCAGCTAAGTAAAACCCATAGACATTTCTAAACCCATATCGAACCTTGCTCTCCTGTTATAAGTCTCTGACTTAGTGTTCAAAATTCTTTTTAATTCATACTTAATTCCCTAATGAATACTGAGTCCCAAATTCATCTCTGGAAGAGTGCTTGGCCCCCCCAAAATCTAAAGAGTTACATGAATCTCAGGTGCTGAAGTTTCCCTTAACTCCAGTATCTTCTGTTTTTTCATACAAATGACAGGGAGGTAAAAGGATAAAGGCTGGTAAGGGAAGTCTTCCACTGAAGAGGTTAAGGGTACCCAAAATACCAACACTCCACGTACTGTCAAATGAATTCGACTCAAGTCTTCTCTCAGCCAAAGAAAAGCAAAGTTTATTAAAAGTTCGCCATATTGGGTAGACTCTTAAGGAACCTCGGTATTTGTGAGGCTTGCATTGGGAAAGCAGGACAGAATAAGTCTGTGCTAGGTCATTCTATGGTGCTTTCACACCCATGGAGGCAAGACAGGGTCTTATATACAGAAAGGTTGTGGGAGGAATCTAGGGGTAATCTAGAGGAGGAGTTTGGGGAGGGTCTTCAGGAGGAGTCAGATGAGGCCAGACTCCAGTAAATGAGTGAAGTAGCTGGAGGCTACCTGAAGATGACAGACAAGGGTGGGCTAGGCCCGTTCAAGGGTGTAGCAATTGATTTGGGGCTTAGATATTTTGATAGGCTCAAGGGCCTATCAAAAATAGCAGATGGACAATGGAGGGCTAAGCTAGTAAGCCTAAGAGATTTGGGCCTAGCTATAATGAAAGGCTTATGGCCTTAGGAAAATGCCTCATCAAGTGGGAAGATTCAGAGTTCAAAGGGGTTCCCAGAGCCTATACCTCATCACCACAGCTATCCTTTGTTCCTAATTTCTGTCTTCCTTTGGTATTCATAGCTTATAACAAGCCTTGCTCCACTCCAGCATTTTGGAAAGGCCCCATAAGCATGAGTTTCCCATGCTTCTGTTTTAAATAATAGATTTAAAGGCTTAGAAAGCATGTCCAAAGTTCATTTTTCTCTCTCTACCTTTTGGCAGAGCTTTACCTGAGCCATCCAAAAGAGATCAAAGTCTATTCTATTCTAAGGAATTTCAGAGGGAGATTCTACAGTTTCCTTTGGTAATCATTCCAATGTTTTACAATCATGTCAGGAAATTTTTCCTTGGATTAAAACTTAAATCTTTCATATTACAATTTAAGACCAATCATGCTGTACCATGTCCTCAGTGGAGATGGAGAATGGCTATACACTATTTGTAATATAAATTTTTTTCAAGTACTCATTCCCCTTCTTTTTTCCAAGGTGAGTAATGTCAGTTCCTTTTATCTGTTTCTCATTGGACTTGCATTTCATGGTTTTAATCATCTTTATACTTCTTCTTTGAATCCTCTCCAAGTTCTTCACATTCTCTCAAAAACTGTGGGTCCAAACTTATGATGTTTTCTTGGTTTTTCTTAGTAAAACTCATGTCTAAAAAGACTCCTCTCTTCCTTGTATACAATGAAACCTCAAATTTGATCTCCCTAAATTTCCCAATTTCTTTCCTCTGGTCTTACTTGACCATTGGGAAGTAAGGATTCCATTTAATTTCTTCTCTCTCTCTCCTCCCATCACTTCTTGTAGATGTGTCATTGCCAATATTGTTATAAAACACTCTATACCAAATCATATGAATCTGTCCAAAAAGTTACTAGTTGTCACCAATTGCAATATTTCTTCCTTTACTTGGTAGCACTCAATATCCCTTGTCAGTAATAAGACTGGACAATGATGGGGTGTTACAGAGATATCATTTGACCCTAAGAAATTTATCATTTAGGATCAACCTTATTCTCACTGAATTTGGCTTAAGGGGGGAATAACATACACACTCAACTGGGTATCTTACCCTATAGGAAAATAAGGGGGTAGGGGATAAAAGAGGAAATGATAGAAGGGAGGGCAGATTGGGGGAGAGGGTAGTTAGAAGCAAACATTTTTGAAAAGGGATAGGGTCAAAGGAGAAAATAGAATAACAAGGGGGCAAGATAGGAGTTAGTCTTTCACAATATAATTACTATGGAAATGATTTGGGTAACTACACATGTAGAACCTATATTGAATTGCTTATCTTCCCAGTGGGGGTGGGTGAGGAGGGAAGGAGGGAAAACATCTGGGACTCAAAGTTTTAAAGACAACTTTGTTTTTTACACACAGCTGGGAAATAAGATACACAGGCACTGGGGTATAGAAATCCATCTTGTCAGCCCTACTAAAAAGTTAGGGTGGTGATGGGGGAGGATATAAGAGAGAACAGATTGGGGGAAGGGGTATTCAGTAGTCTTGCTATTCTGGAGTGGGGGGGTAGGGGAAAGATGAGGAGGAAAAATTGTAACTCTAAATCTTGTGGAAATGAATGTTGAAAACTAAAAACAAATGAATAAATTCATTTTAAAAAAAGAAATTTGTCATTTAGCTGTCTTGAATCCTCATATTGTTCCATGCATAACTTTTCCTTTCAGATTCAAAAGCATTCCCAAAGATATCATATGGTATTCTTCAATTCCTCAAATTCTAAATCATCTATTCTGAGTATTACATGAATTATATTAAAAAGAAATAAACTAAGCAACCTGAGAGAAGTGGGATGCTTATGTAGTAAGCAGGAAACCAGTTAATCATGAAGCACCTATTTTATGCTTGAAATTGTGTTTAAATGTTGCAAGGAATGCTAAAGAAGTAATAGGCATGACATGTATAAATAATATTGGATTGCTTACCATATCAGATGGGGGGGGGAAGGATAGAATTTGGAACTCAAAACTTTTTAAAATGTAAAAAAATTGTTTAACATGTCTTGTTATATTAATGTAATATTAATTATTATACTGATATAATATTATAAAAATTTTTTAAAAGAATTTGCACGGCATTTTCCTTGGGGTGGGAGTAGAGATGCTGGAATGGAAGTAATAATACCAGAACTTAATGAGCTAAAATTTCACCTGGGGCAAAGGTGCCCAGACAGTCCCAGCATGAAGTGCATATGTGCCAGGAACATGTGCTTTGTCTCCTAAAGAAACCTGCAGAAGAACCTGATTCCAAGCTTGAGAATGACATCCTGAG
>CM053593.1:318390069-318413904 GCA_028646575.1 Pseudocheirus occidentalis | reverse complement strand
AAAGGGTATGCAATTATTTATAGCCCTTTGGGTATAGTTCCAGATTGCCCTCCAGAATGATTGTTATCAGTTCACAGCTCCACCAACAATGCATTAGAGTTCCAATTTTTCCACATCCTCTCCAGCACTTGTCATTTTCCTGTTTTGTCATCTTGAAAAGAAAGTTCTTGCTACCAAAATCATTCTCAATGTTTTGCTTCCATGTCTAATCTAGCCATATACTCAGGCCATCTTGCCAACTAATTGACTGTTTTCTGTGTCCACCTTTGATCAAGTTCTTCTACCCTAGATTTCCAGTTTTTGCTCTGAGAACAGCAATCAAAGCAGCAGTACTATTACTTCTGGAAAGGGCATATCAAATGATTGCCCTACATATTAACTTGCCATCTCTGTGATTCCCTAGATAAGATTTCCCAGGTCTCATTCCTTTCTATATTTTGTCTTCTCCTACTAAAATGTAAGTTCCTTGGGGCAGCTAGGTAGTGCAATGAATAGAGTACTGGCCTTGGAGTGAGGACCTGAGTTTGAATGCAACCTCAGACATGACACTTAACTAGCTGTGTGATCTTGGGCAAGTTACTCATCCCCAATTTCCCTGCCTTCCCCCTTAAATAAAGACTAGAATGTAAACTCTTTGAGAACAGGGACTGTTTATTCTTTACATATTTATTCCCAGTGCCTAGCACTAGTATGTAGTATTTAATAAATGTTTTTCATTCATTCACTTTCATTCATTCATTGCACCATGTTTCTGATAGGGTGTAGCACCAATGCAATATTTACAGTGCCCACAATCATGATAAAGACTGTGACTATAAGTATCACAAGACAATTGATCGCAAAATATACCAGACTCTCCAGATAGAGCAGAGAACTGAAGCATTTATTTAGACTCCAGAAAACCCAATCCCAAAACCAGTAAGTCAGTTCCATCAGAGTACCAAAGATATTCAGAAGCCATAATAACACTGAGAGACACAGCATCCTTCAGCCTTCCCACAAACCAATACAAGATTAATATTTACTCAAAAACCTCTCTATCTCCTTGCCTCAACCTCCTCTCTCTCCCACCATCTCTCTGGCTCTGACCAGCTTCCTGTGGGCTCTGCTTTCCTTCAGCAAACTCCTCCCACCAGAGGCTCCATGTGACTACATTCAGCCTATCAGGGGGCAGAGGTTATCTTCACAGCAGGGAAGCTTCCTGTGGGCTCTGCTCCACCCTTTAGCAAATTCCCTCCGTTGCAGGCTCCATGTGATTACATCCAGCCTATTAGGGGGCAGAATTTACTTTCAAAGCAGGGTAGATCTTCAAACTCCCCCCTAGGTCCATTAAGGGGCAGGGAAGATCTTCAAATTCTCATTCCCATTACATAGGGGCGCTTGAATACCCTAAGGAATTGACCTTTTAAAAAAAATTCTCTTTTAATATGATTGTAACAATCCATCAGCAAACACAAACATTTTAATATACAAAGAACAAGAAAGAGGCTCATACAGAAGCTGTGAACTTCTTTTAGGAATTAAACCTTATAGTGCTTAGAGAAAAGAAACGGATCAAGTGGTAGATGTGGAATTCCAAATACTTGAGCTTGAATCCCACCTTGGACACTTACTATGTGTGACCCTGGGCAAGTTACTTAATCTCTTTCAATCTCAGTTTCCTTATCTACAAATTGGGGATAATAATAGGACCTACCTCATAGGGTTGTCATGAGATGTAAAGTGCTTGGCAAAACTTAAAGCACTCTATAAATATTAGCTATTATTATTACTGTGATGATAGTGATTATTTCCCAACAGGAAGTTCTTCTTTTCCATTTCACCCTATGCCCAAGTTGATCTGTTAGGAAGGGTCAAGGCTATGTCTTCAACACTAGCTTACAGTGAGCCAAGAAAGGCTAACATTTGCTTAAAGATGGATAGAAATAGGGTTGGAGACTCATGGAAGACTGTGATTGAAGCCATGTGTGGGACTAGAAGGGTATTTCATGCTTCTATAAATGGGACTACCATGCCACCATGCTCCAATGACACTCACAGTTTACAATTCATGCAGCTGTTCCCTGAACCTGTCAGCAACTTGAAATTAGGAGAAGGAGCCCATGCTTTCTTGTTACATTATAGTACTGTTACATCTAGAGTACTCAAATACTCACTGAGATTGATGAACAAGTTCATACACCCAATGCTGTCTCAGAAAGTTATCATCACAGACTTACTTGAACTGGAAGGTTGGCTCCTAGCTTATGGGGAGGTGCCAAACATTGACATGTAATATAAAAAATCCAAGAAGAGAGAATGCAGATCTCACTCTTTCCAGCCGCAAAATGCAGCTCCTTTGGCTGTCTTCACAGTGTATCTGGAGAGATGTATGCCCATCAAGGAAGTCTCCCAGGAGTCTCAAATATCACAGCTGGACCCTCTCCTGACACCATGTTTACTTGGACCAAATCTATTCCAAATTGCTTCACAATTATGACCAGCCTAATTAACTATTAGCAACAGGTACTGTCTCCTTAAATCTTTCAACTAAACACTACACCCACACACTCATAATGATGAAACAATGAAGCTTAACTAATGGCTGGCTCTGCTGCATTCCATAGCCCTAGTGTTGGCTGAGTTAGCTGCTTAGGGCTCCACATCTCACTCTAGCCATGGTCCTGACTATACTTGAAAAGTCTCAAGGCACTTCTAGAGTCCTTTCTTTGCATGTCCTATTGCCATACACACCATACCATAGTGGCCTAAACAAGTCAATGGGATTTCTTGAGCACCTAACCTAGGAAATGATTCATAGGTGGGGAAAATAGGCCTTTCTCCATCTGTAAAATGGGTCAGTCAATTTATACTTGCAATTCATCTTGAACTCTTGTGATTCTAGGGAGGGAGATTGGTGGTATAGGGTCAGAAGCTATGAACTAGATGCCAGAATATCTGGATATGAGTGAAAATATTTAGTCAATCACCCAAACAATTTAGATATATGGCACTAGCCACTTCTGTGTTTCTGAATATGTAAATGTTGGGCATCATGTGAATATTCATGCTGCAGTAAGCAGGAATAAAATTAGAATCTGATTCATTCTAGAGGTATCATGGCATCATAAAAATTTCACTGAACTGGGAATGAAGAAACTTGGATTTGAGTTGTGACTTTGCTACTTAATAGTTACATGATTGGCAAGACACTTTACTCCTGTAAAATTTTCCCTCGTGTATAGAATGATAGAATTGAACTTGATGGAATCTTAGGTCCTTTCCAGTTCCATGATCCTATGTCTATGAATATTCTTGAGTGAATAAGAAAAAGAATCATAGCATTCAACCCCCCACCCCCACCCCAACTAACTAAAGAGTTAAAAAAATAAATTGGTGCTTGTGCATTAGGCTGTCATCAGATAGGGGTAATTTCCTCTTGGCAATTGTACCAAGTGAATAAGGTTGAAAGCCCATCTTACTTCTGTACAATATTTCCTTCTGAGTGGAAGCCAGCACTCTTGCCAGCACTCAGTGCTCTCTTGGCTTTATTGATCAGTCTCTGGTTTTTCCTCTCTATCATTGCATAACCTTAATGCACCACTTTCTTTAAATTCACTGGGAGAAGTGAGATCTCTGTTTTAGCTTAGATCTGGGACATTTTGTATTTCTTCTACTTCTTGTTCCACAACAACTTTCAATGGAGTGAATAATTAGAGACAAATTTGGAGCACTATTAAAGAGTATCAAGATAGATCTTAAGTTTGACTCACAGCTCACTAGGTTATACAAAGGATAAAAAAAGACAAAAAGCTCTTTTTAAAGTGCTGCAAATAAAACATTCAGCATTATCCCAGTACATTTCTGAACATTATCTTAAAATTGGAGGCAGGCTGACACAGTGGACAGAGCTTGGAGTTAGATAGACTTAGATTCTAATATGGTCCCTACATTTATTAATTGTGTAACTTTGAACAAATCATTTAATCTTTAAGTGTCTCAGGTAATTTCATAGTAGATGGTTATAAACTGTTCTGTTGGTTGGAGTTATCACAGCGGGAATTCCACATGATAGCAAAATCATAGACCCTTTGGGTATGTTAAAATTAAGATGATTTGAAGGAGTACCGCTATTTTCCCCTGAAAAAAATGCAAGCTTCTTGAAAGCAGACACTGCTAGATGGATCGTAATACTGTGTTTTGTGTTTTGAGGATGACTGTTCTCAATGATATCTACAATTCAAAAAACTGCCATTTGGGATAGGTTTCAGAATGAAGGTAGATCTTTGGGAAAAAAAATACATTTTATTCAACTCTTTAATTTCCATTTTTTCTTTTTCAGCTATCTACCGATGTCATTTTAACCACTATCACCAGCCTACCTAATTTAGTTATTTTTCCAGTTAGTTTTTTTTTTACATAACCTTTATTACTGTTTGTGTTAGCAAAATTCCTATTAATTCTTTAACTATGGAATCCAGGACTTTGGGGTCCCCAGTACCGGTTCATTCCTTTTTGTCACCAAGACAAGTCATTTTCAAAATGGCTTTAATGTCTAAGGGTATAATTTATGATCCTGAGTTAGAGCACAGCTAACTGGACCAAGTAGGCTGTAACCTTAGCCCTCCCACTGGCATCATTCCCTAATTGACTGAGAGGTCTGTTAAGGCTCCAGAGAGCATTATGCAAATATGTGCAAAAAATGACGAATTTGGTTAAAAGCCATTTACAACACATTGTCACATTTTTTTTACTTTGATGTACTTCATATCTACATAGTTTAAAGTGAAGGTATATCTTGCTTTGCAGAACAGATATTTGCCTCTAAAATACAGGATGCCCTAAAAATCTTAGTGCAGGTCTATGATCTAATGCTTCAGAACTGCACCAAGACTGGGGATACCCTATACATGTACATATTTTTATAAATTGCATAATATGTTCAGAGGTGTAGAATAGAGGGTTCTTTGCCTTTTTTATGCCATGAACTCCTTTTTTCAAACTGATGAAGTCTACACTTTTTCAGAATAATGTTTTAAATTTATAATATAAAATGTATAGGCTTACAAGGAAACAAATTATGCTGAAATGCAGTTATAAAAACAAGCCCCTAGACCTAGGTTAAGTTTAGAGCAACTCTATGGCAGCTCCAAAGTCTCTGCAATGTAAATCAAGCTGCATTGTTACTTCATAACTGCATGTTTTCTCACATGGGATTTTCTTAATGCACTACAAATGTTCCATTGTTCTTCCTTTAAGACAGTATTAGTGGTCTATCACTACAAAGTAAGCCTACAGTCAAAACCAAATAAACAAAAACGTGTCTATAGCTCAATTACCATTAGTGATTTAAAAATAACCTCAGATAAATTTGTAGACAGCCCTAGAAGGTAGAGAAGGGGAAAAAAGCCCTATATCTATCTTTTGTTATGAAAAACAAATTCTAGTATAGCATTTTAGGTCAAAAGCATTGGAGAGAATATTATTGTTGAATAAAAGTTAAAATATATATATATATATATGTATATATATATATAAAACATAGTTCACAGTTTTCTTTTTGGATTAATCTTTCTCATTTTACACTTATTACAGGCACTCAGGATTGTAACTCGGGTAGGAAAAGCCAGTCTTTAACCAGGGTACAAATATTTACTATAAGTTGTTTGGCAGAGTAGAAACAACTAAGCTTAGCAAGAATAATTCATTTGAGGTAGGAAACTACCATATTTTATATGTTCTTCCATTGACCCTCCCCAAACCAACTGAATTCTTCCCTAGCCAGACCACGGCCTGCTCTGTCCCACACTCCTTTAATGCCACTCATCCCAAGCATAGTTTGTACCTCTTGCCATTCCTGCAAAAATGGCTTATATATCAGCTTATATACCTCATGAAAAGAAAGGAAGATAATTTCATTTTGCAGTTGCAAATAGCCACCAAAGTGTCAGTAGCTTAAAATTTTACAAAGACTTTTGGGATACCCTGTATTAGTTTGTGTTCACCTATGCTTTTTAAAAATAGGTATTCTTCTGTCTTTTCTCTGTATTTTGGTCCTGCCCTTCCTATTTCCTCTTAAAATCTGCAATAAAATTCTAAAGCATAAAAAGTAAAGTGGGAAGAAAAATAGATAGTGAGACATTTTGTGAAGAAAGACAACATATCACAATTGTTGAATTCCAGACCATATGCCTGATTAAAAATTAAAAACAAAAGATGACCAATGTAGGGGGAAAAAAGGATATTTTATATTTTTCAGTTCTATAATGCCCTGTAGGGCATTTTCCTACTTTAATGGCTCACCATGACATATCAAGGACATGGCTCTGAATTCTTGAAGGCCCTGTGTGTCAACAAAGGCCAAGCTTTGGCAAGTCCTAACAACCTGGAAAGACTCTGAATACCAGCCAAGTGACAAAGTGTTATCCTAGCTAAGTTCGGAGAGGCTCATCACCGGAAGATTTGTTATTTTTGACTAAAGTGACTCATGAAGCCATCTACTACTGTATCAAAGGATTTGCCATCCATATTTAATTCGGAGAGGATTCACACTGGTAAAAATCACAGATCTTTAAAAAGTAAAAAAAATAAATTGGTCTTTTATTGCATCATATTCCTCTCTTAACAATATTTACTGGTTCAATTTTTAATTTAGGATACAACCTAGGAGATGCTAATTTGTGGTTTTCTATGTTAATGTACAACCACCAGGATCTATCTCTATCAAGTTTGACATCATAGTACAGGTAATTAATTCTCTAATTTGCAGAGAAGGGGTTGACCTGCATTGATAGAGGGAATTTTTAAAATTATTGATTTGTTTACTTTTAGTTTACAAGATTCAGTTCCACAATCCCTTGAGTTTCAAATTTCCTCCCCTCCCTCCCCACCCCCCATGACGGCATGCAGTCAATCAAGTATAGGATCTGCAAATACTTTCACATTAGACATTAGTCTGGTTGTAAAGAAGGGTTGTAACCAATGGAATAAACAATGGGAAAGAGGAAACAAAACCAAACATGGAAAAGAGAGCATGTAGTTTGCTTCAGTCTCCATTTAAACTCTGATCTTTCTAGATCTTTCTCTGAATGTAGACATCTCCTACCATCCTGAGTCTTTTAGAGTTGTCTTATAACCTTACATTGCTGAGAAGAGTCCAGTTTGTCAAAGTTGGTCGTCACACATATGTTGTATCTGTCACTGTGTACAAATTTCTCCTGGTTCTGCTCTTCTCACTTATCATCAGTTCATATAAGCCTGATAGAAGGAGCTTCTTGTGCAAATGAAATCACAGGTCCATTCCCTATCTTCATTCTCCTGGCCTGCTAATTACCATCTGCTGCAGTTCTAATAAGGCTCCATGTAGAACTTGTCCAAAAAGATATCAGTGTTCTGCACTGCTTTGATATACGGTGTGGGGGTGGGGTAGGGGAAGCTCTAGACATGTCTTCTGGGGAGATTGCACGGCCCTCCAAAATATAACCTACCCTGCCATCCAGTAACTTACTAAAACATGATTGGTATCATCAAATTTGTTTGTACCATCAACACTGGCTGCAGTCTCTAGTCATCCTGATCTATATTTTGCTACTGGACCCAGAAGGCTCTGGAGGAGAAAACGAAGCTGGTGACTTTGCACAGCCCTCCCTCACTTAAATACAATTCACTTGTAAGTTGTGGCATCGGGACATCATCTTCCTGATGTCATGGTCTTCTTTGATAACGAAGGACAAACAACAACAATAATCGATTAACACTGCCAAGAGAAAGGTGAACAATCAGTCATGCAACCACCTAGTTTGCCTACTAATGCCCAAATAACTCATTCCTCTTCTTCCTTCCTCCTTGAAACTGATTAATCTGTTTGCCTGAATCAGCCAGCTGGCTTTGCCAATTTAGAGACAGATTTGAGATGCTTTATCTATCAAGTGCGCATTTAGGCAAATGTTAACAGTAACTCTGTAATGTAATCAAAGACGAAGAAAGATAAATAGAGAATAAGCAAGAAGCATGCAGCCATCTCATTGAATACTGGACAGAGTGGTCCCCAGTGGCAGGAGCCTAGCAACAGCAGGGCGGCACCCTACCTCAGGCTCCTTCCACTGCCTCTTTCTTTTCATCTGTTCTCCAGGGTAAGGTGGGATGATTCCCAGGGAATGAATGACAGAGAAAAGGCCAACCCAGAAAACAGTCAAGGACCTAAACCAAGGGAAGTATTAGGTTCAGTGGCTTGGGCTCTCACTGAAAGGTCGTTGCAGAGTTCCTGTGACTTTGCAGGAATGCAGGCAGCTGCTCCCTTGGCCTGAATTACCCATTTTTCCAGAGAAGCTTCCGCCTCTCTGTCAAAAGCATGAATTTTAAATAGCAGCTGGCAACCTGCCCCAGTGGCCAGTCCCCACCCAGCCCTTCCTAATTGTTTTGGTGGTTATTTTCTTGGCTTTGTTCGCTTCTTTGTTTGGATTTTGGGGAAAGCTAACCAACCTGCTTACAGAAGCCGGGCAAGATAAACTGTGGCAGGTCTGAACAATTGTGGAAAGGCAGGACTGCCACGAGTCAGACACCAAGGCTTAGGTTCAGAAGAGGGGGTGATTTGCTGCCCCCTTTTGGACCTCATTGGTATGACCTCCATGGAAAGGGCTGCAATTTATGTTTAGGAACGGTTTTCTTTAACAAAGCCCTGGTATTTGGGGTTCATCTCAATTCTTTTTGCACTTTAGAGACACTGTTTGCTTGAAGGCACAAATGTCACTACACAGATTAAACAATTGTCAAGTCAGAAGGGACCACAGAGTCAAAATCACTTATTTTACAGATGAAGAAACTGAGTCCCAGACAAGTTAAATAACTTGCCCAATGTCAGATAGGTAACAAGTGAGAGAGAGGGAGGGTCTGACCCTAATTTTTTTTTCTCTTCCAATTCAGTACTCTTTGCCCTACTCAGAGCTCAGGTAATTCTGTCCCATTAAATAGCAACCAGTTGGCTCTTTCATCTCCTTTTCCTTTCTCTTTCCCTCTTCTCCTTGTCCTTCTCCTTCTGTTTCTCTCTCTCTCTCTCTCTCTGTCTCTCTCTCTCTCTCTCTTTCTCTTCCACTCCCTTTCTCTATCCCTCTTTCTCTTATTCCTTCTCTACCTCCCTGTTTCCTCTCCTCCCCTCCTTTCCCCTCTACTACCTTCTCTTCCTTACTTTTTTTAATTACTTACAGGCCTTGGGAAGGTACAGGAATTCACACTATTCATTCTGTGCAGAATAAGGCTGTAAAATACATCCAAATGAGAATAAAACATTGTAACTAGGCAATTCTCTTACTAGACATTTTTTACCTTTGTATTTAAACATGATATTTAATGTACAACATATGAATGAGTCTTAGAAAAAAAGACATTCAGCTGAATAAGTAGTTATTGAATACCTACGATGTGCTTAATCCTGTAACTAGGCATTAGGGAAATATTATAGGAAAAATATTACATGGCATAGACCCTGTCCTCAGAGAGCTTACAGGAAGTCTATAGGGGGCTTATCTCTACTGTCTGTAGGAGGAAATTAAAAAATCTTCAATCTGATATTTAAAACCTTCAATAATATGTCTCCTATGTAACTTTACAGACTATTTCATATTGATCCATTTTATGCATCTTCTAGTCCAGCTAAACTAACTTGCTAGTTGTTCCCCAGATACAATGCTGATCTCTTGCCTATATGCCTTTGCATGATCCATCCCCAGTCCCTGGGAGGCACTTCCTGCTTATCTTTGTATTTGGGAACTCTGGCTTCCTTTAAGGCTCTGGTCAGATTCTAAGAGAAGCCTTTCCCAAACCACATAGATATTAGAGCTCTTTCCCTCTTATAACATATATACTTCATAGCTACATTATACTTTTTACTTATCATTGTACATGCATTCTAGAGCTAGAATGTAAGCTCTATGAAGGCAGGGACAGCTTCAGAGCCTTGTACATAGTAGGCACTTAGTAAATATTTGTCAAATTCAATAAATCAACAGATATTTTTAAAGTATTTACTATATGTTGTACTAGGTACTGTGGATACAAAGTATAAAGAACAGAATAATCCCTACTTGAAAAGAGTTTACATTATTGAACAATAAAAGATACTATTTAGGATCATAGAATCAAAAATTTAGAGCTGGAAATGACCTTAGAGGTTGTCGAGTCACATCTCTCATTTTTTAGATGATGAAACTGAAGAAATAAAAAAGTGAAATGACTTTCCCTTTCACCTACTAGCAAGTGTCTGAGTTAGGTCTTCCTAACTTCAAGCCCAGCAGAGTTTACCATGCTGTCTTACATCATGTTGTCGTATAACAGTGTTGGTAGAACCCATCCATGGAGCCTGCCTCAAGTCAGCGTCTGGAGATTCTGCTGATAGCTCCAAATCTCTTTGAGACAATTATTCTTCCTTTCAGAGACTTTCCCCAAGATTTTATGGAAAGAAAAAGCATCATTTCCTCTTTGACTATGGAATGTCAGGCTAGTCTGTCCAAATTCTTCCCAGCATCCCACAGCTGTGCCTCATGTGTATTGTGTCTTCTGCTTGTTCTGTTTGGCAAACAGCACTTCCTTACCTAGATCCTATGCCATCTCTCTCCCACAAATGTCCAGAGGAGCTGGGATACAGAAGATACAGATTTTGTGCTGTTTTCCTGGCTTTTAGCACTCATTTAGTTAATCATCAAGCATCCAGCGGTTTTAAATTTCCATAGGGAGTGCTGAGGAGATTGCCTAAAAAGGTTACGTATGCCTGCTGTCTGGGTAAGTCCAAATCTCAAGGCCACCAAGTAGAACATAACCCTTGCTCTGTAAATCTTTAGTTTGGATGCGTTGTAGTGGTAGGTGGTTGGTTGGATTATCACTATTCCTCTGGCTGGACAAATCATTGTCCCGGGTTTCCAGGGATGGAAGCACAGGGTTGTGCCCATGGAAAGTGATTCGCGTAGTGTTGATGGAGACTTATACACCGTTGCTGTTGTTGTTCAGCCATTCCAGCTGTGTTGGATTCTTCATGACTTGATTTGGAGTTTTCTTGGCAAAGATACTAGAGTGGTTTGCTATTTTCTTCTAATTTACAGCTTAGGAAACTGAGGCAAAGAGGGTTAAGTGGTCTGCCCAGGATCACAGAGCTATTAAGGGCCTGAGGCTAGATTTGAACTCGGTTATTCCTGACTCCGTGCCTTGTGCTTTCCCAACTGCTCCACCTAGCTTCCCATTTTAGGCCATTACTGCTCCCTTCTTACGGGAAAGTGCGAAAAGTACACATTACAATACTATTACAATACAATACTAATACTATTACAACCTAGTTCCACTGAACACAGAAGTCATTGAGTCCCAATGCTATGCTCTTCTTGTCAGCATCCCAAAGAACATGATGGCTTTCTTGGATCTGTTTTCTATTTGTCTGCTTGTCAGCACAGCAATTTTTTTTCACTGATTTGCTAAAGTATCAACTTTAGTTTTTTTTTAAATTTTCTATTTCAATATAAATATGAGAGGTAGTGTAATAGAATGGCTAGAAAGCTGACCTTCAAGACAGTAAGAGCTGGGTTTGAGAACTATTTCTGACACCTGCTGACTGTGTGACCCTGGACAAGTAATTTAACCTCTCAATGTTCTCGGGAAGCCCTCTAAGAATATCAGCTGCAGGGGAAGCATGGATTTGTATTGGTAGAATGAGTTTTCTCATTGAGGGAATTCCATACTAAGTAGTCCCTACCCTAACCTCAATTATAAACAAATGCAAATATTCCAGTATTCCATTAATCAGAACAGAAAAGAAGATTGCATGTGAATCCATAAACTTTTGCTTACATACAATTTGCATTTAAAATATCTATCTACATCTCAGATTTAACAGAATAGGTAGAGAGAAGGGGGAAAATGCATTTATTTAGCACTATGTGTTCCAGGTACTATGTTAAGCACTTTACAAATATGCCCTTTGATCCTCTCAAACATCCTGGGAGGTAAGAGATGTTATTATACCCATTTTACAGCTGAGGAAATTGAGGCATACAGAAATTATATAATTTGCCCAGTGTTGCATAGCTAGTAAATGTCCAAAGCTAGAAGTGAATTCAGGTCTTCCTGATTCCAGGCCCAGAGGTCTACCCACTTATGCTAGCTCTATCCGGTTTGTGTCCTCTTGTGAACTTTTTGTTTTGTTTGTTTTTATTTTCTGGAACTGTTTTTAGGTTTCTCTTGCTGACACCATTGGCTGTCTTTAGGCTTTGGGTAAACTAATTGCGATTATCCAACAGCACTAAATAAAACTTCAGATTGATCTTTGATTCACCATACAGCAAATATTTAAGTTCTGACTACATATGCTAATGGTATGGCAAGACAAGCCATAAGTCAAAGACTATTAATGACATTTACAGCCTGGGAAAATGGATAGCTTCTCAGAAATCTGAAGGTATAATCTCGTTTTAGCTTTCAGGGTTCTTGAGAACAGGACTTTGTAAAGTAGGTCGAGTAACACTGAACTTGTTATCTAGTTTTGCTTTTTTCTTTTGGTGATATGAATATGCCTGAGAGGAAGAAGATCAGACCATCCATGAAGACTCAAATTAAGACATTGGCTAGTTTTGAATAAGTCTAAATCAGTAGCCTACCCATTGCTTCCTTCCTTATTCATCCTTTCCAGAAAATAATATAATTCTCTAAGTCCAATTAGCTACAGTCTGTGGTAGGAAGATGAATTTTTTTCCCCTCCCATTTTAAACTCAGGCTTTTGGCATAGTTGATCTAAGGAGAGTATTACTAAAAATTTAAGGGACACCTTTTTATCACTCTGCCTAAGAAATATTACAATACCTTCAAATGACTATAAGGAACCTTGGAATTCCTTTGACTTATCAGCTGTTATTAATGTTTCTTTTATTGACTTTCTTTTAATTTGTGATATCTTTTGTATTAACTGCCCCCCAAAAGAAAAGGAAGACAATCCTGATTGAATGTTATCATGCTCATTTCCTTTGGTATCTTTCTTTTCTTCCTTCCTATCTTAATTAAATCCAAACCAATCTGAAAACTCTCCTACAGGGAACCTAAGTACTCTTAAGTTGGTATGTGATACCTGTTTCCCCTAACAACTTGTAACATTCCCACACAAATCACCTTATTTCATGTGTATGTGTATGCTCACACATAGATGCATATACACACATTTACATATGTATCTATAAATACACAAACATAAAAATATGCAGATATATACACACATATACATACATATACATATATTTGCCACACTAGGTCTTTCACTATTACAGATATTATTACTATTATTATAATATCAATGATGAATCTTTAAAAACAGTGACAATGAAAATAGACATTTATATAGTGCTTTGGCCCAGTGGATAGAGTACCAGGACTGGAGTCAGGAAGACCTGGGTTCAAATTTGACCTCAGACACTTAATAGCTGTGTGACCCTGGGCAAGTCCTTAATCTCATTTGCCTCAGTTTCCTCATCTGTCAAATGAACTGCAGAAGGAAATGACAAACAACATCAGTATCTTTGCCAAGAAAACCCCAAACGGAGTCACGAAGAGTTGGACATAACCGAAACGACCGCCCGAACAACAACAGCTGAAAACCTTAAAGTCAGGAAAACACTTTATACACATTATGTTGTTTGACTCTACCAGAATAAAAGTCATCGAAATGTTCTATACATCTTGTCTTCTCACCTAATAAACTGCCTGAGGGTCGGGACCATGTCTTAATAGAGTAATAGAACTACAGAGCTGGAGAATTCCTTAGAGAGCATGTACCTACCTATCCTCACCACCCCATTTTATAGAGGCGAAAAGTAACACCTCAAGCAAGACGTTAGGTGATTTTTCCAAGGCTATACTATCAGCAGAGGGCTTTCCACATAGTATGTGCTCAATAAATATTTGTTGATTATTTAAGAAATCATCTTCTCCTTAATATAAATATGAAAAAGCTTAAACATTTTGTGAAAAGAGATCAATTCAGTGAAACCTAGTAGATCTTAGAAAAAAATGTGCTTTCCCCAATACAACTCAATTGAAAAAGTATTTTAAAAACTTGAATTAATCAGTTAACTTTTACTTAGAAACTGCTCTCTAGCTGATTAAACTTTAACCATTATACTAACTGAGCAATCCTGCTATCTTCTTAATCTGAGATAAAGGCTGATAAACACCCTATTACAGAGCCTCAGAGGATGTTGAACAAAAACTAACAAAAAGAAATGGAACAGTGACATTTCAGAATGAGAAAGAGCTCTAATCTTTCTTTCCTTTCTTCTTTCTTTCTCCCTTTCTCTTTCCTTCCTTCTTTTTCTTCCCTCTTCCTTCCTTTGCCTCCTTTCCTCCTTTGTTCATTCCTTCATTTGTTCCTTCATTCCTTCATTCATTCCTCCTTCCCTTCTTCCCTCCTTCCTTCCTTCTTCCCTCCTTCCTTCCTTCTTTCCTTCCTTCCTTCCTTCCTTCCTTCCTTCCTTCCTTCCTTCCTTCCTTCCTCCTTTTCTTCTTTCTGCATAAACATTTTTCAGTGTTTCTACGCTGCCATCTTGACTCCACCCCCTGTATAAACATTTTCTTCAAAGAATGAGAATGACTCTCTGATTAAAATAATTTTTCTAAATTTAAGATCTAGAATTATGTTTCCTAATAAACTATTTAAAACCAACATAGAGGAACATAGCAGTCTGGTCATACCAAGCCAAGAAGTGAAGCTTTATATCATGTTCTCATTTTTCATTTATTTATTTTGCCTTCCTTCATTGAAAAATACCATGATCCAAGAAGAGGTAGGACTATATAACCTCTGAGATCCCTTCCAACTCAAAAAGTCTATGAATTTATGGATCAATCAGAACTGTGGGGGCAGGTGGGCTATTGGCCAGGTAGGCTCCCAAAAGAAAGAGACTGATACTTTGATATTCCCTATACAGGGAAGGTAGAGTGCCATGAAATGGAGGCCACTGGATAGTTTACTGGTAATTAGATGAAGAACATAGCATATATATCCACTGGTCACACATGGTGATATTACTCAATTTTTTGACCTGGCATGGAGCCTAGGAAGGGTGCTTGTCCAAACTAGTGTGGTAGAGATGGGGCAAGAGAATGAATTCTCCCTGGGATATAACTTCTATCTCCTTGTGCTCATACTCAGAGCTTTTCCCAAGCATATAAATCGAGTATAAAGAAATTTTCCTTTAACTATCTCAAAATAAAGTTGTATAGGACCTATGCTAGGCAAAATTTGAAGTAGGCTAAGCTTGTCTTACACTCTATTCCTCTCCCCTCCCATTCTTTGGTTATGGAAACAAAGGATTTAGAACTGGAAGGCACAGGATCCATAGAGATCTAGTCCAATTCCCTTTTGTTTGAGGAAAAGGGTCAGAATTTACACTTCTTTTGTTTCTCCCCTCCCTCTAGTACCTAGCACAGTATAGAGCACACAGAAGGCACTTAATAAATACTTTAAAAACACTGAATGATGATATTCAGCATTCCAAACTTTGTAGAAGATCTGTAAATAAAGCCACAATTTTGGTCTGACAATACTGTGGAGGGATCATGTCTTCTTTCTTCTTCCTTCATTTCTTTCTGAATGGTTTCCTTTTTGTGAAGTCCAGAATTAATTACTCCGAGCAAATGGTCTCCGTAATCACCAACAGCTTTGAGACTTAGAATGATTGGTTATTATTATTATTGGTAATAAAGACAATAATACTAGTTATCATTTCTCTAAAGTTCTGAAATCTAGAAAGTGCTTTATAGGTAGGACAATACTGAAAAATGTTCAAAAGCAATTTGGTTTTTTTTTTTAAAAGATCACTTTTAAGTGGTATCAACCCTGAAGTTATGAAGACTCATTTTCCTGTATTCAAATCTGGCTTTAGAAATTTACTAGCTGTATGTCCTTGGGCAAGTCACTTAACTCTGTTTGCCTCAGTTTCCTCATCTGTAAAATAAGTTGGAAAAAGAAACGGCAAACCACTCCAGTATCTTTGCCAAGAAAACTCCAAAAGAGTTCATGAAGAGTTGGACATGATGCAAATGACTAAACAACAAAACAAATGGCATACTTTTAAGTTTGTTTTGCATTATTAACATTTCTCTATCACTTTCTTAAGTCTAGACAATCAACAAACAATAACTCAAGCACCAATTTGTAGGGTTTGCCAATTTCTTGGGTGTAAGCTTTCACACTGAAAATTCAACAAAAGGCTTTTTCTGAGTTGGTACAAGCTAGCTCCAGCACTCCTTTGTTTAGAAATGTTATTTGATCCTCACAATTCTTGATGGCGCCATTAGGATTCCTATTTTGTAGTCAAGGAAACTTAGACTATGATAATTTAAGTCATTTACCCAAAGTAACAAAGCTAATGTATATTTGGGGCAGGGACTGAACTCAGGTCTTGGGTCCTGTGCAGTATTCTATATACTACTTGTGTTCCAGACCATGTCTGACACATTAGCAAACTACTTCTGAACCTTAATTTCCTTTTCTGAAGAAATGGGCAAAAAATACTAACCTTTCTCAGGTATACTGTGGAAGCAGTATAGTAGTTAGAGAGCTAATCTTGGAATGTGAAAGACCCATGGCCAACACTCATCTCTGACACATTCAACCTGTGAGAACCTGGGCAAATCACAACTTCTTGGTACTCTAGGCAACTCTGAAAGACTAGAAGTTACAGGGAAAATAAGGGGACTCTCCTCATTAGAAGGGGGAGTCTCCTCATTGGAAGGGGAAGTCTTCTCATTGGAAAGGGGAGTCTCCTCAACCAGTTCCCTACACCAATGGGAACTGGTCCAGCATCAATCTCTACCTGCATCACAGGACTGGATTGTTTTTGGTCTAGCCCTGTGATTTCTCTGGGTTAGAGAATTCCCAAGAAGAATTCCCCTTACCAGTTCAGATCATCAATTACCCTGCAGCTTAAGAAAATTGCCTAGAACACTGAAATGTTAGATGATTTGTCCAGGTTTATAGATTCAGTCTATATCCAAGGTGGGACTTGAACCCAGGGTCTCCTTACTCTATCAACTACGCCAGATGGCCTTACAGGATTCTTATGAGACTCAAATGAGGTAATGTATGTTAAGTATCATAATTAATGTTAGCTATTATTGTTTTCCTAAGATTTCAAAGCTTTAGGACAAAATGTACAGTGTCAGCAGTTATATGACTTGAAGAACATCTTAGCTTCATGTCACTCTTACTCCAGGGCCCCTTTTAAGCTTCATTAACAATTGCCCTACCCTGGGGTGCAATGTTGTACCAGGGACAGATTCTATAACCACCTCTACCTAAGCCTATGGTGACTTTTGGTTGATGGATTTGGTGGATATTTCCTTTCCCCATGACAGAACAGGCTAGGTAGACATGACAGGCAGATAAACATTTAGAAGATTATATTGCCCCTACTTTAGATTTTCTTAGCATTTAGTCCCAAAGTGAAAGCAAAAAATACCTGATTAAGAAGTAAAATGTTCACATTTGCTACATAAAATGTATAGATAATGTTCTTGTACTTGAATCTTAAAACACCAAAGAAAGAAAAAGAATATCATGGAAAGAGATTGATTTAAATTTTTTTAAGAAAAAACAATGTTTCCATTTTTTAAAAATTCCCCTTTCTTTGAAAAAACTGTAATTTACAACTTTGGCAAAAAGGGAAAGGCACTACTATGGCAAATAGTTTTAATTACATTCTCAGAGTCAGCCTTGTAATTCATGGTATGAAAGTAATTGGAAAGGGACTAGATTTGTGATTTTGTTGGGATGAAGAATTGGAAGAGGAAAATCACTCCACAAATACAGGTATCATTTTGGAGGGTAGTATAGGAGGAAGACATAATGGAATGGGGGCTCAATCTGGTTGCTAAGAAAAAAACCCCACTACTCTTTGGAGTACCTCTACATATTTAAGGGGAGGGGGAATGTAGCCAGCCATCTGCATTCTAGGAAACTCAACTTTCCAGTGTAAGAGAAAGTTAGGCTAAGTCTCCTCAGGGTTTATCTTGCTACATGGTACATGCTATACGCCTGGATAAGTCAGCATTTTCTGGGCAATTTATAGTCTTAGAGAGTTGCTCTAGAGTGCTGAGACGTTACTTAACTTGCCTAGCAAGTGTCAGAGGTGGGACTTGAACCCAGGTTGTCCCAGCTCCATGGCTAGCTCTCTAGCCACAATGTCACACTGCCTCGCTTTAAAATAATACAAGATATAATTAAGACAAATGTAGGTGTTTGTGTGTAAGGTGAGTTGAGCTGTTATGTAAGTGTAGCCAGTAGGAGTTCAAAACACTGCTGTTTAGAAAAGACAACTCCCTCAAATCTTCAGGGACCTCTGAAACCCTGAGGGGGAGATATGGCCAGTCTGGCTCTGTAACAGTTGTTTTTATTCAGCCATTTCAGCCATATTTGACTCTTTCTGACCCCATTTGAGGTCTTCTTTGCAAAGATACTAGCGTGGTTTGCTATTTCCTTTTCTAGCTCATTTTACAGATGAGGGAACTGAGGCAAATAGGGTTAAGTGACTTGCCCAGGGTCACACAGCTAGCAAGTATCTGAGGCCAGATTTGAACTTAGGAAGATGAGTTTTCCTGATTCCAAGTCCAGTGCCCTATCCACTGGGCCATAGTGGGCCAGATTATATTTTTTGCATTGGCATCACTCTCGCTCTTTTTTGGAAACATTTACTGGTCTGATTACTCCTGATCCATTATCTATATCACATCTTCTAGTAATGGTTATTTCCCAAGGCTCTGTCATGGGCTTTCTTCTTTCTCTAAACTCTCTCTCTCTTAGTGATCTCATTAGTTTTCATGGGTTTAATTTTTGCCTCTCTGCAAAATAGAGGCAAATATATTTGACTCCAAAATCTGTATCTCTAGTCCTGGTCTTTCTTCTGAGTCCTACCTGTGCCTCTCCAGGTATTGCCTATTGGGTATTTCAAACTGGATACTCAAGAGGTATCTAATTCAGTGTATCAAAATGGAACTCATTATCATTTCTTCTGTTCTGAACATCTATATACTACTTGTGTTCCAGATCATGTTTCTGTTGAGGGCACCACATTCTTCCATTTGTGTATTTGCAACCTTGGTGTCATTCTCAACTTGTGGCTCATTCATTCCACAAATCCTCTCAGTTACCAAATCTTGTGTGTGTGCGTGTGTGTGTGTGTGCGTGCGTGTGTGTGTAATCTCCACAATATGCCTCACATCTGTTTTTCTCTTCTTTCTACTCACATGGCTACAACTCTAGTTTAAGGGGAGGGGAGATGTGGCCAGAGAAGGGTTAATACAATAACTTCCAAGTTGATTTCCATGCCTTAAGTCTCTTCTCACTATAATCCATCTTCCCCATAACATCTAAATTGATTTTCCTAAAGTGCAGGTTTGAGAAGGTCCCTTATTCATTAAAGTCCAGTGGCCTCCTATTTCCTGAAGAATCAAATAAATAAATAAATAACAGCACCTTGGTCTGTTTTTTAAAGGCCTTCACAAACTGACCTCAATCTATCTTTCAAACCACAGTCAAGCTGCCTTTTATGTTTCTCACACATGATAATCCATCTCATCTCCATGCCTGTTCTAGACCAGGCCTGACTCAAATTGGTCAGTGGTTAATATTTCGCATTAGAGTAAAATAGGATACCAGTAGACCATAGAAGTAAATAAAAAGAGATTTCTTTAGTGATAGCATAGAAAGGACCCTCATCAAGGATACTGAACTGATTCATTTGAATGTAGCTTCTGCATTTTTCATGTATTAAGCCTGAGGAAATCCAGTTCTTTCCTGGAGGTTATACCAATGGTTTCAGCGTTAGTCTTCTGTACCAATGAAGTCTCAAAGAGGTTGTTGTCTTTCAATAGCTCATGTGGGGTGGAGGTTACTGCCATGCTAGGGATGGATTCTTTCCTTACTTAACCCTCTTTAGCAGCCTTTGTTTATTTCAAAACTCTACTCAAAGTACCATTTTATAAATGAAGCCTTTTCTGAATCTTCTAGCCAGTACTGTCTCTCCCCTTCTAAAAACTGATGTTGTATTTATTCTGCAAATATCTTAAGCATGCTTACTTACATACATGTTCTTGTCATTAGAATGTCTATCAACAGTTTTTTTAAAACTATAATAATAGCTCATTAAGGTTGCCTATAAAAGAAGGATTATATTTGAATCTGTAGTAGGCACACCTATCTGAATGAAATCATGAATCCTTGAAGAGCTGAAGTCTAGGCCCAAACAGAATCTTGCATATTAGTAGGTGTTCACTAAATATTTGTTGACTGAATGATATTTATAGTCCACCAGGACTACATGTTAGAGAATCGAACGACAAAATAACAATTTTGAGTTGGAGAGCAATTCTCACTGTTTGGTAGGATTTGGGAGATTTAATGAGAATGTGTCAAGCTTGATATTAGTAACAGAAGGCCTAGATATTCCAGAGACAGTGTGTTTCTCACTTTCTTTTAATGAACCAGGAAGGAAATAAAGGAAGAAAACAATTATATGGACTGTATGCGGAGAAAAAGAGATGGGGATAAGCATTTAGAAAAGGCAATGAGAATGGGTCATGAAGAGGAGAACTACTTTCATCACTTCCTAGCATCTAAAACAAATACTGGCATAAACATTTTGTAAGCTCTTCCATGGGAGGTAATGTTTGAACGCTTGGAGCAGAATGGCAAGGGTCTCTGGGAGAATAATTAACTTAATTTGACTTTTTTTTTTGGGTTGATGGTCCTTTTCTCTTGTATGAGTCAATAAAGCTTGGGGCTTTGGGACACACAGCCTTCTGGACCCAGCCAGTCAACCCCAAAATGGAATATGGGAAAATAGTCTTTCTCTTTCTTTTATTTCTTAAATCAGGTAAGACTCTGAAAAATATTTATTTTAATGGAGTATATAATTTTAAGAGCTCCTAAGTTTTCCATTTCTTTTTTTGAATTTCAACAATTTTTTTCTAGGAAAGAATAAGATGTTGCAAATGCTTAAATGATTAAGACTCAACAATACCTTTGAATATGCTTTTAACTTGACTTAATATAAAAATTGTTCTTGAAATGGATTTATGTGCAAATTGTTTCTTTCAGCATTTGGTCCAGTGAATTGTGAGGCCCAAAGGTGACAGAAAATTGGAGAACTTATCAAGTGATGATAGCAATTTCCCCATAAATATTGTCAAAATACTAGAGATAAATGGGGTAGAGAGGAAAATGAATTACTTTCCAAGTTTCATTATACATACTTAAAAAGGAAGATTAGACAAAATAGTCACACCAGTCATTTGGCATTCCAAAAAAAAGTTTGGCAAAATGACCAATAAATAGATTCTATTATTATGGCTCTTAATTTATGTTAAGAGAACATTTTCACAAAAAAGTTTCCCTTTAAGACAAATTTAAAACACCACTTTGAGCATTATAGTTTATTCTTTAAAATTAGTCCTACATAAAGGAAAAACAGAACCCTAGAAATAGTTTTAGGGTACATCAAAGGCATATAACTATGCTCTGTGCGTGTGTCTGTGGGTCTGTGTGTGTGTGTAAATGAATGTCCAGTTTGGAAGAGGTAAAAAGTTGGGTAATGGTTAAATATTCCCCCTTTAGCAACAACTCTTTCCGAGAGGTTCCTTAACTAGACTATTCATTTTACTACTCAATATAATCCAGGTTTTTAAATTTTATTTTAGTGAATTGTTAGAATAATCTTTGTTTTTGTGCTTTCCATACCATTAGCATTCCTTAAAGGTAATTCAGAAATAATTTAGAAAGAGACAGACATGGAGTGGCTAGGTGACTCAGTGAATAGAACACCAACCCTAGAATCAGGAGGACCTGAATTCAAATAGAGCGTCAGACACTTAATACTTATTAGCCATGTGACCCTGGACAAGTCACTTAACCCCAATTGCTCTGCCTTTCCCTTCCAAAAAGAAAGAAAAAAAAAAGAGACATACATAAAGATAAGGATTTGCCTGCTCTATCTTTTTCAGTGTTCTATATGAGTTAACTAATTTCTCACAGCATTTCATTATATAAAAGATGTTTGGATAGATGCTCTAGGGTTGACATAAATGAGAAGATAGAAAACTTTACAAAATGATTTTTAAAAAAAACTGTAATCAAACACTTGTTTATATTGCTAACTGCCCAGAAGAAAGAAAAGCAAATAGAGGTCAGATAAGGAATAAGTAAATATCAATTTATGGGAAATGAAGGTCTGTTTCAGCAATCTGAACACAGGTTAGAAAACTAGAGGGAAACATTTACATGTCAGTATATCACACACACACACACACACACACACACCCACACACACACACACACACTGCTTGCCTTAGCCAATCTAAGTGGAAAAAAATATTTAAAAGCATACATCTTTGTTAAATATCTGAATTTATCTTCATTTTAATCTCTCTTTAAAAAAGATTTTTTTTATTTAACTTTTCCTTTCTTATTTTGCACTTTAGTATCATTTTTCTAGAGCACTGAAATACTCCTTACAAATGGATTATAATGAACCTTTTATATCTATGTTTAGTTGATGTACAAGGATTTTATAATTTAAAAAACCCAAAACCTTATGATTTATGTTTTAAAATGTGCCCACTTCAGTAACAATATATTCTCACCTTTGGTTTACTCTATGAAAATATTTTTGCTGCTAAAATAGATATGTTGCCCCGTGAATTCAAGTTCCTCATAGAATGACAGTTTTGAGAAAGTGAGAAAATAGATGAGCTTAAGAAATGGTGTCACTTGAGAAAACAGATCAGGCAAATTCCTATCTTTATGTGTGTGTCTTTCTAAATTATTTCTAATTTGCCTTTAAGGAATGCTCATAGTGTGAGAAGCAAGAAAACAAAGATTGCTCTAACAATTCACTAAAATAAAACAAAAAGCCCAAATTATATTGAGTAGTAAAATGGACAGTCTAGCTAAGCCAAAATTTATAAGAGAACATTCTAGAATTGATTGCTATTTCTCTGGAATATAAACACTGAAACTGATTCTTTTATGGTATCTTCTCAGTATCTTCTTGTGGTGTATTAGATTGGATATTTTCAATTCATATTTAATGCTGAATAGTAAATTTTATCTCTCCTTGTACATTATTGCCTTTTTGACTTCCTAGAGAAATTCACAAAATCTTAACTCCTTTCTTTAGAGGTTTGTAATTACTTTACACAGTGTTCTGATCTACAAAATTGCAAGCGAAACTCTTTGCAACTTGAGAGCTTAGCCTGGGACACAATGTAGACTCTAGGCTTTGAAGCATATGGTTTTTGTTTTGTTTTTGTTCTGTTTTTTAGAGGATAGAACTGAAGTATTTTATTTAGACACCAGAAAACCAAATCCCAAAACCAGTAAGCCGATTCCATCATAGTACCAAAGATATTCAGAAGCCATAATAACGCTGAGAGCATTTGTCCTTCAGCCTTCCCAATACAAGATCAATATTTACTCACAAACCTGTCTCCTTGCCTGAGTGTCCTTTTTTTTTGACTTGTTCATTTACTTTTAGTTTACAAGATTCATTCAGAGAATCACTTGAGTTTCAGATTTTTTCCCCTCCCTTTTCCCCTCCCCCCCCATGGTGGTGTACCATCATGTATGGAATCTGCAAACACTTTCACGTTGTACAATAGTCTGGTTGCGTAGAAGCATTGTAACCAATGGAGCGAATAATGGGGAAAAAGAAAAAAAGAAACAAAACCAAACATGGAAAAGAACAATAGCATGTGTTGCTTCAGTCTCCATTTAAACTCTGGTCTTTCTAGATCTTTCTCTGAGTGTAGATATCTCCTTCCATTCTGAGACTTGTA
>CM053593.1:318369041-318379986 GCA_028646575.1 Pseudocheirus occidentalis | reverse complement strand
TAGGGAGTACCAGGAAAGTCTATTCTAGGGACTTATAGTTGAGACTTGAAGGGAGACAGAGAAGTCAGAAGTCAGGAGGCAGAGATGAGGAGGCTGAGTGTTCCAGGCAGAGGAGACAACCGGTGAAAATGTCCTGCGTCAGAAGATGGAGTAAATGGAACAGCCAGGAGGCCAGTGTCACTGGGTCTCAGAGTATGTGGAGGGAGGTGAGATATAAGAAACCTGGAAAGGTAGGACTGGCCAAGTTATCAAGAGCTTTAGAAGCCAACTTGTCAAGGTTCTAGTTTCTAAACTAGACACAATCAGTTTGGCATTCAAGTGTCCTAGGCATTGTTCTAAGCCAGGAAGAAGGAACTTGAGGATCTTGCATTTTTCTGTATTGACAATTTAGAGATTTTTAAAATCTCCCTTTTAAAATGTGTTGATCCTACCTTGTTTCATGGATTGAATAGTTGTCTAGTAATGCAAAGAGTAACAGAGGGGCAAATGTTTGGTGTAAGCTGGCTGCAAAATATAACGAATGAGGACAGTCAAAGAAGAAATGGAGTAAAAAATGTTACTGGTGAAGTGAAAAAAAGAGCTGGTTATGTGATGAGCATAAAGGATGATCAGTCAAGAGCCCTAATGCTTTATTGGAATCCCGAGTTGCCAGAAGAATGAATGAATGAATGAAACAGCATATATTAAGTACACAAACACATGCCAAACACAAAGGAGACAAAAGCAAAGCTGAGAGAGTTCCTGCCCTTCTAAGAAGGGAAAATAGCACATAGAGAAGAGTGGTGACCAGTAAAGAATATTTTGATTTTTAAAGTTATCGGGATGACGAGTGGAGATTTTCAGAAGCAATCACATAACTGGGATGATTATGGTTCCAGAAATGGAAGTGGAGGTAAGGGAAGAAGGCAGCATATGGTAGCACAGCCGGAGAGAACTAGGCTTAAATATAGCAGGTGACTTAGGGAGTCACAAATCAGGAGAACAAGGCTCTATTGCACGAGTCCCAAGGGTGAAGTCTTCTGGGGCTTGATTTCCTGTCTAAGCAGCATGGTGGCTGGTGAGAAGGTTGAGGACTGAAGCCATAAAGGGATTCCCAGTAGATTGTGTGGGCTACCTGTGATAATTTATGGGAGAACAAGAGCTGTACAGGATGGGCAGGTATGGGTGGGTTTTCATTTGTATCACTGAAGGGAGCATGCACATTGATGAGATCACAAAACCACATGTGTACTTGAGACTGTACTCAATCTAATCCTAACTCATCCAATCTTAATAGTCCTGGGAGGAAGTACCCATTGTATAGGGTGAGAGATCTTACATGATTTGCACATGAGCATCCCAGCTAATAAGTGTCTGATAAAGGGCTTGAACTTAGATCTTCCCAACACCAGACCCATTGCTCTATCTAGTGTGCCAGCTGCCGCAGGTGTAGGAAATAAGATCATAGACACAGAGCTGGAGGGATGTTAAATGATTTGTCCAAGGTTACACAGGTAATAAATGACAGGGGGGATTTGACAGGAGTCCTCTGACTCCAGGGGCCAGTGCTGATGGAAAGCAAATTGTCCAGTTAGCTTTTAGCATAGAGTATTTTAAAAGGGAAAAATAGGGGTTTAAAGAATTTTTGTAAAATAAAGGTTCTGGGGAAAAAAAGGTTATCTTAGATTGGAAAGGGACTTGCATACTGGACTAAGGAGTCTGAATTTTGTTTAATGGGCCATTGATTGGTTTTGAGTCAAGAGATAACAGGTCCAGATCTATGGATAAGTAAAATTATTTTGTCAGTGATATGAAGAATAGACCAGAGATAGGAATACTGGTTAGGAAACTCACATACCAGTTTGATGTGGTGATTGGGGAGGGTATCCTGGTGGCCTATATTAGGGTGGTAGGCACAAGGAAGGGGATGGAGTTTATAGAATATTGCAGAATCTGCCTGGTTTTAAACAACAGGGTAAGAAGAGGGCCTGACAAGCATTGTGTTGCCATATGAGTGGTGCACTAGGGAAGAAAGATGTACAATAAAGCAAATTGTGGTTTTGCTGACACATGCCAATCTCCTTCATAGTATGCTCTCCAATTTGCCATGTCCCTTCATTTTATTCTGCTGCTTTGAACTCTACTTTTTCCTCCTCAATTGTCCTTTGGTTTAATCTAGCATGGCCTATGGTTTACTTTGTTTTGACTGCAAGGTTTCAGACCTCGACACTTTATTTCCCTCAGGATCCCTTGGGTCCTGATCATGTAACCAACAACCCATTCCACTACCCTCTTCCACCAATCCACGGGACACAGATTTTGACCCTCTATTTTTTCTTTATTGTGTCCTAGCCAATGATCATGACTTTGACCTTGAGGTACATAAATTGAGTTTTTCCCTACCATTGCTGATTATGGGTAAATGTGAAGAAATACATTGTCCAGGGGATCCTGGCCTCAAAGAGGTGTCTGTGGTACCAAGTAGGCTGATGTAGTAATGGTCCCCAAGGAAGAACATGAGAGCCAGTGCACCATGTGTATGTCCTAAAGTTGGTAGAGGCCTTCCACCAATACTATCCTGCTAAGTCATCAGTTCTGGGGAGGGATGGTGTCTAGGTCAATAGCATGGTCAATATGGTGAAGCCACATAAGGCTATGATGAGGATACTAATCCATTGCAATGTTCACATAATGGCATGAGTAGGACAAATGGCTAATCTACTGTGTGTCATGCAATAGAGCCCAAGATGTAAAGTACTGTGCCTGGTACTTCAACCTCCCACTGCCCTTCACTCCTCCACGAGAAGTTTTTTTCCTTGGTTCCTAGTGATTTTTCTTATCATTGGTATGTGTTGGGCTATTATCTCTTAGGAAGTGTTGAGCAGAATTAATATATCTGATGAATGATGTGGGATGTAAGAAATGATGTCAGATGTAGATAGTAGGAGAATAAAAATGAATAAAAAACATTTACTTAAAAGGGTTTACTATATGCCAGGCACTGTGCTGAGCAACTTCAGCATTGAGAACCATTTTAAAATTTCTGATAGTTATTCTTAATTCTCCTCTCCGATTACTATTCTATTCTGAATAGGAACTGATACCAATTTTCTCTCCAGTTGTTCTCATAAATCATGTTTATAAGAGCCTCCTCTCCTCTGTGATGAGGCAGCAACATGGTATTCTAGCAGATGGAGCTTGGGGTCTAGAACTGAAATTCCCTGAGTTCAAATGCCACTCATGCTTACTAGCTACGTGACCTTGGGCAAATCACTCAACCTCTATCTGCCTCAGTTTTCTTTTTTTTATTATAAATTTTTTTTATTGCCTCAGTTTTCTTAACTGGGAAATGGGGATAATAATAGCACCTACATCACAGGGTCATTGTAAGGATCAAACGCGATAATTTTTGTAAAATGCATAGAATAGTGAGTGCTGCATAGTAGGTGCTTCATAAATGCTGATTCCTTTTTCTTTCTCTCAAAAAAAAAAGCTACAAATTTCTCATCTTTCCAGAAGCCTGACTTTAACTTGTAGCATCTTTTCTGTTCAGGTTCTCAGGCTCTGTGCTTTATCAGGGTCTCATCATGTACATGGGGGCCACATCTGCTAACATTTACCTGGATTTCTTCTATTCTGCTCTGGTCGAGTTCCCAGCTTCCCTGATCATCATGTTCACCATTGATCGTGTTGGCCGTCGCTATCCTTTGGCTATCTCAAATTTTATTGCGGGGCTAGTTTGCCTTAGCATGATATTTATCCCCAATGGTAAGTTATCTGTTTTCATTATCTTTCCATCTGTCCATGTTGGAGAATCATGTTATATCTTTGATAAGCTTTTGAACTAGAGCAGAGACAAAGTAATGTATAATGTCTTGCGTTGTAATTGTAATTGTTGTTACAATTGAATTACCGTTGTAATTCAAGATACATATAACCATGCAAATTCTCCCCAAATTTAAGCATAGCAAATAAACCTCCTCCCACATTCTTTGTTATAATTCTTTCAAATAACTATCAAGAGAAATTTATTATTTTTCTAAGTTTTCATGAACTGTTTCCTGGACCTATTAGCACCCGGGGTCTTTCAACACAGTTTCTATGAACAGTATTCTAGAAACTGCTTCATAAAATATGAGTTCTTGAGAATGCTATTGTTTTGTTTGTCCTGGGCTTGAGAGGCAATGTAGCATAGTACATAGAGAGCTGGACTCAGAGTGAGAAAGATCTGGGTCAAATCCTGCCTTTGAACATATAACTGTGATTCTGATGCTACAGACAACTTTCTAATGCTAAAAGTCATAGAGCAGATACTGATTGTATGGTAGGAGAATTTTTGACCAAAGCTTCGCGTACTAATGATGTCAAAGGCCTAGACAAAAGAAAATTTAGTTCAATTCAATTCCAAGCCTTTCTGTGGTAGTTAGGTAGTGCAGAGCATTGGGCCTAGAGTCAGAAAGACCTGAGTTCAAATCTAGCCTTTCTGTCTTTGTGACCCCAGGTAAGTCACTTAACCTCGATTTGCCTCAGTTTCCTCAAATGTAAATGGGGATAGTAATAGCATCTACCTCACAGGGTTGTTTTTAGGATCAAATGAGATAAGCATAGTGCCTGGCACATAGCAGGCATTTTATAAATGCTTATTCCCCTTTCCTTCCCTTGAAAAAGTCACAAATTATCTAGAATTTAAAGTTTGATAATCAAATGTTAATATATATATATGTATATACATATATTATTATTAATTACATGCAACTGGGAATTAAGATATACAGGAACTGGATAGGGGGAATCTGTCTTGGCCTACTGGAAAGTCAAAGGGTTGATGGGGGAGGACATAGGAGAGAACAGATTGGGGGAGGGGGTATACAGTGGGATCTCTGTTTTGGGGTGGTGGGTAGGGGAAAGATGGGGAGAAAATTTGTAACTCAAAATCTTGTGGAAGTGAATGATGTAAGCTAAAAATAAACAAAAGTTAACTTAAAAAGTCACAAATTCCCTTCTTCTCTGCCTTTCAAACAGAAGTTGAAAGAAACAATTCAATAAGCATTTATTAAGCACCGTCTATGTGCAAGACACTGCAGAGAGAGGAAACAGAGCAGAGGGTGTCCCGGAATGGTGATAATCCAAGCAGAATTAGTGGAATGAGAGTAAAACCCTCTTAAAAATTAGGGCTTAATTTTCCCTATGTCATCCTTCTGTAGGCATAGTAGTTCTGTCTTTGGAAATGACAGCACTTGGATTCCATGCAATCAAACATTTAGTATTTACTGTGTGCAGGTACTGTGTGTGACAGGTGCTGGGCAAAAAACAAAGGACAGTTAAGAAGGTGCAGGCTACTCTTGTGACCCTGACTGTCCTAGGTGACAAATTTGTGCAGGTTTAGAATTTAATACACATCAGAGATCTCTGTAACAGAGAAGAGACAGAGTCTGCTTCTAGAGTTGTTAACTTCTCTGGTTCGTTGCTTGTATTTTTTAAATTAAGAATTCAGGGAGTTTTATGTCCTAGATGATACAGTCTAGAATTTCTGAACAAATATATCCCTGTAGATGCTAGATTTTAAACATCTTCTGTCTGCCATAGGAGATATAGTTCAGGTGCTTATCTAGTCGCAATCAAGAGTTCTTAAGCCCTCGATTTGTCCGATAAACTTCTTCTTGGATAGAAAGAAGAAAGAAGGCGGATCAAGTTAGAGTGCACTGAATTCAGCAGAGTCAAGAAATTCCTTAGACACCATTTCCTCTCTCAAATGAAGGCTTGAGCAGAAGGAGTCAAGTTTTATATCAGCAGTGGGTAGCTGAGGCCAAGGAAAAAGGTGAAATAATGTCCACTACCCTCTCTACATCTTATGAATGATCATAGGCCCAGGGCTACTGGACACTTGAGTCCTGATAATAATGATAATAATTTATTATTTGTTACTCTTATAATCAATCTATCATAATTAACGTAATTAATATATTAACTGATTATTCATAAATTATCTCATTTGGTCCTTACAACAACCCTTAGAGGTAGGTGATATTGTTATTCCCATATTATAGAAAGAAACACCAAAGTTTGACCTATGTTAAGGTCACTACAAAACTATAGTTCCTACACAAGAACACAGGTTGGTAAATAATTGATAATGTATTTGACATAGAATTTGAACTCAGCTCTTCCAGACTTCACATCCAACACTATCCAATGTGCCACCTCGCTACTTTGAATTGATAGAGAAATCTTTCTGAAGAAATCAAGGAGGACATTTATTAGTTCATGGATCCTTAGATTCTCTGAACCAGTTATGAAGTGTTCTTAGTAAAACATAATGAATCTGGTTTCTTAATATAACCCAAAGAGCAGAGTACCTGCTAACCTTTCTTTGTACTTTCTTTCCAGATATACACTGGTTAAAAGTGACTTTGGCATGTCTTGGCAGGATGGGAATTACAATTACAGTGCAAATGATTTGTTTAGTGAATGCAGAACTATACCCCACATTTATTAGGTGAGTGATTCTCCTTGAACCTGTATGGAGTGAGATGTGGCTACTGAAATTGATGGAAAACCTGGGTGTTTGTCAGATTTAGTAATTTGTATTTAGATGCTTAGAAGTACTTCTCTGAAGTGGGACAGACAGCTTATGTTGAACGCACTCTTTCCATAATATGTATGTATATATTTGTGTACATATACATATGTGCATATATACATATATGTATATATATGCATACATACATACATATTTATTTTCTGACCAACATATATAGTATTTTATATTTGATTCTTTGTCTGTGGTTTCAATGGAAAAAACTGAATTCATTTGACCAAGTGTAAGGGCCTATTGTGTTCCAGGGCACCATGATAGGTGTTTTTGTGGCACACAATAAAGAAAACATGGTTCCAATTATGAGGGACTTAATAATCAAGTATGGGAGAGAAAGCCTATACACAAATAACTAATCTCAGATCCATGATCTCAGCTATCTAGGCATTCTTTCCATTAATGCAGATAGCAACCCATCTATGCCTTCTCATCCTGTATAATCAGTCCTTGTCCATAGTCTCCTGTAGGGTTCTGTATTTTTTTTCAGACCTACTGAAGGCTCTTATCAAGGTGTTTTTCTTTTTAAACACTTTATGAGTATCAATGCCATATATAGCCATATATAGTCATATTTCACATATAGTGATATGACTATAGTCACATATAGTCATATATCAATATAGTCATATATCAATATAGTCATATATCAATGCCATATATAGTCCTTCACAGGTTACACAGTGCCTGTAATTGCATTATATTATTTGTGCCAAAATATATTAATTTCCAGAATAGCCCTGTGAGATGGGTTGTTCAAACATCAGCTACCATATTACTGAAACCCAGATAGGCTAAGTGACTTCTGGAAAGACTCATAGTGAGCAAATGACTGGGTAAATGAACTTGGACTTGGACCCAGTACAAACAAAATCCTATTATTAGTAAGGCTGTCAGTGTGGGGAAAGTCCATTTATACCCATTAAAAAAAACAACAAAATTGTTGACTAGGTTCACATCTGCTATATTACCCTACCACTTTGAGAGCTGTCTTTTTTTTTTAAATTAATTTTTAGTTTTCAACATTCACTTTTACAATATTTTGAGTTCTAATTTTTTCCCCTTCCTCTTCTTCCCCCCCAAATAGCCTGCAATCTGATATAGACTATATATATATGCAATCATATTAAAATATTTCCATATTAGTCATGTTATAAAAAAAAGAATCAAAAACAAAGGGGAAAAACAAGGAAGGAAAAAAGACAGAAAATAATGTTCTTCAATCTGTATTCAGACTCTATTGTTCTTTCTCTGGATGTGGGTAGCGTTTTCCATCATGAGTCTTTTGGAATGTGAGTTATCTTGAAAAGCAGAACTTGTAATGGGCGACTCTGATTGGCTATCCCTGCTTTCAATTTTTGTTCCTATTAAACATCTCCCCAGCTCCCCCCTCATCTAGTATAGGAATATTGTCTAGTAGGACCTGTTGAGTCCATGTTCTGCTGCTGACTAACCCTTTGATTTTTCACATGTCTAATGAGATAATATCTATAAGGCTTTCCAAACTTCTAAGCACCATATTAATATTATCTATTTTTATTACTATTAATAATATTATTTTTATTTTATCTCTTCGAATTTCAGTTTCCTTGGCTGTAAATCAGGAATAATAATACTTGACTAGCTACCTTGCAGAGTTGTTGGGAGAAAATAATTTCACAAACTACAAAGTATCATTTGAATGTGAATTATTATTATTAATATTTTTCTGCCTCCTCCCTATCCCTCTCTCAAGTGCTTGTGAATGGGAGGAAAGACTGACTGGAAGCTTACTAAGTTAAAATTAAAACAAAAAATCTCTCTTGCAGTGCCTCTCTTGCAGATCTGAGCTAGAAGCCTAAAAGGCTAAAAGCAGGAGAGCAAAACAATTCCATTGTCATGGTCACTGGTTCCCAAGGGCTTGTTTAAATCTTAAAAATCTGAAAGTTCCTACAGCTTGGTCTTATAAGGAGAAAAATCAAGTAAAACAGTCCCTTGAAGGACTTTTGAATATTTGCGAACAAAGTCTATTGATGTTTAGATATAACAAGTGTTCTTTTTAAAAATATAGGATGCTCAACACACTGTGTTGTATTTAATATATAGGCATTCTTGAAATGGAAATTTATTGCTATATATTTTGAATCCTCTCTTATGTTCTATTGTGCACATGACATTTTTTCCTTTTCTTATTTTGTACATGTTTCAATCTTTAAGTTGACAGTGTTTCTTTTTCTTATTATATATTTAAGTTTCAATAATAAAAATATTAAAATATATTAAAATTAAATTTAAAAATGTATTAAATGTAAATTAATTAAATAAATTATAAACATAAATAAATAATAAAATAATTAAATTAAATATATTTGAAATATAAAAAGTCCTTTATGCTTTGGGGAATACATCACTTCTGTCTTCTTGTTTATCTTTATCACAACACTGTGAAGTTGGATCATAGGATGCAGAATTGGAAGGGACCTTGAAATTCACCTAGTTCAATTGCTTGTCTCATTTTAAAAATGAAGAAGGTAATGCCTAGAGAGATTAAGTGAATCTCTCAGTCACACCAGGTAGTAAGGCTGGGAACTGAGAGTAGGTCCTTTGATTCCAAATCCAAAGCTCTTTCCAGTACATTCTATGGCCTTAGTAGTACATGTATTATTATTCCTTATTCCCATTTTTCAGATGAGGAAACTCTGACTTACAGAAGTTCCTTGTCTTGTCCAAAGCTCCATATTAAGATACATAGCAGAACTGTATTATGTTCTGCTGTTAGTTTTTGTATAATTTTGCCTGATAATTCTTTTTTTTTTTTTTTTTTGCTTTTTGGAGGGCAGTTGGGGTTAAGTGACTTGCCCAAGGTCACACGGCTAGTTTTTTGTGTTAAGTGTCTGAGGCCGGATTTGAACTCAGGTACTCCTGACTCTAGGGCCGGTGCTCTACTCACTGTGCCACCTAGCCGCCCCCTGATAATTCTTTATTACGCTTTCAGCCCATTTTAGTGGTAATTTTCTACTAATTTTCATATCTTCTTTTCAAAAGTGTAGATGTTTATTTACTATAGTGTAAGTTTGACATTCAAGTAACCTAAGGGCTTAATTTTTTTTTTTGTTCTCTATTTTATCAGGAACCTTGGAGTGACGGTCTGTTCTTCCTTGTGTGATGTGGGTGGAATCATAACCCCTTTTATCGTCTTCAGACTGACAGAAATTTGGCATGAGTTACCCCTTGTTTTATTTGGTAAGATTTTATTCAATGCCACGGAAGATAAACTTTCTGTTCTGCCTACCACAATTGACAATGCCTAGGGAAGTTTCAGGTAACAAGGACAGTCATCAGAACCATAACTAAAGTGAGGTAACATAGGCTTTTCCTCAGTGCACTGAAATTTAAAGGGTGCTGATAGCACTTGCAATACTGTGACAACATAGGAAAAAGAACCCTGCACTTAACACCTAGTTAGCAAGAAAAGTTTGCTAGTATAGGGGCTAGCCAGATGTTATACATCTCCAACTGAACAGGTCCAAGAAAGAATTTGTTATCTTTCCCTCCTTATTTTCTTATTTCTGTGAAATGTACCACTTTCCTTCTAGTCCCCCAGACTGAATCTATGTTAAATTATTTACTCTTATATAACCCCCATACCCATTCAATGATTCTTGCCAGTTCTAACTCCACAAGATCTGTTGTGTTCAATCTCTTCTTTTCACATACCATAACTATTCAGTCCATCACTGTCTCTCATCCTGACCATTGCAATGGCTTCCTAATTAGTCCCATTCCACCCAGCTTCTCTCTGAATGCCATCCTCCACACAGCTGCCAATTTGATATTCCTAAAACATAGGTCTGACCATGTCATTCACTTGATCAAGAAGCTTCAGCAGCTCTCTTTTATCCCCAGGATAAAATACAAACTCCTTTGTTTGACATTTAAAGGCAAGCCACGCAACTTATATGTACCTCAGTTTCCTGATCTGTAAAATGAGAATAGTAGTTTAATCTGCCCTACTGTCTCCTCTCCTAAGTGTTTACCTATAGTCTTGAATTGTCTGTTCTAGAATTTTCCCAGGAATTGAAGTAAGATCTTCAACCTATAGGTTCTGAACTATTGTATTTTACATGCTTGAAAATCAGGAAATTTGCCCATCTTTAATCTTTTTGTACCTCCCTATGTATAATTAATGCTACATTATAGAGATAATTATAGAAATAATATAATTAATAAAAAGTTAATGATTAATAGATTCACAGTAACATCACCTAATATTTTCAGTCACCTCTGATGTAATCCATACATGAATATATTTAAAGCAGCTAGACCCTCTCTTACCATCTTTCCCATTTATCTTGAGCCGAAAAAACTTCCTTACTTATTTGTCCTATTAAGGAA
>CM053593.1:318351196-318368541 GCA_028646575.1 Pseudocheirus occidentalis | reverse complement strand
ATATATATATATAACTATAATAGAATTGTTTTGCATAACTACACCACTATATGTGTGTGTGTATAGTGAAAGACTAACTATATTTCCCTCCATCCTATCCTGCCCCCAATTATTCTTTTTTCTGCCTTGACTCTATCCCTTTTCAAAAGTGTTTGCTTCTAACTCCTCTCTCCCCCAATTTGTCCTCCCTTCTATCGTTCCCCCTCTTATCCCCTTCTCCCCTATTTTCTTGTAGGGTAAGATATCCAATTGAGTGTGTATGTTCTTCCCTCCATAAGCCAAATTCAATGACAGTAAGGTTGTCCTGTTCCCTTTTATCTTCCTATTCTTCTCCTTCATTGTGACAGTTTTCTCTTGCCTCTTTTATATGGGATAATTTACCCTGATCTATTTCTCCCTTTTTCCTTCTCCCAATAAATTCCTCTCCCTTCTTAATTTTATTGTTTTAGATATCATCCCTTCATATTCAACTGATACTGTGCCCTCTGTCTATGTATACATGTACATACATAGGCCCACACTCACATATCTATTTATATACACATATACCCTCTTATACATACATACATACATACATACATGTATGTATGTATACCTATGTATATTCCCATCAACTATCCTCATATTGAGAAAAGTCTTATGAGTTACAATGATCATTTTTCCATGTAAGAATGTAAATAGTTCAACTTTAATAAGTTCCTTAGTATTTCTTTTTCCTATTTACACTCTCATGCTTCTCTTGCTTCTTGTAGTTGAAGGTCAAATTTTCTGTTCAGCTCTGTTTTTTCATCAAGAATGCTTGGAAATCCTCTATTTCATTGAATGATCATATTTTTCCCTGAAACATTATACTCAGTTTTGCTGGGTAGGTGATTCTTGGCTTTAGTCCTTGCTCCTTTGACCTCTGGAATATCGTATTCCAAGCCCTTTGATCCCTTAATGTAGAAGCTGCTAGGTCTTGTGTTATCCTGATTGTGTTTCCATGATACTCAAATTGTTTCTTCCTAGCTGCTTTCAGTATTTTCTCCTTGATCTGGGAACTCTGGAATTAGGCTGTAATATTCCTAGGAGTTTTCTTTTGGGAATCTTTTTCAAGAGGCAATTGTTGAATTTTTTCAATTTCTATTGTGCCCTCTGCTTCTAGAATATCAGGACAATTTTGCTTGATAATTTGTTGAAAGATGGTGTCTATGCTCTTTTTCTGATCATGGCTTTCAGGTAGTCCAATAATTTTTAAATTGTCTCTCCTGAATCTATTTTCCTGGTCAGTGAGATATTTCACATTGCCTTCTATTTTTTAATTTGTTTGGATCTGTTTTATAGTATGTTGATCTCTATAAAAACATTAGCTTTCAATTGCTGCAGTCTAATTTTAAAGGAATTATTCTCTTCAGTGAGTTTTTGAAATTCCTTTTCCATCTGGCAAATTTCGTTTTTTAAGGCATTCTTCTCCTCATTGGCTTTTTGGGACTCTTTTGCCATTTGAGTTTGTCTATTTTTTAAGTTGTTATTTTCTTCAATATTTTTTTGGATCTCCTTTAGCAGGCTGTTGACTCACTCTTTATGATTTTCTTGTGTTATTCTCATTTTTCTTCCCAATTTTTCCTCCACTTCTCTTACTTGATTTTCTTCTTTTTTTGCTTTTTGGAGGGCAGTTGGGGTTAAGTGACTTGCCCAAAGTCACACGGCTAGTTTTTGTGTTAAGCATCTGAGGCCGGATTTGAACTCAAGTCCTCCTGACCTGAGTTCCCTTCCTTTACTTGTCTCTTCTCTCCTTTCTTCTCTTCTCTCCCCTCCCCTATTTTGTCCCCAAAATAGAATTCTATGGTCTGTTTGTGCTTCTTCTTCTTGCTCATCTTGCCAGCTAATTACTAGACTTTTGAGCTCTTTCCCACAGTAGAACTCTGCTTCCAGAATGGAGAGAGCTTTGTCCCAAATCACTGGGGGTTTTGCAGCTGCTAAAACTATTAGGAGTATGCCCTCTCTATAGCCCCACAAGCTCTAGCACACTGACCATACACCCCAGGACCCCCACCCAAGACAGAGATTCAGATCCAAGCAGGTTAAAGCAAGAGTGATTACTCTCTGAATGGTTGCTTGGTCCCCCTACAATCTTTAGGCTAGGAGCTCTGGAAGCAGCCATGCAGCAGCAGCTGCAACCAGCACCATGCCTCCACCACCTCTCTCCCTGGGATCAGGGGCCAGACTGTGCTCTTCTGTCCCCCTCTTCCAACAGAGTTCCACACTGACTTTTTACTTTATCTTTGGCATTTATGGGTTGAGAGGTCTAGAAACCACCACAGCTGCTGGTGATTCACTCTCCTGAAGGCTGCTTTGGCCACCCTGGGACCAGAACTGCCTGGTTCATGTGGGACTGTGCTTGCTTGGCTCCCAGCTCTGTGTGTTAAACCCTTCATGTTGGCATGCCAAGCTGTCTTCAGTGAGAGATTTGTTTCTCTTTCACTTTGTGGGTTCTGTAGCTCAAAAATTTGTTTAGAGTTATTTTTTACATGTATTAGAAGCGATTGGAGTGGGAGCTCACACCAGATTTGTGCTTCTACTCTGCCATCTTGGTTCCTCTTTGCTTTATTCATTTTTTCTGTTACTTTTAATCTATTCCTTCCTTTTATTTTTTCTCCTTCTCTCTTTCCTTCTTTTCCTTCCTTCTTCTTTTACTCTATTCTCTCCTTTCCTCCACCTTTCTTCTCTTATCCTATCTTCCATCTCCCCTCCCTTCCTTTACTTGTCTCTTCTCTCCTTTCTTCTCTTCTCTCCCCTCCCCTATTTTTTCTCCCCCTTCCTCTCCTCTCCTCTTTTTTCCCATCCTCCCTCTTTCCTTCCCCTTTTCTTCCCTCCTTGTTCTTCCCTTTCTCTTCTTTCCTGTCTTCTCCTCTTTTCATTTGACATAAATGACAGTCTTAGCTGCCTGGAAGGAGAGGTTAGCCAAACTGTTCAAGGTCACACATTCAATGCCTGTCAGAAGCAGATCTTAAACTCAATTCTTCCACATTTCCTGCCAGCAATTAGTGTTGCCTTTGAGAATGACTCTGATAAGCTAGAGAATGTGAGAAGAAAAGGATCAGACTTCCAAAGGGCTGGAGATCATTCCCCATAAGGATATGTAGAAGGACCTGTCAGTCTGTCAAGAAGCACATATTAAATGCTTGGGGTACAAAGAAAGGGGGATATTTAGCTTGAGGTGAGAAGACATGCTGGGTCCATGAAAACAATGCTTAAGTGTGTGAAGGGTTCTTAAGGCACAAGAGAAATTAGCTTTGTTTTGCTCATCTCTAGGGGGCAAAATTAGGACCAAAGAGTCATATTTCCCCTGGACTGAAGGAAAATCTTCACAGCAATTGTGTGATTCACATGTGGAATGGGTTGCCTTAGGGCCCTGCTTCTTGGGTTTCTTTTCACATAGAGATCTTTAAACAAAAGCGAGCTGGCCACTTCTTGTGTGTGTGTGACAGAAGGGATGGTTTTCCAGTCTAGATGGCCTTGGAGATCCCTTCCGTGGTTCCTTATAGCCCCCTCCCCAGCCCTGATTCTGAAATTTACTGAGGACAGACTGGAAAGTAAGATATTTATAAACTCTGGACCATGCTCCAGAGCCTTGACTTTGTCCCTTTTTATTATTTGCTTCAGTATCAAGGAAGGCCTGGGGCTGAGAGCAAGGGTGAGCCTTTTTTTTAGAGCTGTCATAAACTTCCTGGGTTTGAGCCTATCTAAATGTTAAGGTCAAACATGCAAGGAACTTCCATTGGCTCAGACATGCCAAGGCTTTTATGCTCAGCTGCCCTTGAGTGTGATGAATTTTATCTGGTTGAGGACATTAGCTTGTCCAGCCTTGAACTTGCAAGGATGCACATGAGACATCAGACTGCATGGGTTTTTTTTCCTAGTATTTAGGTTCCTAGAGGCCTTCCTCATTATGTGGGAGGAAGAAAATATTTCTGATCCCCAAACTATCTCAGTTATCCCCTTGAATATTATGAAAAAAAGGCCTCCTTTGGGGGGAGGGAACAAGTAAAATTTTCTTATCTATTACATACCCTTCTCTCCACAACCTGTTTCACTGACTTTAATTCATTGGTAAAAGGCGAGTTCCAGCCCCCCTACCTTAATTAATTTAATGCAATCAGTGTAAGAGCCTGATAAAGCTTTAAATGTCTAAACACAATGGTTCATATGTGATCCACACTTTTATCATCAAATCTAAAATTATCTCAGAAGTATCTGCTGCTCATTAGTTCTCCTAAATGTGCTTTGTTTGAAGCTGCGATCGGTGTGTTTGCCAGTGGAACGGTATTGCTCCTCCCAGAGACAAAGGGGAAGATGTTACCAGAGACCATTGAAGATGTTGAGAACCTGGGGTGAGATACTCTTGCAGTAGTCCTCAGGAACAGGAAGCCCTCGTCAGAAATGGCATCTGAAAAGGACCAGGCTTTAATTTCTGAATCTTTGGTTCTCTGCCTTCTATTTGGAAAAGGGAGATGAGTCTCTATTTAATTCTGCTAGTGATATGGGGAGAGCAGCTGGGGAGAGGAGAGCGAGAACCTGTCTTTGTGTCAGGGCAGGAGCATACTTTTAGAAATGGCAATCATTGTTTGAAATCAAGGCAACAGAGCGAGAAAGTGTGCTGGGAACTTTTGTTTTCTCCAACAGGGATAGGTTTCCTCCTGATTTATAGGAGGCTATAAATCTGTGGGAAAACAAAACCAAAAACAACCCTTTGATCTACTTTGAGAATGACCCCCAAACGTTTGTAAAACTTTATATAATTTTCAAAAGAAGCTTATCTTTCAGGACCCAGAAAAAGTAGTTAGTAACTACTAATTTCAAGGAGAATGCATGTATTAAAGTTGGGAAAGACAGTGTGACTACATAGAGAGATTTTATCAATCAATTAACAAACATTTATTAAGCTGAATGTAATATTATTTATAATATCAATTTATTATCATCCATTTATTATTAAGTGTATGCCAAGCACTATGGTCTCAAAGAGAAAGTAAAGAGGCCTCTGCCCTAGGGAGCTTACGTCCTTTGGTTTTTTAGGAGCTTACATTCTTAAAAGTTTTACAGAGCTCTGAGTTGGGCACAGTTTTGAAAATGACCTTCTGTTTCAATTTTTAATTATTCTGATTCCTTTGTCTATACCGATTGAGTCCTTTTAAAAGTTTCATTACTACTTTTTGTTGTTAACAAAAGAACACTTACTTGTAACCAAACATTTATGAAAACCCAGCAGATATAGTGACAACCGAGCATATATTATATTCTACACCTCAATCCTTAATTTGCCTTTTGAAAAAGAGGTTTCACCACCACTTCTCTAGAAATGAGGTCATTCATTATAACTGACAGATTGAATTTTATTGTAGACTACAATAAATTCTCAACCCTTCTGTCAAAACAATACATATATATATATATGTATGTATGAATGTATCATTGGCAGCTCATGTGAATTCTATGGTTCTGTATTGTGGGAGAATGAGAATAGAAGAATATCTCTTTTAATGATTAACTCACTTTTTAGCTCCTTTCTTTAGTTCTAATGTCTTTTTGTTGTATGACTTTAAAATAATTTTTAATGATAATTGCTAACATATATCACTATGAGGTTTGGAAAGCATTTTACATATATTATCTCATTTGGTCCCCATAACAATCCTGGGAAGTAGGTGCTGTCATTAGTTCCATTTGATAGATGAAGAAACTGTGGATGAGAGAGAAAATGACTAGCCCAAGACTTCCCAGTCAGTATTAGAGGCAGAAGTTGGATCATGAGTCTAGAGCTGGAAGTAACTTTAGAGGTAATCCAAACTAGACCATTTATTTTACAGATGTGGAAAACATAAGATAGAAGGTAAAGCATCTAAAATGACCAAGGTCACATAGATAGTAAATGTAAGAACCAGGATTCAAAGTCAGGTCCTATGGCCATTTCAGTTGTTTCATTCAATCAGTCCCAAAGGACCAAAGGAATGATTCAGGAATGGAATAAAAAAAATTCATATCAATTTTTCTCAACCCATTGCTAAAGAGATCATTTTCTATTTTGCATCTTCTACTTTCAAGGGAAAATGCGAAGAGAAAGGACATAAATATTTGTTGATTTGATTTGAAAGAGAAGTTAAATAATGATATGTTTCCTTTCTCCTTGAATACAAACACTTTCCATTAGTGTGACAATGTACTGACATCCCAAGGGTTGAGTTTTCTAAATGTTGTCCAGGTTATCTTTCATTCCTGTTAATACTTCTCCAGTTGTTCCTTCCTTTCCCCCCCCCTAACCCTTTCTTAATGACATATGAAAACATGCTCAATACTCTGGCATTCCATTCCTTCTGGACAAGTTCCAGCTGAAAATGCCTCATTGTGCTTATAAATGTGTTATTGTTTGTCCTTCCTTCTTGAAGAAGACAAATGACTTCACAAGAATGATGTCTTGACTTTTCCATGAATCAGGTTTCAGTGAGGCAGAGCTTTACGAAGGCATCAATCAGCCTCCCTCTCTGTTCCAGAGTCGTCAAAATCCAGTGGCAAGACAAAAATCAGGATGACTATGACTCAGGATGCAGCGGGTGACCTTGGTCTTTCTAAATTAAGGTCTTTCTCCAGCCTACTTAATAGGATGAAAGCAGATATCTACAAATTCTGCAGAAAGACAGTTGAAAAAGAATGATTGTTGGATCAAATGGGAGTGTATATAAAATGCTATGTAAACCATAAAGCTCAATGTTAGCAGCTATTATTATGATCATTTACAAAGCCATTCTAAGAATTCTGCTTTGTCTGTTATATTTTGGTTCTTTCCTTCTTGCTCCCTAAATGACTCATTTTCCCTTCCAATTCCCAAACTGCTCCTAGGTTGATTAATTTTGTCTTGTTTTGTGTGATTGCTACAGGAAGAAAAAGTCCAAAGGAAACAAAATCTTCCTTCCAACAGAGAAGTCCAAGGATATGGACAACTGAAGGAGATGTGGCCTCATTGGAACGGCTTCTTGGGTCAAAGAAGACTGATGAACTATCAGAAATGCACAAGGAGAAGCATACATTTCTTCTTAGTCCTGCTTCATTGTTGCTGCTCTGACACTTGCCCATTGGGCTTTTGCTCAGATCTCCAGAAGGCAGTAACAGTTAAAAAAAATCATTTCTGGTCTTGTTGGTGTTCTTCCACTAACCCACTGAAGTCATCCATGACTTTTACCTATTTATCTTTTTAAGAAAATCAAAATCTTGTGGTTATGATCATAACTTTTTTATCAGTCAATTGATAAGCCTTTATGTACTAGACACTAGCTCTGTGACCCAGGCAAACCACTTAACTTCTCAAAACCTAAGATTATAAATTACCAGAAGAAATTACAATCTGTGTTGGTAAGGAGAGTTGTTTTTTTTTTTGGAGGTCCCCATACCAATGATGAAATCACACATGTAGTACTTCTTTCCAAACCTTCTAAAAATGTAGACATTTTGAAATTAATGTGGTTAGATTATGAATTTTTTTGGTATGAATAACTCATAATCAGAAGTAATGGAGATCATGTTTCAGCAGTAATATGGTTCTCTACTTGAGGATATATAGAGGAATTTTCTCTTTAAAACTATTTGGTCTTTCAAACTCTAAATGACTCCTAAAGTTCCCTTCTAGCACTAAGTCTATGACCCTTAACAACAACCCCATGGGGTTACATGAAACATATCCAACTATTTTGTTAAGTTTTGTAAGAACTGGGCAGGTCTGTTATGCTGGGTCTTACAACTTATACATTGCTTCTGGTTTTATGATTTTGATGATTATCTTTCTGTGTGAGAAATAAACATTTGACTCTCAAAACTTTGGAGCCTTTTTTCTGATGTATGGTGAATTTCAGCTTCCTTGATTTCTTTTGCAAATATTTCTCTAATCATTTTTATAATTTTTTTTGTTTTTACACTCCCTTCATTTCCAAATATATTCCTTCCTCCTCCTTTCCAGTGATCCATGCTTCTAAAAACAAAAAGAAAGAAAAAAATTGCAAAGCAAAACTAACCAAGACATCAACTGAGTCTGATAGTACACACGATGTTCCCCTCTTTTGCAAAGGAAGGAGGGAAGTGTATTTTCTTCAGCTCTTCCCTGCAGCCCAATTTGGTCATAAACGCATTGTTCAAGTTTGCAGTTGTTCTTTTGAATTTATATTCTAGCCATACGCGTATGTTTTTCTGGTTCTGCATATTTTACTCTGTCAATTGACATGAGTCTTTCCATTCTTCACTGAATTCTTTGCATTCATTTTTTTGAGAGTGCAATAATATTCCTTTACAATCACACATCACAATTTATTTAAATTTTGGCAATATTTCTGAAGCAAATTTAGGCCAAGTGACCAGAATATTCCTGGATATTGTTTTTACATTAGAATTTCTTATGCTTCAGCACAGAACAAAAAAATGAGTGAGGTTCTTAGTGGTATGAAGAATGCTCAGTACTTGTTAATGTGTTTTCTTTTTGTAAAAAGATTTTGATCACAAGTTATTATCTGCCTGTGTAATCAAGAAAGCATGGGATATACTATGCCTTAAAGTCTAAGGAAACCTGTGGAAGTGAGGAAACACCCTTGGATCCTTTATAAGGTGTTCAGTGATCCACTTACCCTTGAAAAGGCCTTAGGTGCAAACACAGTCCAAGTGGGACACAGAAAGATCCTACCCTTTCATTTCATCGTCACTTTTTCTTGCCACTTATATCCTGCAGATTTGTCAAGGTGTGGAAGGGGCAAACCCTTCCAATAACATTGATGTGAAATCTGGTTCTTTGCAGTTATCAAGGACTCCCCACTCACGTGGTAAATGCTTCGTGATGCAGGTATAAAAAGCACCAGAGCCTTAGATAGAATGAATGAAAATTTGCAAGGGATTTGTAGAATAATAATGATGTTAACAAGCATTCACAGAACCGTTTATGGTTTGCAAATGCCTTACACACACACACACACACACACACACACACACACACACACACACACCCCACCAGAAAGAAGATCTCCTTTGGTGTTTGAAAGGACTATGTTTAATTGAGGTGAAATGCAAAATAACTAATTAGTAGCTTTGCAGACAAACTGTATCTCAGTAAGACTTGAATTATACTAGTAGTAATAAGTCATTGAATTCTGTTTTAATCATTCTATAACTTTTTAGTGCTTAGAATTCCATTTTCTGTCTGGGAATAAACTACCAGTTCTATATCTTATTTTAAGCTTTACTAGTTTGAAATGGCACTATGACTTTTGGGCCACCCTGTCCATATTGAGTAATTAATTTACTCCCCACTTTGGGGGACTTGGGACAAAGATGGATTTGTTAATTGGGAATTTGAGGTATATGTGTGTGTATATAGGGTTGGCAGAAATCAAAATGAAATACTGGGCAACAAAATCCCCTTACGGAAAAGATAGGCAACCCCAGAGAAATGAATTCTGGGCAAATGAGAGGGCAGGTATAAAACAGGGATTGGTAGATTCATCAGCCCTTGAGGCCTCAGTAGAGTGGTTGCCTCTAGCCAGTGTGATTATATCTATCTATAAACACATGCACATGTGTATAGACATACAATACAGGAAAATGTGTATGCATATATACATATCTATATACACATTCACACATATAAACAAAGTTTTTATCTGCACAGCTCTATATACATCTATATCCCTTTCATTCTTTCTGTATCATCCATCCATGTCTAGCTATCATATCTCTCTCTCTCTCTCTCTCTCTGTCTCTCTCTCTCTGTCTCTCTCTGTCTCTGTCTCTCTGTCTCTGTCTCTCTCTGTCTCTGTCTTTGTCTCTCTCTCTCTCTCTCTCTCTCTTTCTCTCTCTCTCTCTCTCTCTTTCTCTCTCTCTCTCTCTCTCTTTCTCTCTCTCTCTCTCTGTCTAATGCCAAGCAAAGGCAACTTCCAAGGTTTGGATTACCAGCATAGCAAACTCCATTTATTCAGTGACTGACTAAGGCAAAACATTCATAGAGCAGAGAAAATCAAAATACAGTGTAACTCATTCATTTAGCAAGTAAGTTCTCAATTCAATTGCAAAGTACCAAGGTCCAAGTAACCCACCCCTGGCCAGTACATTAGTCAAAGTAACCCACTCCTGGGCAGTACATTCATTTAGTCTCCTCTCAAATGGAGATTAGTTTCCAGTCATAAACAAAGTACATTCATTTCGTCAATCACAGAACACAAAAAGTCAAAGGTTTCTGAACCCTGGATCACAACTGAATTACAATATCATCCTTTAACACCAAGCACTTTCTCCAAAGGGGCAGGAGAACACAAAAGGCCATCCACCCTTAAGCTACAACAAGGTTAAGATATCATCACAGCATTCAATGCTCAAGGAGAGGTCCTGTCTTTATCTTGACGTGAGGCCAGTACTCAGCAATCTCTGCTCCTGGGGAGACAAAGCTCAACAAAGCCACAATATACATTGCCAGTGTCCTCCTCAAGTCATTCTCTGTCTGCAGAATGGTCCCAGAACCCCTGAAAACATCAGAAAGGCCCTCTTCCAGGATTTCTGTACACATATAACAGGAAAATCCTCTTTCAGGGCTTCTGAACCAACAGTAATGTTCCAGGACCTCTACAACAGCAGCACTGCCCTTCACCAGCAGGTGAATCTGGCAGAATAACATCAAAACAGACAGATAAAATACCAGCATCACAGCCATGCCTCCTCAGTTCTCAACAGCTATGGGTGGCAGTTCTCAAAAATCCTGGGCAGCTCCAGCTGGCCCTCAGCAGTCTCTCCCCCAGAAACTCTGGCCCCTGACAATTCTTCTCTCTGCCTCCACCACTGCTCTCCAAAAGTCCCTCTGGCTTTCTCTACTTGGGCCTTCCATCTAAATCCAGGGCACCAGCTCCTCCCAGTTCAGCCCTCTCTTTTCACATCAACAAGTCCATCCCACAAGTGGGATTCACAAGCTCTGGGTTTCAACACTCAGCCTGAAAACCAAACCAATACAGGGGGATCTTTAAATTCCATTACTATTACTCTCTCTCTCTCTCTCTCTCTTTTATACTCAACTTAGTGATGTGGAGACCAAATCACTTGATTGGCCTACATCCTTTTCTGTTATACACATCTTTAGTAATCGGGTTAGATCAGGGCTTCTTAACCTAGGACCCATGTATAGATTTAGAGAGTCTGAAAACTTAGATTTTTGGAGAAAAACTTATATCTTTATTTTCACTAGTTTCCAACTGAAATTTGATATTTTCTTCAATGCCTTAGAAACATGATGGGGAGCGGAAGAAAAAAAAGGAAATTTCCATGATGACATTATATATTTAAAAGGATTAGCAAGTTGTACTTAATGGATTTGAAGTTTAATGTGCAATCACCTTTTAAAATTATCACTCTATGTTATGGAAATGCTTATTTTATTCCATAAATTAAAAATAAAATAAATTTTAAAAGCCATGATTCTGAGAAGATATTCATGAACTTCATGCCAAAGGCATCCATGACACAAAAAAAGCTAAGAACTCCTGGATTAGATAAGCTTTAATGCCCCCTCTAGTTCTAAATCCTTCCTTCCCCTCTCCTTCCCTTCCCCTCCCCTCCCCTTCCCCTCCCCTTCCCTCCCCTTCCCCTCCCCTTCTCTCCCCTCCCCTCCCCTTCCCCTCCCCTTCTCTCCCCTCCCCTCTCCACCACTCCCCTTCCCTCCCCTCCCCTTCCCTTCCCTCCCCTTCCCTTCCCTTGGAGAACTGATCTGTGAGTCAGTAAGACCCGGGTTCAAGTCTCACTTTTGCCACCTATTAGTTATGTAACCCTAGAGAGATCAGTGTTGCAGTCAGCTCTAAGACTGTGAGTTACTGATCATTTACAGATACAAAGGAAATCTCAAGTACCATTTACAAAAATGGATATAAGTGTGAGCATTTATACAGATCCTTAAAGTTTGCAAAGTGCCCTCCTAACAACAACTTAATGAAGTAGGGAGTACAATTCCTAATTTTTTTTTATTTTGGTACAGATGAGGAAACAGGCTCAATGGGTGGATGTCTTTTGCCCGTGTTCATGCAGAGCCAGGATCCAACCCAGATCTCCTATTTTCTCATACTTAATCCATATATCAGTATGATGAGGAAGCTCTGGGAAAGATGATCAGATGACATTACGCTTGAAAAAACAAATGGAAAAATGGACCTTGGAAGAACTTTTCCTGCAGACAGTCAGCATTCCTCAAAAAGCTGACCTCTCATTTTCAGTATTTTGTCTTTTTATACCCACTACCTATAATGTGTTTGTTTGAATTCAGTTCAGTGGATTGTTTTCCAAATGAGGTGATGTTAGTGCCTGGTGCAGTTAAAACCTGTTTTAGGTCTCACCGATTATTCATTTCTACCTTGCCCAAGGCACTTTCAGTTGATGAGGGTCAAAGATGAATCTTCAGTTCTCTTTGGGTTATGTTCAGAGACCCTGAGACAGGAGATTGTTCCAAGCATCCTGCCCTCACTTGCTATTTGTTCTCTCCAGTCTTAACAAGTGTTCTTGATCATACTCCAAGTTCTTGTCCGAGTTGTCCATCACTTTTTTTTTAGCCTTGCTGTAAAAGGAAAAGCAGATATTTTAGATATATTCAAATAGGGGCTCATTTATGGGGCTGTTATTGTGTGCAATCTGTTCTCTTGGACTCATTTATTTAGAGTAGGGATTCTTAACCATTTTTGTGTCCTGGCCCTTTGGACAGTCTAGGTAAGCTTCTGTTCTCCTTTTCAGAATAATGTTTTAAATGCATCAAATAAAATACATAGGTTTACAAGCTAAGCTAATTATATTGAAGTGTGCATATATATATATATGTATACATATGTATATGTATATGTATGTATGTATATTCCATGGACCCAGTTTAAGAACCCTTGATTTAACCATGCAGAAAAATCTGCTTCCCTGGCAGTACTAAAAAATGGAGAGTATGTTGCCCATGCCATGGCATGTGGCCAGGATTTTTGCAGGGACTCATCTTTGTAAGGAGAACAAAGGAGACTTATTGGAGAAGGTATGAGCAAAGCTCTTACCCCTACCTCTTGCCCTCTCTGTCCAAGTATGGGGGTAGGTATAGCAAATTTAGAGCCATATTTGTTATACCTCCACCTTTGTGAGGACCCATACATGGAATCTTTGATTTAGAGCCAGAAGGGACCTTATGGGTCAGTTAGTTCAATCCTTTCATTTTATAGATGAAGAAACTGAGGCCCAGAGAGAGGTTAAATGACTTACCCAAAGTCATACAAGTAGGAAGTGTTAGGAGTGTCAGTGCTATTTCTATTGTATTATGGTATCTCTGATCATTGTTCTCAAATGATGTATTCCTTGTCTATTACAAATGAGTTTATGCAAAATGCAAAGGAGTGTGCTGTGTGTATGTGAGTATGTACTATCCTTGAATGAAAGGATGGTGGCAGCTAGCTGTCACAGTGAATAGAGCACCAGGGAGGACCTGAGTTAAAATCTGGTTTCAGATACTTACTACTTGTGTGACTCTGGGCAAGTCACTTAACCCTGATTGCCTCCAAAAAAAAAAAAAGAAAGAAAGGATGAAAAGAAGTGGTAGGTAGAGAAAAAGGAAAGGAAAGGGAACAAGTTAGGGAAGATTTAATGCAATCCTGGGAAAAGAGATAACAATAGTTTAATTGTCCAAAACCAAATTACCCTATTCATTACAGATTCCAGTTACTCAGATCTTGGTACCGCCATTTATATGGCTGATTTGTTGGAGTATATGGTAAGAGGCCAGTCTGTTTTTTGGTACATCTGAGGGACTATGGCTTTGGACCACTTTGGAGTCAGATCTTTTTAAATCAAATAACTTTTTTTTTATAGTTCCTTTTGTTTTCTAGTTTACTTTTTTCAATTAATAAAGTCTATTTTCTCTCCCTCTCGTGTCCCCCATTGGAAAAAAGTATATTCTTAGAATAATTATACTTTAATTTCTTTCAATGAACAAAAATCTCCTTCTGTTTTTACCCACCTTATTGGTTACCTTCTCTTACTGAGTTAAGAAGCTCTCTCCCTTCTCTGACTCTCAGTTTGCCCTCACTTATCCATCTCTGTTATGTCTGGTTTTTAGTCTGAAATCACTTTTCCCTGAGATAAACAGTGGATGCTTGTAAAATCAAGGTCTGCAATTTATCTCCTGGCATTCACATCCAAATCCCTACTTAGCTGATGAAAGTAGGCTTGATGTTTACCTGCTCTGGCAGAATCAGTTCAGGCAATAACAACTGTCATTGACATTGGACATAATTCCTACATTTTTGAAAAAAGGAACTGAATAATGTTTTAAACTCTCTTACTGAAGAAAGTGCTTCTTGAGATTAATTACATCCTGGTTCCCAATTTCCATTTTATGTCCAAGTTTGTGAGACAGAAAAGATTGTTAAAATTATTTCCATATTTGGTTTAGTTTGAACCTTATTGAAAAGAAAGAATGTGTCTAGGTTTTATCAGTCACCTGTGGCATCTATTTATGGGTCAGGGCATTAACCAATTTATTTAAATTATCTTCCAGGTGGAAAGATGGCTAAGAGAAATGGCATATTCCTGCTACTGTTGGCCATCAAATTATTTAGTTTCCTGGGTCCTAGGAACAGCTGTGCATTGGCGTTGTCTTATCATCACTCAAGCATTCTTTTTTTTTCTCCTTGTTCCTCTTCATTCTTTTTTAAAAAAAGTTATTTATTTTCTTGTTATGGAAATCATCATTCATTTCCATGAGATTTTGACTTACACATTTTCTCCCCATCTTTACCCCACCTACCACTTTAAAACAGCCATCCAACTGTATACCCCCTCCCCCAATCTGCTCTCTCCTATATCCTCCTCCATCACCCCTCTGACTTTCTGGTAGGGCAAGATGAACCTCCCTACCCCAGTGCCTGTACATCTTAATTCCCAGTTGCACATAGTTAATAATGATAATGATAATGATAATAATAATAATAAATGTACATACATATTTTAAACATTTGATTATAGAACTTTAAATTCTAGATTCTTTCTTTTCCTTTCTCGTCACCCACACCCACTGGAAAGACAAGCAATTCAATATAGGCTGTACATGTGTAGTTATGCAGAACATCTCCACGATGGACATATTGTGAGAGACTGATTATATGTCCCTCCTTCCTATCCTGCCCTCCCCTTGTTCTATTCGCTATCCTGTCCCTGTCCCTTTACAGCGGTGTGTGCTTCCAACACCCCTCGCCCCTCCCTTCCCCTCCCCTCTATCATCCCCCCTCTCATCCCTATCCCTCCTACTCTCCTGTGTGGCAAGATACCCAGTTTAGAGTTCATGTCATTCCTTCCCTAAGCCACATTCAATGAGAGTAAGGCTGACTCTTTCCCTTTTGCCTTCCTGTTCTTCCCCTCCATTGTAAAAGTTATCCCTTGCCTTTTCTATATGAAATGATTAACTCCATTCTGTCTTTCCCTGTCTCCTCTCATTCTATTCCTCTCCCACCTCACAATTTCACTTTTTAAAGTATCATCCCTTCCTATTCAATTGATCCTGTGCCCTCTACGTACACACACATATATATATACAGTCAGATATGTATTCATATATTTATAAATACCCTACTATATAGACATATTTGTATGTATATGTATATATACACATGTATTCCCTTCATCTATTCTCAAAATAATATAATAGTGATAATAATAATACTAAATGCTCCAAGTCCAATCCATCATCCATGCCATGGGGCCCGGAGGCAATGGCACTGAAGGAGGATGCCAGTCAGGTTGATGTATGGTACCCTGAGACCAATGAGGTGACTCTGAAGGCCTGGCAGGAACCCTGAAACATAGGTGAACTTGGATCTGGTAAAATTACAGATTGGGTTAGCCTTCCAAAGAAGTGTTATGGTCCTAAAAGTCGAGGAAATTGATGGGATGGGGCATAGGGGTATAGGATGCCCCTGTTCAAAGCTGTCCTAATGATGTACTCGACATAGAGGATGGCAGAGGGAGGGTGGCTCCTTTGTGTCAGAGTACCACAAAAAGGCAAGATGTGTTGGAACAAATCAGAACACCCAGCCCCCACTCCCCACTTGGCAGAAATGCTTCCACGTAGATGGTCGTGACCAATAAGTCAAATCTCATGTATTCATGACAGGGACTAAAGACATGAATACTTTCTTGTGATTAATAATCGCTTATATTTAATAGTACTTTGAAGTTTGCAAAGCAAATGTCATCTCATTTCATCCTCACAATAGCTCTGTGAGGTGGGTGCTATTATTATCCCCAATTTACAGATGAGAAAACAGGCTGAGATGTTGTGACGTACGTAGGGTTGTATACCTCGTCAGGATACTGACACCGAGGCAGAGTTTTAACTCACTTCTTCCTGCCTCCAATATTCTGTGCCAGGACTATGTCATAGCAAAATCAGAAGCAGATTTTCTAGTTATAGACAAAGAATTAATAATAGCACTGTCTGGTCCAAGATGACTTGTATGAACTACAATATATTGCCAGTACAAGGCAATCAAAATGAAGAACTTCATTCCTCAACTTTTGTTGTTGGGACTGTCATGTTCAGCTCTTTGTAATCCCATTTGGGGTTCTCTTGGCAAACATCTTGGAGGGGTTTTTACCATTTCCTTCTCCAGTTCATTTTGCAGATGAGAAAACTGAGGTAAACAGGGTAGAGTGACTTGCCCAGAGTCACACAGCTAGTAAGTGTCAAGTGTCAGAGGCTGGATTTGAACTCAGGTTCTCCTGACTCTGGAGCCCATGCTTTATCCATGAGGGGTTGAGTTTTTGAGGAAAGATAATGGATTTTGTTTTTTGACCATGTTGGGTTTGAGATGCTTTATAATATGCAGTCCCATCACATAGGTGATTATGTAAGACTAGATCTCAGGGGTAAGATTAAGAATGGATATATAGACATATGAGTTATATCCATAGAGCCGGTAATTAAACCCATGTGAACTGATGAGATTTTGAAAAAGAAAGAGAGAGAATGTAGAGGGAAAAGAGAAGAGGGCCCAGGATAGAACCTTCTGGTGCACCCGCATTTAGTGGATGAAAAACCAACAAAAGAGACCCAAAATATCTGTATAAAATAATCTGTTTTCTTGAGAGGGGAAAGCAGGGCAATTGGGGTTAAGTGACTTGCCCAAGGTCACACAGTTAGTACGTGTTAAGTGTCTGAGACTGATTTTGAACTCAGATCCTCCTGACTGTGCTCTATTCACTACGCCACCTAACTGCCCCAAAACAATCAGTTTTAATGAGACTTTATTTAATGGGGAGCACCTAGCTATTACTCTAGCACT
>CM053593.1:318305617-318350696 GCA_028646575.1 Pseudocheirus occidentalis | reverse complement strand
GAGAGGGGAAAGCAGGGCAATTGGGGTTAAGTGACTTGCCCAAGGTCACACAGTTAGTACGTGTTAAGTGTCTGAGACTGATTTTGAACTCAGATCCTCCTGACTGTGCTCTATTCACTACGCCACCTAACTGCCCCAAAACAATCAGTTTTAATGAGACTTTATTTAATGGGGAGCACCTAGCTATTACTCTAGCACTGTTTTCCTGATATATCCAGGGTGTTTTAGAAACAAAGATTCTGTTAACCTTTGTGTCAGATTTTTTACAAAGCTGAATTTGAAAGGAGACCAGAAGATTCTCTTATTTGGAGATTTTTTTTCCTTCCTAAATTAGACTCCCTCCAAACATACCACCCAGAACAACACCTTCTTGATCTAATAAAGACAGATACTCTTCATTAAAAAAAGAAAAATGTTTTGGCCGAGATAATTGATGTGTCAGTGTCTATTGGTGGGGACCTGACCTTCAGCCATTTATTTCTTAATTAGGAAAATCAGAGCCTAAGTACTAGCCTGAATTAATGCCAGACATACATGTAGGAAGACAGTGTTTTGTCTCAGTGGCGTGGCATGTATATTGTGCTGACATTACAGCTCAACCAAAAACAAGTTCTTCCAGTAGGCCCATTGAGGGTACATTGTCTTACCTCCTCTGCTTTTTTGTTTTTAAACTAAAATGGTCCTGGATTGAGATCCTGTGTGGTTTATGAGTTACACAATCTCTCTTGCTTTATGTTGCAAAACACATGAATACAGATTCTCTCCATCTGTGTAGGTTAAATGGAGTGTGAGGATTCCAGCCAAGGGGTCTGCCTTGCTCACAGCCTCCCAAAGGAAGGATTTACAGAATGATTACACAGTTAGTTTTGGGCTTGGGTTTTAAATGTTGTTTCACACAGATGTCATAAGGGAGCTCGCAGTAAGTATCATTAAAGCAAGCTGTGATGAGTAGTTTGTGGTTCTGTGAGTAGGTGAGTGTACATGTTCACAGCAGTTTCTCTAAGGGAGTTAAATATTCCAGTCTTTTCTTGAGTACACTGAATGATGCTTATTTCTACTGGCCACCCAAAGACCTATGGGAGAGTATTGTGAAAGGCCCCCACCAAAGGCTTTCCATGAATTCACACTTTGAGAGGTTCCAGTTAAATTGTATTTCACATTTATCACTGGCTGTGATCAACTGGTTGTTGTCTGCAGAGCCCAAATATTGTGCCATGAAGATACAATTTCATTGGTTTGATTCCCTCCCTCTTCTGTGTCACTGCAAATGTCAACAGATTTAACCCATTTGCTTCTTCCACTTTTGACTAAGACAATTTAAGGCTTTCCCTTCAACACAGTGTATTCTCTGTAGCATCCAAAGGGAATGAGGAAAGTGACAGTTAAAAAAACCCAGAGATTTAAAGACAGTGACAGCAAATCTTTCCATTAGTATTAGTGTTGGCTTTTCCCTCTGTGAGGAGAGTGAAGGTTATAGAAAACAGACCACTGTCTTATGACATCTGTGTGAAACAACATTTCAAACCCAAGCCCCAAACTGTAATCACTCCAGTTTGGGCTTACCTTCCTTTGGGAGACTGTGAGCAAGGCAGCCCCCTTGGCTGGAATCCTCAACCTCCATTTAACCTACACAGATGGACAGAATTTGAATTTCATGTGTTTTGCAACATAAACTTTCCTCTCAATCCACAAAGGAGTTGCCTGGACACAGATGGTTCCTTGTCACGTGGGCATTTTGATATTATATTATAGGATTCTGCAAAGGATCTGAGGAATCAAATTTCATCTCCAATTCTGCCAATGACTTATTGATCCCCTTTATATACCCTAGAACACTGGTTCTCAACCTTCCTAATGCCACGACCCTTTAATGCAGTTCCTCATGTTGTGGTGACCCCCCCAACCAGAAAATTATTTTCGTTGCTACTTCATAACTGTAATTTTGCTATTGTTATGAATCTATCTGATATGCAGGATGTTTTTTCATACATACGCGACCCGCAGGTTGAGAACTGCTGCCCTAGAATGACTAGTTACCTCATCTGCCTGTCATAAGGAAAGAAAAGCTACCTGAGAAATCACAATGCCATCATCAATATGGAGGCAGTGTGGTACATTGGAAAGAGCATAGGCTAGGACTAATTTCAAGAACTGCTTCTGATGTGACATTCCTAATGTAACCAAAAAGGGAGAGTCCCTTGGCCAACAAACTTGAACTCAAGTAGCATGTGCCTCCTTCATGGTTATCCATCCATTAAGTCACTTGCATGGGAACTCAATGTCTTTGCTCAGTGCATGTAAGGGAAGGAGCCCTGATGAGTACTTTGAATGGAGGCAGAGGAAAGGAGGTCTTCAGTGTCCTCATATTTAAAACAAGGTAATTGGATTGGATATATTTCATGATGTCAGTGAGGGAACATTTAGGAAAAAAGTTCTCACAAAATTGCTTCCTTCCCTTCCCAGCATTATAATGTGGGGTGCCTAAGCTTCACTAGAACCTATGAATATTGCCTTCTTTTCTGATGTTTTGAGTGTAGATGGGAGTTTAGCAACCTTCTTTTAGTTTTACTTGTAGGCATCAGAAGTTTAGGAACAACAAAAAATGTATACTTAAAATTTAAATTGTACACTAAACACTCCATTTGTTAATTCATCTGTTCAATAGAATATCAACTTCTGGAGGATAGGGACTGTTTTTTTTTTTTGTAGCCCCACTGTCCAACACAACGCTTAGCACATAGTAGGTGTTAAACAAACATTTGTTGAATTGACTTTATTGAATTAAACAACATTTAAGTGCCTACTATGGGTAACCCACTGGATACCAAGGTAAATGAGAAATATTTCTTGCTCCAAATACCTTACAGTTTGGTGAGCACCTTAGAGAAAAGACGTATCGTGGAGTATTGGATCTTGTAGGACATAGAGTCAAGAAGACCAACAACCGTGCTGGACCTCAGTTTCCTCAACTGTAAAAATGAGGTAGAGAGGACAGTTGGATTATTTCTAAGATGCTTTCTAGCTCTAAATCTGTGATACTACTTACAGAGAGACAGCGAGAGGAGCACTTAGCTGTGTCTGGTATACACACAGCAGAATTCCTTACTGAATTTCCTAATAATAGCACCTGGTGGGGCTTCCACCTTTCCTTCCATATGCCTTTCAGATTTCCAAGTAACATGAGAAATAAACAGGAGGTGAGTGTTGCCATCTTTCCAGATTTTTTTTCTCTTGAGGCTTATTTACAAGTTCTCCAAGGTAAAGTGAAATTTGCCTCCTAGATTGAATAATATCCAAAAGAAATTTGTCTTGACTGTTGGCTGATTGTTGACTAATGTTCACACGCTCTGGCCTTTATCAGAGGCCTCTAATGCTCACATTTCTTTGAAATTCTTCTGGTTTGCTTTCAGTGCACTTCCCTGGTTCTCATCTCCTGGCCATGGAATAGCTCTGGGGTCCATTAATTATGTTTGTCTCCCTGATGCTCTAATCCCTCAGAATGAATTGTCAGAATATTTATTCATCTGTATCACCAGAATAAACTTTGTAAAGCCCTTTCACATCCTTTTTTACTTTGTCTAGCTCCTGGGGTTTGAAAGATTTTTTGCTATCTTCGGCTAAATCCCATTGACGTAGTTAAAGCCCAGCTGGTGCAGGTGACGTTTCCCTCTTGCTGTAAATACAGCAAGTTTTGTTTTCTGTAAATATCTCGAAGAAAGCAAGTACATGTTATTTTAAACCCTGTTTTTCAAATAATGTTTAGCCAAGAATAGGTTATCATCAACTGGTCTGAATGAGTAAAACAAATAATTTACTTCATCCAGTCAGATTGGGGATGGAGCGCTTAATGGTTCACGTGACTCAACACTGTTTCCTAATGTAACCAAAAAGGGAGAGTCCCTTGGCCAACAAACTTGAACTTAAGTAGCATGTGCCTCCTTCATGGTTATCCATCCATTAAGTCACTTGCATGGGAACTCAATGTCTTTGCTCAGTGCATGTAAGGGAAGGAGCCCTGATGAGTACTTTGAATGGAGGCAGAGGAAAGGAGGTCTTGGATTGTTGATGTAATATACGTACATTTTTTATAGTCCTCTACTTGTGGGGTATCTGATGCTTGGCAGGAGTGGGAGGACTTAAGCTAAAGTAACCCAGATATGACCAGTGGAAATTCTTCCTTAGAACACATGCAAAAATTGGGGGGGGGAAGGCAAGAAATCAGGCATGAGACAAGCCAAAGAGAGCACATATTTGTGTAGCCTCCTGATATTATAATAAGGGCACTGTGATTCAAAATCCCAGAAGTGGGGCAGGTATTTTGTTATCTAACAGGTATGTCACCCTGGCATTATCCCGGATTCCTTATTCTTCTTGGCCCTGTTTAATCCAATTTGTTACCAGATCTTGCCATCTAAACTTCCAAAATGTCTCTCCTATTGGACTCTTCTCCACACACATAGCCACCAGGCTTTCATCACTTCCAGTGTAAATTATTGCCACAGTCCTTTAATTGGTCTCTGTGTCCCAAGTCTCTCCTCACTTCAGTCTATCCCACAACAATACTGCCAAAGTAATTTTCTTTAAGCACAGATCTGATTATGTTGCTCCCTTAGTCAATCAACATTGGTGGCTTCTTATTACCTCTAAGATAAAATATAAACTCTTCTTTTTGGTTTTTAAAAACCTAAATAATCTAACCCCAACCTATCCTCCCAGCCTTGTTGGATTCTACTCTGCCTACCAGACTCTGTAATCCAACCAAACCAACTTTCTCTCTGTTCCTCCCTCATTTGCCATGACCTTTGCTGGGTGGCAGATATCAAATGGAGTCATCTCCTTGCCCTCTTCCAAAGAGGCCAGTGTGACTAACCATTTGTTCAAATTCAGCTTCCGTGTCACAGGGGAATTGTGAAATGAAAATGGACTCAGTGATTTATTGATTCTTGATATATTGAAATCAAGAGAGCTGGTATTCAAAGTGGGAGTCATCAGCAGAGGTCAGCAGCTAATTGTGATGACAATATTTTGGAATCTTTTAACATCTCCCCCTCCCCCCCCCCCAGCAACCTTGTAAGGTAAGTAGTCCAAGCATCATCAGTTCTATTTTTGCAGATGAAACAAGACTGGTTGAACAATTTGGTCAACGTCATCAAATATCTCATAAGTGTCAGAATAGGGATTTCAAGGCAGATTTACCTCCTGCTTCTAAGGTCTTTTTTCCTATTATACCTTCCCTCTAACTTATTGCTTGAAAAAGGTGGGGAATTGAAAAAGAGAGAAGGGTACTTGATGATTTAATGTGTTAATTTTTATTAGCCCTATGAAGGAAGGATGAGGGAATCTAGGTGGTCAGTGTATAGAGCATTGGGTCTGCAGTCAGGAAGACCTGAGTTCAAATTCAGCATAAGATACTAGCTGTGTGACCCTGGGCAAGTCACTTAGCCTTCTTTGCCTCAATTTCCTCAAATGTCAAATGAGATAGAGAAGGAAATGAGTATCTTTGCCAAGAAAATCCCAAATGAAGTCATAAAGAGTCAGACATGACTGAAATGACTGAAGAATAAATGTAGGAAGGATACTCTATGGTGTCTTATTTCTGGGTGTACTAACATACTATGCCTTTTAGAAAATGTTAGGACCTGCGGTTTCATGGGTGTAAAGAACTCCAGCCATGGAAAACTCCTTTTACTGATCCAGATCATAACTCTTCTGTGACTTCTGGGGTTAGAGAGTTGCCTAGGGCAATGATTTGCCCAGGGTCACACCAGTAGTGTGTGTCTTGAACCCAAGCCTTATTAACTTAGTAAGAGTTCCTTACTGAGTTCAGTCAGGCTATTTCTCAAAAATACTTTTTGGACTGGATGTGTCATTTCCTTGGTTACCTCCAATAAGGGAACTCCCTCTACCAATAGAGGTTAGTGTCTTCTCCGCCAACTGTTTTATTGTCTTACACAGTAGCCTGGGACATTGAGAGTGACTTGCTCAGGACTACATAATCAGGGTATGCTGCATAGTTAAGCAGGCAATCCAAACACTTCACAGCTAAAATTAGACCTAGGATATACCACAGTTATTCTTGGGGTAAGAGACTGATTGTTTATGAGCTGTTGAGTTTTGATTTTTTGTTAGGTATATTTCTTCTAATAAAGAATTAGAAAAAATTAAGTTCATAAGGCCATGGTGCAACAATCACAATGAAGAGACAGAAGCAAAACTTGTAATATCTATACCAGATGACTTACTGTCTCAGGGAGAGGTGAAGGGAGGGAGGGAGAGAATTTGGAATTCAAAACTTTTTAGAAAATAAATATTAAAAATTGTATTTACGTGTGATTGGGGAAAAACAAAATATTATTTATATACATATATGCGTGTGTGTGCGTGCGTGTGCGTATAATGAAACTGAAACAGCCTGCAAACTGTAGGGTCTTTAAATCATTCAACAACCTTGCCAGTATTTGGCAAACAACCTAAATTGTTCTGTGTCTGAGTACTTTTCTCCTTTTCTTTTAAGGGTTGGATGTCCCTACATGGCAATTTGAATCATGTGTCTCTGACATTTATATTCAACTCCCCAAAATATTGTTTTGTGAGAACTGTCAAATAATCTTTAGGAAACTTTTTATGTACCTCATTTCCTGAGAAACAGACGTTGTTTTGCCAAAGAGCAAAGGGACACAAATATCAGCTGGTACCAGTTTGAAATGCCCAAGCCTTGAGGCATTTATCTGGCTACTTCCATGTGACTTCAGGCCTTGGCTCACAGTTTTCATCTTTTCTCCCGCTCTCTGCCATTGTCACAGAGAGGAAGAGTGGAATAGTACTTATTTAATATTTAATGCTGAGTCAGAAAACCTGTGTTCACATGCCATCTCTGCTATACAAAAAATAAAATAAAAAATTTTTAAAGATTTAATGGTAAATTGCCATAGTGAGGCTCCCTGGTCAATGATATCCCTGATTCCTAACTTGGATAATTCATAGCAGGAAGAATCAGCAGCATTGGCAGATGGATGGCAGAATCAGAAAACCAATGAACTTTGGGCCTGTCATGAAATTGCAGTGATATTTACCTCTATTGATATCAACACAGGTTGAGTTTTTGAACCTCCCTGTGCTTTCTCACTGGTAAAAAGGAAGAAAAAGTTATACAGAAGGAGGTTGCTTTACTTTCTGCAAGAAAGATCTTAGTTTTTTTTCTCTCAAACCTATTCCTTTTTTAAATTTTAACATTTTTTTCTGAGGGAACCACCATTTTTCTAGTCACCCAAATTTGAAACCTCAGGGTCATTCACGGTCATCCACTCTCACTCAGTTCACATATTCAATTAGTCATCAAACTTTGTGATTTCTGTCTCTACACCATCTCATTATCCATCCCCTTCTCTCCACTCACACAACCTAATTAAAGCTTTCAACGCATCTTGTCTGGATCATTTCAGTTGCTTCCTAATTGGTCTCCTAGCCTCAATTCTCTTTCTAATCCAATCTGTACTGTACAAAGGAAGGAAGGAAGGAAGGAAGGAAGGAAGGAAGGAAGGAAGAAAGGAAGGAAGGAGAGAAGGAGGGAAGGATGGAAGAATGGAAGAAAAGAGAAAAGGAAAGGAGGAGAGAAAAGAAACATTTGTTAAGCTCCTATTATGTCCTAGAAAGTACGTAAAGTCCTTTGCAAATATCTCATTTGGTCCTCACAACACCAGCCCTATGAGATGTGTGCTGTTCCCACATTACAGCTGAGAAAATTGAAGTAGATATTAAGTGCCCTGCCCAGGGTCATAGGATAGTAAGTGTCTGAGGCCAGATTTGAACTCAGTTTTTCCCAGCACTATTAGCTGCCAAAATAATTTTCCTAAAGTGAAGATCTGACCATCTTACCTCCATCTCTACTCAGTAAGCTCTAGTGACTCTAAGACCAAATATATTTTTTTCTGTTTAATATTTCAAACCTTTTATAACCCAGTCCTTTTCTGTCTTTTCCACTTCCCTATACTCACTCTATGGTCTAATCATTCTGGACTCCTTGCTGTTCCTCACAAATAACGGCCCGTCTTCCTTCTCCATACTGGCTTTATGTCCTTCCTGGAATGTTCTCTTTCTCTTCTTAACCACTGCCTCTGGGGATCCCTAGCTTTCTTTAAGATCCAGTTTAAAGTCTACATTCTGCGAGTACTCCCAGCTCCTAGCGCCTTCCTTATTAAAGTTACCTCATATTTTTCTATATGTATCTCATGTGTATCTATGTATGTACATATGATCTCCCTCCTTAGAAGATAAACTTCCTGAGGGGAGGACTTTTTTCACTTTTTATTTTTATCCCCAGCACTTAGTATAATGCCTAGCACATAGTTAGGGATTAATGAATGCTTGTTTCTTGAGTGATTGATTTAGACTACATCCCTCAGAAGCCTTTGAGTGAGCTCAGTGTGGGCTCATTAGGCAAGCACCCTTTCAGCAGGTAGAGTTTTAAGGAGAAATAGTTTTGCAAAGCGTGATGAGACACGAGGGTTGTTTTAATTGAGAGCCACGTGTGCAACCGAAGTAGAGTGGAGACAAAGAAACATCAACCACATCCAGATATGGCCGGGTGTATTTTGTCAACTATAGAGCCAAACTAACAAAGGGGATGGAGTGGAGGGGTTGGTAGAGATGCACAAAGTGAGTTGACTCAATTGGATAAGGAATCACTTTGTCTGAGCCTCAGTTTCTTAATCTGGAGCTTGATCAGACAAATGGAAGATGCCAAGGTCATCCGCTGCACCCTGGGCCAGGGCTGGTTATCTTGACTTTTGTCTGGCCCCTGAGCTTTAATGAATCACGTCTAATGACGCCGTGCAATCTTGTCTCACTGAAATCCGAGTCAGGTGTGAGTCAACACATCCCCCTGGGACGTCATTGGTTCTTTTTGAAACAAAGGAAGAGCAGCTATTACTCAGAAAGATGTGACTAGAAGCTTCTTTTCTAGGCCCCAAGAGAAGTCAATCGTGTTTCTCAAACGGCTGTTATTTGAAGGTCAGTGTTCCAGGAGCTGCTACTGTGTCCCGATGCAAAAGAAACAAATTTAAAAGGAGAAACTTCACGAATTAACTGTTCTTTTCCCACTGTTTTAGGGATGCAAAAAAGATACAGAAGGAATCTAATGCAGCCATTTAGGCCTCCATGTCAACATATCAATATGTCGTCACCTCTCCCTTTTGTGACTCATTTTGGATTTTGGAATGAAAGACCTTGTTTCCACTGTGAAAAGAGTTCTACAAAACATCCGGTCATCAGATGGGATGGAGGGGAGAGAGGAGCTGTTCTGGAGCTACTGAAATCATAGTAAGTGCTTTATCTTTCTTTTGTCTCTGCATATAATGATCCAGATCTGTAAGAGATCATAATTAAGAAAGTTTGAAAATGAAAAATAGAGCCATTAGAAGAAGCCTGAGATGTATTCTAGTCCAGTAAGGAGTGCCCTCTACAGGTGGTCAGTCAAACTGGGCTTGAACGCTTAGAGTGGCAGGGAGCTCATTCGTTGGACAAGAGATGCAAGTTTCCTTTTTTTTTTTTTTTAAGTTCATATACTCTATGACTCCAGAGGAAATACTTTACTACAGTGAAGGACTACGACCTGACAAAACGCCTTTGTCTATTCTCATATTTCTTATTGTGACGAACTAATTTCTTCTGAAAGAACTGATGTTAGGGAATAGTATCTAGTGATAAAGAAAAGAAAATCATATAGGCATTTTCATATTGGAAACTCAAAACATTTAAAAATATTCTCAGTAATAGCTATTATATATAATAAATTAATTTATGTATAATAAATAATAAATATATAATAGATATTCTAGATTGCATTTTTTATGTCAAGTTCAACACCTTCCACAGAGGCATTATTATTAAATCTTGTCTTTGTATCCTCAGAACCTAGCACAGTACTTGGCACAGAAAGAGGACCCTTTAAGCCCCACAAAGCACTTTATAAACAATGTGTCACTTAATCCTTACTAGAAGCCTAAATTGAGGGTGCTACTTTTTTCTCCATTTTTTTCTGGTAAGAAGACTGAGGCAAAAGGAAGTTAAATGACTCTGGCCACTTTACCACATAGCTACCTAGGAGTTGGTGTTTAATAAATGCTTGTTGAGTGATTGATTAATTGATTGAGGCAGCTAGGTGATGCAGTGGATAGAGCACTGGGCCTGAAATCAGGAAGATTTGAGTTAAAATTCTGCCTCAGACATTTTCTACATAATAACAGCCTGGTCAAATCATTTAACCTCTCTTAACCTAAGTTCCTTCATCTGTAAAATGGGGTTATTGTTGTGGGTTATTGTGAGGATTAAATGAAACAATCTTTTTTTTTATTGGAGGGGAGAAAGTAAGGCAAATGGGGTTAAGTGACTTGCCCGAGGTCACATGGCTAGTTTTTTTTGTGTGTGTGTTAAGAGTCTGAGGCCTTAACTCAGGTCCTCCTGACTCCAGGGCAGGTCCTCTATTCACTGTGCCACTTAGCTGTCCCAAGATAGTCTTTTCAAAGCAGTTTGTATAACTTAAAGTGGCATGTAAATATTTATTACAATGACAACAATAATTGTTATTATTAATTCTCATTATCCTTTCTATGATAGAGAAAAAAGAACTTGGGGAGAAAGAGTCTGATAGGACCAATCTTAGACACCAAAGATGCTAAAGATGCATGCTACGGTAATACAAATCCTGTAGGCATTATTATTATTATGAGTTTAGAGGCTGGAAGGTCATTGACTACAATGGCTTCATTTTATAGAAAAAACAAACAAGAAATGAGGCCCAGAGTTTTAGGTGAATTGTCCAGGCTCACCCAGCTAATAAACACCTAAGGTGGAATTCAAACTCGAGTCCTCTTGATTCCAAGCTCACTGTTCTCTCTGCTACACTAGGGTATCATTCCCTCGTCTTGAGGCAATTTTTAGAGAGATAGAAAAGGTGTGTGAGAGAAGGTGTGACTCATGATGGTCATAGGCATAAAGAGTGGAAAAGTAAGCCTGTAGCAGGGCCAGAGTCACAACCCCCAGGAGCACTATAGAGAGACCAGAGTAAACTTATGAAGCCTAGAAATCTGAAGGCAAAGGATGGAAAGAATGGCAGGTCCCATCATAGGTGGGGATCCCAAGGCTCCTCTCTTCTCCTGAGCCTCATATTCTAATATTCTTAATTTGAGTCCTCTTAGGTGGGGCTCCTACTTTTAGTTCTGATCCTGACAACCTGTCTTGAGCCTCCTGTCCACTGGCCAAGCTGAGCCAATAGGCACACCCTGGATGTACATTAGTTACCTGTTCTTGCTCTCATTTTCTGGTTTCAACCACTTCCTTATCTCAGGACATTGCTCATACTTCTACCAGGGAAAACAGGTCATTAGAATCCAGGTTTATAATTGGGAAAAAAAATCTTAAAAAGACAGTACAGACTGAGGGAACATTTCTATCCTGTCTCCCCACCACGTGCATAGTGGGTTCTGGTACATAGACACTATACCTTGTCATAGAGAAACTTAAGATCCCGGATTTAGAGCTGGAAGGGATATTGGAAGTTATCTAGGCTGTCAGCCATTCAATTGGTCAATGTTCAAGGCACTGTGCTAAACTCTGGGGATAAAAAGAGAGGCAGAAGACAGGCCCTGCCCTCGAAGATCTCACACTCTAACGCGGGAGACAACAAATAAGCAAAAATGTAAATCAAGTTATATTCAGGATAAATAGGTAATAATAGAGAGAGGGAAGGCACTAGAATTAGAAGGATCTGGAAAGGCTCCCTGTAGAAGGTGGGATTTTAAATGGGACTTGAAGAAGCCAGGGAAGGTGGGAGACAGAGATGAAGAGAGAGCATTCCAAGAATGGAGGACAGCCAGAGAAAATGCCTCCATTTGGGAAATGGAGTGTCTTGTTCATAAACAGCCAGGAAGCCAGTGTCACTGAATTGAAGAATATGAGACTGGGAGTAAGGTGTAAAAAGACTGGAAAGATAGGAGGGGACTGGCTATAAACCTGATCTTTTTATTGCACAGATGAAGATAATTTCTTGCCCAGAGCAAGGGATTGATTTGCCCAAGGTCACAGAGGTAGCAAGTGACAAGAGTTAGGATTCAAGCCCAGCTCCCCAGACTATAAATCAAATGCTTTTTCTACATTCTAGGGCAGCTCCCCAAGAGGTATACTTGGAACAGTGCCAAAAGGGTACCATGAATTAGTTGGCATTAGACTCAACTTACAAATCTGGAATTTTGGATTAGGGAGATAAAGCTACTTGTTACCTGGTAACTACGCAGTAGGTGAAGGACTCAAACCTATGTTGTTTTGACTCAGTATCAAGAGTTCTTTTCACTATATTGTCATAGTTTCTGTGTTCTCTTTTTATGGTTAATAGCCTTGCCTATCTTTTTACTGGGCAATGATCTTTTTTCCTTCAGACCTCACAAAGCACTTTTGTTGCCTCTTATACATTGATCATGTTATTTTGTATTGCAATTATCTATGTTTATATTCATGACCCTACTAGACTGTAAGCTCCATGAGGGGAGGGACTGACTCTTTTACCTATCTCTGCCTTATGTATAACCTAAACTTTTTGTTTCTCCCAGCACAGTGCCTTGTACTTAGTAGATTCTTATTAATTATTTTTAAATTGAAGTGGGATTTACTCTGCCCTTATTTAGAGAAAGTTTAGGGAGAAAAATGATCTGAAAATTAAAACAACCAAGAAAATGGTAGGCTAAAGTTAGACTCTTCAAATTATCTTGGCTTGAAGAGTCACACTTTAACTTAAACACATGGCCAATACTAAGTTGTCCAATGAGGTAATCATAGTTATATCTGCTTTGAAAAGGGCAACTTTGCTAAATCATTTTCTTTTCCAAAACATAATTGAGGTCATTCAGTTTCACAACATAAAATTACTCATGGGTCTTGTGTTAAATCATTGGCCAACAAGACAGGAAAAAGGTGGAGAGCATCATTTTTTGTGTTTGTTCTTCCTCTTGAAGAGATGGCAGTGTTTATGCATATTATCCTTACTATAAAATTCCTTATCACCTCATTCCTGGATTATTGCTCCAGCTGCTTAAACTGGCCTTCCTAACTCTAGTTTCTCCTTCCTTCCTCTGTCCTATTCAGTTTGATCGATCTTCCCCAAATATGGCCTTCATCATGTCAATCTCCTGTTCAAAAACCTCTGCCTTTGGAAGTACCATGTAATAAAACCTCATCACAACCACCATGACAATAGTTACTAATGTTCATATAGCATCTACTATGTGTTAGACACTACACTAAGTATTTTGCTAATATTACATCATTCAATCTTTACAACAGTCCTGGGAGATAAGTGCTCTTATTAGCCCCATTTTAGAGCTAAGGAAACTGAGGCAAACAGAAGTTAAATGACTTGCTCAAAGCCACACAACTAATCCCTCGGGTTTCCCTGACAGGTTCAGTGCTTTTGCCATTGGGCCACTTAGCTGCCTAACAAAACTATGTCCCCAATTAGAGAGAGAAAACTCTCAAACAATGGGGTTGAAAGCTGGGATCCTAGCTCTGTGCTAGAAAAGGTCATTCTCTTTTGTTGTGGCTCCCAAAGTAGTCCTATAATACTTCCTACTGTGAACAATGGAACAGAAGGAAATGTAAAGGACAGGGTCAACCACTGCTTATGAGAAAAAAAGATTAGATCAAACAGATGCGGTCTTTAAGAGAATAAAAGAAGAAGATTAGACATGGCTCTGCTCCCACCTATTGGAAGTAAGACAAAAGGGGGAAGGGTAAGGACAGCTTGATTTGCCATATCTATTTTTTCCCCCTCAATGCTCCAGCCACCTGAGTATCTGTGATAAAAAAACAACAACAACATAAATCATAGTCTTATACCTTGCCACAAGTCCCCTTTGCATCCACCTTCCTGGTGTCTTAGGAAGAGGCATAGGTTTGGAGCAGCATCACTGCTGATATCACAATTGTTGCTCCCGAGATTATGTTTCACATGTCTGAGGGACAGTTCCACTAGCCCCTTCCCTTATGTGTGTTCTCTTCACTTTCTCAGAGTCTCATTTTAGTTCCATCCCAGTCCAAAACCATGTGATATTTCCTTGCTTCAAGAGGTGAACAGAAAGGTCTCCAAAGCCCAAGGGTAGAATACAACATGATTAAGAGGTGAAAAGGCAAGAGTGGGGTTCAGAAGAAAATAGTACAATTTGACTAGACATGGAATATGTGAAGGGGTATAGTATGAGATAGTTCTTGGAGTTTCAGCAAGTAGGCCAAGTAGGCGATTGTAGCTATTTTAAGTTCCTTTTCCTCACTTCAAAACAGAAACAAATATGTGAAATAAAGTAAAGAAAATAATAACCAAAATATAATAAATTATCCCAGGAAAAATTAGTATGCAGGAAAATAAAAAAGATTAAAGATCAAAGAAAAAAATGACTATTTAATACACCGAATAAGTATCGAGGGTATAAAACAAAGCTAAAATATGCCTTCAAAAGGGATGAACAATAACAAGGAGCCAAGAAGTGAAATTGAATGTGCCACAAGAGCCTTCAGAATGGCTAATAAACTCAACAAGAGAAATAAGACAAAATCTGGACACTATAAAATGGAAATCATATCAGTGAAAGAACAGAAAAAGATTTGAAAACTTAGAATAGTTTGTTGAAAGTCTCAACAAATTTGCAAATTTTATGAAGAATTGAATTAACCAGGTAGTAGACAAAAATTCAGAGGTGAGAGAAAAATAACAAAATATACTTTTTAAAAATAGCAGTACAAGTGGAAGAAAGTCCTTTCAAATAAATGAGAGCAAGAGGACAGAATTCTATAGGACAACCCGAGAATTATTGGTCTTCCCCAAATACAAAGAAACAAAGAATCTGAATATTAAAAAAATCCTAGAAGTATAAAAATGTAGGGCAAAGTGCAAGTAGTTAGAGTGTATGTGACATTGTCAGAGAGGAACACTAAACTTAACTTACTTAGAGATGTGCTTATCAAGCTTAAATGCTTCATAAACAAAGATAGAACCTTTTAAGCAATATAGGAGGAAAAACCACATATTAAAAAGCAGGAGGAGACAAAATTTCTTATTGAAAAAGAGAAAAAGAAAAAGAGAAAAAAAGAGAAATGAATGGAAAGTCTGAAATGACAGGTAGCAACACACAAAGAGGCAAAGAAAAAAAAAACAAAAAACCCCAAGAAAACAAGAGAAAATGGTCTTCATCTCAAAACTGGTTATGCTAACTGTACAACTGAGAATATCCTTTAATGACAAAGGAAGGGTTTTGAAATAATAACAGCTTCTATTTATACAACACTTACTATTTATACAACACAGAAACTGCTAAACACTTACAAACATCATCTCATTTGATTCTTGCAACCTTGGGAGTAGGTGCTATTATATCCTTCTTTTTATAGACAAGGAAACTGAGGTAAACAGAGATTAAATGACTTGCCCTGGCAACCAGAGCCAAGAAGTGTCTTAGGTCAGATTTATATCCCCAGTACTTTATACAATATCTGGCACTTCATAAGTGCTTAATCACCTGACCTTCTCCTAACTTTCCAGTCTCCTTACACTTTACTTGCCTCTATACATTCTATGATCCAGCAAACATGGGCTTTCTTGCTGTTCCTGGCACAGGGCATGCCCTTTCCCAACACTTCACTTTTCCACTGACTGTTTTCCATTCCAGGAATGATCTCCTTCCTTAACTCTCCTTCATGGCTTCCTTTAAGACTGATTTCAAACCCCACCCCCAGATTTCTAGGTGTCCCCTCCCCCGAACCTCCCCAAACTAAGGTGCTTTCTCTCTGAATTTACCTTCCATTTACACTGTATATGTCTTGTGGTTTCCATGCTGTTTTTGCTCTTTAGAATGCAACCACCTTGAGGGCAGACAATGTTTTTTTCTTTATTTCTCCACATACTTGACATCAATTAAGTACCTGATAATGCTTATTGATGGAAAGACTATATCAACATGTATAATATACACATTATTTTTGAGTGATTCAGGCTCTTCTTTGGTAGTCTTGGCAATGTTCTAAGCTTTGTTGTAATCAGCACAATGTTATCTGCAAACAAGGCTATCTCTATCTCATGGTGATAAAATAAAACCCAAATTTTTGCTATCCGTAACATAGGCAATAGCCATCTGGCCCATAGCCACCAAAGAGTGTTAGGAGAATTTTCCAATTATGAATTTCAAAGTAAGATCCTGAGAGCAGGAAGTCTTTCCTTTACGTCTTTGTATTCCAAGTACTTGGCATAGTATACAGAGAAGGCATTAATGAATGCTTATTGACTGATTAAAGTAAAAATGACACTCATGAAAAAGAAAGATAAGAGCAGTGGGAGTAAACCAAGAATTCACAGGGGAGGTACATGTTAGAGGTGACATTCAGAGGGCTTAGAGGGATCAATTCCTTAAGGTATCTTTAAAAATCAGCAGTACCAGAGGCTAGGAGAGAATCTCAAACTTTATTGTTATCAACAAAAGGAATGAGAAATGTAGAGTTTTTCCACAAATTATACCCTTTAGCAGAACACATCTTTCCTTTGCCTGAGTACACAGAGTGCAAGTGAGGCATAAAAGAGGAAGACATATACTTATAAATTATATATATATATATAATTTAGTATATATAATTATTATATATAATACATATAACTATATATCATCTATATATAATTTAGTAAGTATATGTCCAGTACGGAATCCAAATGAAAGAAAATCATCTCTGATATTCACTGCAATCTTTTTTTCTAGTGCATTGGTGGTCAGGCTCCATTCAGACACCTGATTCTAAAATGACTCCCAAATCAGTAATCTGTCATGATACATAGGTGTGATGTTTCTGTATTATCAAAACTTACAACATCTCTCATTTCATTTTGAATTTAAGCTTTTGGGGGGGAGGGGCTGTAGCTGTTTCATTTTCTCATTTTTATACTCAGCACCCACCATAGAGCCTTGTACACATAATAGGTACTTAACGAATGTTTCTTGAATTGTTGAATTGAATTTGCTCTTATCCCTAAGCCAAGATTCCCGACATGTTTTTCACTATTCTTCCATATACCTACCCTTGCATTGAAGTCATTAAGTATTAAGACACGTCTTCTTGATGGATGTCTTCTTCTACCTCCTCATACCTCCACTTGTAGATTGGGTCTTCCAGGGAATGACTACTTCAGGTTTAAGATATTCTGTAGTTTTGTGTTCCTAAAATTATACCTTATAAGCACCAAAGAGTGTGTTTCTCTTTATTCTGGTCAGACAGAACACACAATTAACTCAAGTTGAAGACATCTACTGAAATAGTAAAGCATCTTCATAGACCTGAGGCACATTTCCCCACAAATTTACCTGGGATCACTAGAATGGATACACATAGAGACCTTATAAATAGAGAGGTACACATAGGGAAGAGCAGTAGTTAATGTAATTGGCACCTCCGGCATTGTAAAGCTCTTTTGGGTTTCTTCATTCTGTTCCTCCTAGAAAGGGTAGCTAGGTGACTCCGTGGATAGAGCACCAGGCCTGGAGTCAGGAAAACTCATCTCCCTGAGTTCAAATCTGGCCTCAGACACTTATTAGCTGTGTTACCCTGGGCAAGTCACTTAACCCTTTTCCCTTCAGTTTTCTCATCTGTAAAATGAGCTGGAGAAGGAAATGGTAAACCACTCCAATGTCTCTACCAAGAAAACCTCGAAAGGGGTCAGGAAGAACTGGTCCTGGCCGAAACGACTGAACAACAAAACAATGCAAAGTGTCTTGTTACTCTTGTAACGCTCTCTGGTGTGCTGGGGCTGTTCTTTTCCATGGCTCAGAGCCCTCTCGCTGCTCCATTGCCGATGGGGAAGGGGAGGAATGAAGAAATGGAGGAAAAACTCCCTCCTAACTTACTCTTGAAGAGGAACAAGAGGAAAAACGAACAATCCTTCTCTCCTCTACTTTCTCCACCCCCCCAAGCCACTTTCTCCTCTCCTCTCCTCGCCTTTCCCCTCTTCCCCCTCTGCCTTCTCTCTTCCCTGACTCCTTTAGAGATTTCCTTAGAATGTATAAAGAACTAGCTGGCTGACTGATCCTTTACCTAAACAATGTCTAGCTGTCCTATAATCCCACTTAATGGATTTCAAAACTAAATGAGCAATGAATTATACACACCACGTTTTATCTCCTTTACAACTTTTGAATAAGCCACTCCCAGTTTCATAATCTTTACAGTCTGTGAATAGGCCACAAAAAGAGTGAGTCACTAAATATTTCATGCCCTTTATAAGCTATAAATGTAACCACTCAAATTTTGAAAGGGACAAAAACCTTAAAACTTTATTGACTCAATAGCTCTGATGTCCCTCTGCTCACTATAAAAGTATATGATGATTTAACTTGGAGGGTCTTGGAGAGTTCTTTGAAGGTTTTTTTTAACCTCTCCATCTTCTGTAGCAGATCTTGGCATATGAAGCACAGTTATTTTCACTGTGGTCTTGTAAAACTTTAAACACTGCAATATGAGATGATAAAATATTCCTTAAAATGATGCGTCTTGTTGGCCTTGGGTGCATCATAACTAACTTCATTGACTTCATTACTTGTATCTACAAGGAGAGTCTGTAATGCATCTTTTTTTTTTTTTTGGAGGTCACACGGCTAGTTTTGGTGTTAAGTGTCTGAGGCCGGCTTTGAACTCAGGTCCTCCTGATTCCAGGACCGGTGCTCTATTCACTGCACCACCTAGCCGCCTCTAGTTATAACTTTCTTTTGTCTTCTAGTCTCATTTTTTAGTGAGAATGTCAAGGTTTCTGTATTATGATAACTCTTGTTGCTGTTCAGTCTTTTTTCAGTCACATCTGACTCTTTGTGACCCCTTTTGGGATTTTCTCAGCAAAGATACTAGAATGGTTTTGCCATTTCATTATCTAATTCGCTTTACAGATGAAGAAATAGAGGCAAAAAGGGTTAAGTGACTTGCCCAGGGTCACATAACTACTAAGCGCCTGAGGTCGGATTTGAACTTAGCTCTTCCTGACTCCAAGTCTGTCTCTCCATAAACGGTGCTGTTGTGCAGAGAATAAGAGTGAGCCGAGACCTGGGTTCAAGATTAATTTAGGTGTGGATTTATTAATTAAGTGCACGACTACCAGAATGGTTTCACCCAAATAAGTAGTAATCTTTTTTGCGGCACAAACTTAATTATATAGGCTAAAACCACAAAAACCACAATCAGGGAGGGGAGCTAGCAGAAGCCATGACATACAGAAGCAAAAAACAGCCATTGGTCAGATCTATAGCTCAGGACTAATTTGGGAACATGGAGCAAGGGTATAAGGGTGCAACCTTCCTGTGTCATGGGGGTCCCTCCTAGAACAGGGTGGAGGGCACAGGGTGGAGGGTCATAGTCAGTGCTTTCCAGAGCAGAGTAGAGAGTCCTGGGGGTAAAGGGGGCTGGAATTCCCCAGAACAGGTAAGGGTCATGTTCTGGGCAAAGAGGGTGGGGGCACTGCTTGGTCAGCCGGACAGGACAGGGTGGTCCCTAGATAAGATCCTTGCACCATAATGACCCTTATACACTATAATAATTCAAGGAGAATATATAAAATCCTGATTAGGGAAGGAGGGGTCAAGGAACTTGGCCTTGACCAATATGCCCAGTCATGCCTTAAGCAGTTTTCAAACTATAACAAAATGTAGAATAGAAATATAAAAGGAGCTTAATGGTGGGCCACAAACCAGGTGTTGTGCAGTGGCTCAAACAACCAGAGAGTGGGGGAGATTCAAGAAAAGCTTCTTGTAGGAGGTAGCACCTGAAGAAAGCTAGAGTCACAAAGGAAGATATGAAAAAGAAATATATATATATATATATATATATATATATATATATATAGAGAGAGAGAGAGAGAGAGAGAGAGAGAGAGAGAGAAAGAGGGAACCAGTTTGTAGAGAACTTTCAATGCCAGATAAGGATGCTGTACTTTACTTTAGAGACTATAGGGACCTATTGAAGACTGGGAGTAGGGGAGTGACGTGATCAAATCTATTTGGGGAATATCAGTTTAGCAATTGTATGAAGGATTAATTCATGAAGGAGATAATGGAAGTTACTGTAATAGTTTAGGGAAAAAGTGATGTGGACCTATGCGGTAGAAGCAAATGTCTTTGCATCTCCCTTCCTGCAACTTAGGGTAGCTTTTCTTTAAAATGCATTGATACTGTCTTCAAAACTTGGTTGGCTCAGGGGACTAAGGATTCAGATTGTTGACATCAATTCCTCCTTACTTGAGTACAAAGAGGCCACGAGAACCTGGGATGGAGGGGAGAGGAACATTTGGAGGTTTGGCTGGTGGATCATATGAGTTTTATTCAACTGAATCAATTTAATGTGTCTTCAATGCCTATTGGTAGTGTCTTGATAAGTATTTAATAACCAGATATCCTGAAAAAAATGAACACTTTTTGTTTAACTTTTTAAGCTTTTATTTTTTTAGTTTAATCTTAATTTTTTAAACATTTTTTTCTAACACAATCAACAAAACAAAAAATGAATGAATCCATGGTATCTAGAATTTGCAAATTTTTGAGGCCAAAATACTCACATTGAAAATTTAACAATTGACTTTCCGCTGATGCAGAATGTTGAATATACTTCTGCTCTGGCTATGTAAATATCTCCTTTAGTTAACTGTGGAAAGAATTCTAAGTATCTCATTTTGTTCCAGTATTGAACTTAAACTATTAGGGGATTCACTTGAGTCGGGCCCAGTCCAGAAAGTCCTAAAGTTAAGATAATGGTTGTGTGAGTAAAGAATGGGGGTGTATGGGAGAGATGCTGTAGAGGTAGAAAAGACCTAGCAACTGCCTGGAGCATGGGGAAGGGGGAAGAGTTAAGGATAACTTTGGGATTGTGACCTTGGGTTAGTATACGGATAGTAGCACTCTCATAAAAAATAGGGATGGTCCAAGGACAGGAAGAATTGAGAAGAAATATAATTGATTCCTTTTCAGACATGCTCAATTTGAAATGCCCAGAGGAAATCCAGGTGGACATATCCAGCAGCCAGTCAGTAGTATATGATTGGAGTTCAGCAAAGAGAATAGGACTGAATATATAAATTTAAGATGAAAATACAGAGAGATAATGCTTGAAGTTCTGAAGCCTGATGAGGTAAAAAGAGAAAATAGGGGGAGATGAGAGAGAAAAAGGGAGAGGGGGGAGAGAGACAGAGACAGAGACAGACAGAGACAGAGACAGACAGAGACAGAGACAGACAGAGACAGAGACAGAGACAGGCAGAGAGAGAGAGAGAGAGAGAGAGAGAGAGAAAGAGAGAGAGAGAGAGAGGTGACAAATCTTACAGTGCTGGATTTGGAATCAGGAATCAGTCAGTCAGAAAGCATTTATGAAGTAGTGTCAGGAACTGTGCTAAATGCTGGGGATATCAGAAAGGAGGAAGAAACAGTCTTTGTTCTTAAGGAGGTCTCAGTGTGATGGGAGAGACAAAATATATAGAGAATAGATTGGGATGATCTCAGAAGGAAGGCACTAAGATTAAGGGGGACTGGGAAAGTCTTCTTGTATGTAGAAGTTGTAATTTTAGCTAGAACTTAAAGCCAGAGAGGCCAGTAGACACAGATGAGTAGCGAGAGAATTCCAGGTCTAGAGGCATCCAAGGAAAACACATGAAGTTGGGAGATGGAGTGTTGTATGAGGAGACAATAGTAATTTATTGTAGCATAATGGGACTAAGGTGTAGCAACATTAGAAAGGTCAAATGAATTCGTATCTTACCTTAGATGCTCACTAACTTAGGGGACCCGGGCGAGTTATTTAATCTTTCTTAGCCTCCATTTCCTTATTTGTGAAATGGGGATAATAATAGCAATCTATGTGAAGGTCAAATGAGATAGCCTATGTACAACACTTTGAGAGCTTTAAATCACTGTTCAAATACTAGCTAATTTATCTGTTCATTTTTGGTTTTGCCTAGGACCTATGCATTCTAGGTCAGACGCAGAAGGAGATAAGAGGAAGTATCCTGGAGTGGGAAGACGTGCCAAAATGTCTTGGCAAATGAGGCACTTTAAAAACCAGACCAGAACACGTAGCTGGGGGCTACTGCTGTCAGAGACCCAGAGATAAAAGGAGCTATGCAGGTCTAGAAAGAATTATACCAGTCATTATTATTGCTACCCAGTGCACCGTTAGAGGGACTCCAGCAAATAAGGCACTGGATTTGGAGGTAAGAAGCATGAGTTTTAATTCTGCTTCACACACTAGCTAAGTGACTAGAGCAAGTCACTTAACCTCTTCAATGCTTCAGTTTCCTCATCTGTAAATGAAGGATTTGCACTCAGTGGCCTCTAATGTCCCTTCTTGATCTAAATCTATCATCTATGAATGATAGTAAATTTCCCAGTTCCTTGGTATCTGAGATACAATTGCCCAATAGATTGGGGGAGGAACAAGATAAACCTTCTGAGCAGATGTAGATATTCTTGGATTGCTTTCTCTTATCAAAAATGATAACGTCTTTATTCGACTGCCAGACTCTATTGATAGATTAAAGATGCAATTCCAACCCTGCAGTTCTTTCTTCTTTCTGCTGGCCTTGAGTTGTAAAAAGGGCTCTCTTAGCTATAGAGGCTCTAAGGGTAGTATACCCTTCCCTCCATCAACTCATTGTGTTGTAGGCAAGCCTCTAGGTGGGTTGGTGCTGCCTTCTGTCTGTATATTCTTTCCTTTACTACAGACTCTGTGAGAGCTCAAACAACAGCACCCCCACACCTTTTGGACCATATTGGCTATGGGAGCTGTTGCAGCATCAACAGCAGAGGCGGTGAAGAATAGTCAAGGGGGAGAAGGAAGTGTCCTCAGACAGAAAACCCACCATAAAGAAAAGAGCCCTCTGGATGTGTGGATCAGGCTTTTAACAATACAGTTGAAATATGAAACAGCTAATAACTATCTGTGCTGCAAATGTATGGAGGAAACTTGAATGCCAATTTCTCAACTGATTGTAATCCTTTTTTAGTTAGCATCGAGCATCTCCTTTTCTGTGTGTGGGAATAGAATAGCCTCCTCTCTACGTTATTCATGTTTATACTCTGAGTGCCCCTTTTACTTCATCCTCTCCTCTATCCTGCTGGGGGGATCCTTTAGACTAGAGTAAGAAATAAAAGTGTTCCCTGAAATTTTGAGGTGGGGGTGGACTCAGCACCCTGGGGAGCCTGACTGCAAGTCCAGCATTCTGCCCATTGCACCAGGCTGCTCTTAGAATGGCATAACATGTCAAAATAATGTAGTAGATGCATATTAAAAGGCTTTTGGGGGTGTAAATGACTATTAAATAAATGTACTACCTATTTCTTAATAACTAGACTACATTTAGTCCCTTGTAACTGGGTCTGATAGCATCGCCCTGTGTTTGGCTGAGCGACTGGAGTTAAGTGGGGTATCCTCCTCTGCCCTCTTCAGCATGTAAATTCCATAATTAGTTGAGTGCTTGGATTGGATTAATCTGTTTTTGGCATTGGTTTTGCTAATCTCAGCCTCCAGTTACATGTTTGATGGAACACTCAAGGGAACCATTCTTGGCCAAGCAGACTTGCAAAATGTCATACATGCATCAGTAAATAAATGACAATATCTAGGATGCTGCTGAACTTCCAGAATGTTCAATATCTTTAAGCTGGTCTTTGAGAAATGTGTCTGGAACAGAGCTCTCCTGGAGGGTAACACCCTTTCTAGCAAAGGAACAAGCAAACTACTACCTGAGGGAAAAAAGGCCTGTTTTTTTTCCCTCCTGTCAGAAGATTTGTTTTTTTGTTTTTTTGTTTTCTCTCTGGTCCTATGACTAGGTGTGTTGGGGTTTCTGTCTTTTTTAAGTTATAGTGAAGAAATCCTTGGGATTTTGAACTAAAAAAACATGACAGGGTCCACTTGTCCAGCTGTAAGGAAGATATGATATTCCAGCTAAGGACGGTGGCTGAAGCCAGAAGATGTAAGCCAAAAGAAGCCATGCAACCTCCTACCCAATGGAACCAAACCAGTGGGGAGCTGGTGTAGAAGAATCACCATAATAATGCCCCCAGAATGTCTATGAGCCTGCAGCAGAGATGCCAGTTGCCATGTCAACACATATTTCTTTCACGTGTATTCCTCTATACATGCACATGCACATGTCTTATATGTGTCCAGTATTCACTGAGGGGATGGCATTCATGAAGGAATGGAGCCCAGCTATATGGGAGGATCATTGACCTGCCATTTATTTTCCATTCTGCCCTTTTTTTTTTTTACTACCTCAGTTATGAGATCATAAGTTCATAAAACCGGAGCAGAAAGGCTGTTTAGAGCCCAGGGAGGCCAACTCCCTCATTTCACCAATGAGGAACAATGGACAGTAATAGCACCTCCCACACAGGGCTGTTGTGAGGATCAAATAAAATAATATTTATTTTAAGAAATGCTTGTTGTAATGGAAGGGAAGAGCAGGGAGGTGAAAGGGAAGGATCCAACCTCACTCTTCATCGGACTTGGCTTAAGGAGGGAATAACATACACACTCAATGGGGAAGGGAATAACGGCGGGGGGGGGGGAATGATAGAAGAGGGGGCAGACTGGGGGAGGGTATAGTAAGAAGCAAACCCTTTTGAAAAGGGACAGGGTCAAAGGAGAAAACAGAATAAGTGGGGGGCTGGGTAGGATGGAGAGAAACACAGTCTTTCACAATATGACTACTGTGGAAATGTTTTGCACAATTACACAAGTATGATCTATATTGAATTTGTTGTCTTCTCAATGGGGGTGGGTGAGGAGGGAAGAAAGGAGAGAATCTGGAACTCAGAGTTTTAAAAGTAATTGTTAAAAATTGGTTTTACATGCAACAGAGAAATGTTATACAGGCAATGAGGTATGGAAATCTATATTGCTCTATAAGAATGTAAGGGAGAAGAAGGTAAAGAGGGGAATGGGGGGATAGAAGGGAGGGCAGACTGGGGGAAGGGGTAACCAGTATTCATGCCATCTTGGGGTGGGGGGAGTAGGGGAGAGATGGGGAGAAAATTTGAAACTCAAAATCTTGTGGAAGGGAATGTTGAAAACTAAAAATAAATAAATTTCGGGGGAAAATGCTTAGTGTGGTGACTGGCACAGAGTAGGCACTACATAAGTGCTAATTCTATTCCCCTTTTACAGATGAGGAAATTGAGACACAGAGTGAGTGGTTAAGTGACTTACTAAGGATTATAAAGTTAGTTAAATATCTGAGGCAAGATTCTAACTCATGTCTTCTTGACCCCCAGCCTTCTACCTAGCTTCCTTCCTTTAATGTTATTCATCTCTTGCACAAACAACTTGGTCTTGTGAGGTTTGGAGAAAAGAACACTAACTAGACTTGGCTTTAGAGGCCCTGGCTTGGACATATCCCTGTAACACTTACTAACAGAGTTCTTTATCCCAAAGTGACATTATTATTACTGTTTCAGTCTTGACCAAACTCAATAACATTTTCATCTTAGTCTTGTAGATAAGTACAGAAAACAAAAAAAATGTGTTTGCATTTTTTACCAGTCTGCAAAGTCTTTACCATCTGTTTACCCTTAAAGATGCTATCCTAAGAAGCATTGGACCAGTTGTCACAGCCCCTTTACAGATCTTTAAAGAAGGCCCATGTTAGCATCGGTATGGGATTGCTCAGTAATAATCCAGTCTCAAGACCAAAGGGAATAACTATTTCCTCCTCAATACTGTTATTTTGAGTTCTTCTTAACTACATAGTAAGCATCCAAGTAGGTCACCGAAAATAAACATGGTATTTGGAAACTTTCTCATTCGTTGTACAGAAGGGCTTACTCAAAAATATCCACTGTGGATAATGAGGCGTTGATCTTGACATTTTTCTTCAATCAGGAAAAGACCTTCTCTTCTTTTATAAACTGTTATGTTTCTTCCCACCTCCCTCCCATCACTTTCATTGTTTCCTGGGCACACGTAACTACGGAGAAAGGGGTCAATAATGGAAATACAAAGGTAGAACAATTCCCATACAAAGTGGTGGTTTTTATCCTGGGAATTCTAGGATCTAGAGAGAGCTAGAGGGGTTTGACAGGATATAGCACCCTAGGCCTTGGGTCATTTGGACCAATGGCATTACAAGCTCTATTAGGATGTAGACCTAAGGTTAGGAAGTATGAAGGGAAGTAAGATTGTATGGGGTTTGTGTCAGGTGAATAATTCTGTTTCCAGGCTTTGGGTCATGAAAGTCAGGGGGTTAATTTCCTTTCTTCTTAGTTCTGTGAAACTTCTGGTTTTTGGACCTGGAGGTAAATGATTTTCTCTTTATTTTTTCTTTGTCTGTGGATACAAAACAAGATTGAGAGGGAAGAAAGAAATAATGAGATTAAAGATCCAAAGGAAAGCCCTCACAACAACCCTGGATGAAAATGGGAGAATGATCCGGAAGAAAGGTATGGTTAAACTGAATGCCACAATGGATTCTGAGCTGCCATTCTCAGATGAGAAATTCAGAGACACTGACGAATAGTAAACACAGGGGATTTGTAATTCCTTTCTAATCTAGGCTACAGGACTGTCCCACAGCCTCTTTACCCTGTCATTTAATACCAAAGGAAACAGATGGGAGTTTATAAACTTCATGTTAGACTAGGTTGAGGTCACAGATATGTTCTATTGCCAATAGTTCTTAGAATGGAAAACAAGTGAAAGTCTCCTAAGGAGATGTTAATTTCTTCCCACTCCATAGTCTTAAAAGGGAGCAATTTGATTCAGACTTTTTAAAAGTTGCTGCAGTGATCACCTTAAAGGCATGTCATATTTCAAGATGTGCAGAAGTTCATCAGTATATGATTGAATAACAATGTTATAATAACTCTAACTTATAGCATCCCACAGACGTGATTATGGGCCACTACTCAAATTTCCATGACTGTCACTGAGATCTTGAACAGAGCACACCAATTTCCTGGTGTTTTTGCTTTGGTCATTTCTTTTTGCTATGTCTTTGTTTAAGGTCATGTGAGAATTGAGTTCCAATTTTTGAGAGCAGAAATTCCACTGTCACGTTAAACAAAAATTCTCAGTGTTATATTTTAGGAGAAATTTCTGTGGATTACTTAAATAGGAACAATTGAAATTAACACAGTAATATCTTTGCATCATAGCGTGAGAAATACTGATAGTTTGGTTTCCACAGATTCTATAGGAACTATGAATGTTTTGAAAATGATTCTGCACAGGATGTATGGAAGAGCCTAGATCCGGAAGGAAAAGGGCAGAACATACTATCCAGTCATATAACGAAATCTACGGGGGCTGGGGGGAGGGATACTAGACCAGCCTAAACCAGTTGGGATTCAAACCAACACAACTATCTTTTGGTATGTTTTATTTCCTATTAATTTTTTAATTGATTAATTTAGATTTCAGGGACTAGTTCAGGTCGTTTCAGGCCTACTCTGTTTTGGGCTCACATTTTTATCAATAAGATCTCTCTATCAGATAACAGATTAACAAGAGGCTAAATTAAATGAAAAAAAGAACAGAAATTTGATATGAATAGGAAAAATCAAAAGCAGTGAATTGCAATGTTAGGTCAAGGGGAAAAAAGAAACTTCCTTCTAATTAAAAAAATGTTAAATTCAAAATGAGACCTAGATGTTTAATTTCTTCTTTTGAGAGCCCAGCAGGGAAAACTTCTATAAAGACTCTAAAAGTATTCAAGCAGAGATTGAATGACTTCCTAAGCATCAAGGATGCTCCAGAAAGGATTCCTGAATTGAACAAGAGGTTGAAATGTTAATGGCATTTAAGGTCTCCACCCCACTCCCCCATTAATAGATCTTATGTGGAGCTCATTAAGGGAAGATTGATTAGGGGAGACTTGCTCATAGGAAGGTTTTCATACCTTACGTTAATTTCTAATTTAGGCACTGAGTCAGGAGGGTTGTGATGTCTTCTGGCTCTGAGAAGGTATTTATACTCGGAGAGTAGCATTTTGCTTTGGGGTTCACTCATAGGAAGAGAGCTCTTGTGAACTGACCACATGAGACTTTGGGTAGTCATTAAGGAGCCCCCCAGCTTTGAAAATCCCAGATGTTGGTCCTTATTTCTCAGGTAATGATATATGTATTGCCTTGGTCAGACAGTTAGATCTTTCTGTTGATCTGTGCTAATTTCTCAGACACTTAGAAGCCCTGTCTGTTGGTTTTTATTTTTTTACTTGAATTTTCTCTATTTTCTCTGAAGTTCAAGGTGATGATTTTTCTTCCTGAACTAATGAATGTAGTTTAAAAAAAAGACTGTTGACTTGAACAACTATCTTCCCTAGTAAAGCAGATCTAAGAACCTGTGCTAACAGCCGTCCTGGGTATGCCAGTGTGATTATAGCTATGGAGGTGAATTCCTGAATTGAAAAGGCTGGTGACTTCAAAAACCATCAACTCAGATTCCATGATATTCTTCATCTAGGCCAGACTTTAGACCCTTCTATACTCTCTCAAACAACTGTGTATAGATGGGCTAAAGAACTAAAAACTGGGGAAAGTCTTGCATTCTTGGATTTAAGCTGGCACATTTGAACCAGATAGAAACAACAGAAATATCTGAGGCCCATTCAGTCGAGATGCTTGCTAACAATGTTGGATGTAGGCTTCCCCTTTCCTTTAGGAGCCAAGGCACCTTACCTCTGCATATTTTCAACTTCTTCAATGGTTTCAGGTAAAGCCTTCCCTTTGGTCTCAGGTAGCATCAATACCAACACGCCAGCAATTAAGCCAACCACAGCTAGAAATTAAACATGTATAGTTAGAATCCAGGCTACATGTGTCCAGTCCCATTTAGGGGTAAAGAATGTGGTATTTTGGGGGCAGCTAGGTGGCACAGTGAATAGAGCACTGACCCTGAAGTCAGGAGGACAGGAGTTCAAATCTGACCTCAGACACTTGACACAAAAACTAGCTGTGTGACTTTGGGCAAGTCACTTAACCCCAATTGCCCTCCAAAAAAAAAAAGAAAAAAAAGAATGTGGTATTTTATAATTAGAACTAACTTGATAAAAAAAAAAAGACAAACCATTGTACCACACTTATTTACAGATTCTTTTACAACTGCTACTCTATTTTTTTTCATCAAAAAATATGATGCTCATACCCAAACCAGGCATACTAAAACTTCCTTACAGGAAAAAGAAACTCTTGAAAATTGAGTTAGAAGTCAGCCTTGGCCGGTCAACCCGAGTTATTGTGAATCTTTGATGTTAGAAAATAACTTTGGTGGCAAAAACGACAAGGAGATGAACCGTCAAGTAAACAAGTCAAGAGCATTTATCACATACATACTATAGGCTAAAAGTTAAAGATAGAAAGGAAGGCAAAAACAGTCTATTCTTATGGAGCTCAAGTTCAAATGGGGGAGATAACATGCAAAGAACTACATACATATAAGACACACATAGGGTAAATTGGAGATAATCTCAAAGGGACAGCACTAATCTTGAGGGGAACTAGAAAGAGATGGGATTTTTATTTGTTTTTTTTTATTTTTGGAAGGGGAAGGCAAGGCAGTTGGGGTTAAATGACTTGCCCAAGGTCACACAGCTAGTAAGTATTAAGTGCCTGAGGCCGGATTTGAACTCAGGTCCTCCTGACTCCAGGGCTGGTACTCTACTCACTGTGCCACCTAGTCACCTCAAGAGGTGGGATTTTAGTGGAGGCCTAAAGGAAGCCACGAGGTAGAGTCAAAGGCATAGGGCATTTCACATGTCAGGGAGAACCAATGAAAATAAAGAGAGCTGGGAAATTAGGTGGCTTGTGCAAGGAACAGAAAAGAAATCAATGTCACTTAGATCAGGGAGTAGAGTGTAAGAAGATTAGAAAGGTATGAATGGGTCAGAGGGTGAAGGGCTTTAAAAGCCAAACAGAAGAGATAACATTTACTTCCAGAGCTAATAGATAACTAGTGGAATAGACTGATATGGGGCTGGGGAAAGCAGGTTACGGGCTCAAACCTTTGCTTTAGGGAGATCATTTTGGTTGCTGAGTGGGGGAGGGACTTGAGACCAGGAAATCAACCAGAAGGCTATTACAATGGTCCAGGTGATGGGACCTGCACCGTGGTGATGGCAGAGTCAGAGGAGAGAAAGGAACATAGAGGGAAATGTTGTGAAGGTGGAAATGGGCTCATACCTCCTTAGTATCCTCTGCCCCTGGGACCTCTGTATTGGAGGACAGAATGGAGAGCTCCTCCCCAAACCTCTATTTAAGGAGGGGGGCCAGGCCAGCCATTTATTCATTTCCCACTCAGCTTCACCCCTTTGGAATTCTCCCTTGTGTCTCCAAGCTGGTACCTCCAATGTTTTTGTTTCCTGTTGTTTATTGTCTTCCTCCATTGGATTGTAGGGTCCTTGAGGACAGGGACTGTTTTTCTTTTTCATACTTGCTCCCCCCCAGCACTTAGCAATGCCTGGCACCTAGTTAGTGTTTAGATAAATGTTGACTCCATGATATGGGAGGATGAGGAGTCAAGGGTGACACCTAGGTTGAGTGACTGGGAGATTGGAAACTCCCTAAGAGTAATGAAGAAGGGAAAAGATATGTTGGGATTAAGATGTCTATGTGATCTCCTGCTAGAAATACCTACTAGATCAGTGGTTCTCAACCTTCCTCATGCTGAGAATGATACTCATATGTGGGCATATCTGCATGTGGGCGGACCCGCCTGGAGATGGATAGAGGAGCAGTGTCTCAGTTCCTAAGACCATCGGAAATATGTGTTTTCTGATGGTCTTAGGCGACTCCCAAAGTGGTCACAACCCACAGGTTGAGAACTGTTGTATTAGATAGTTGTGATGCAAGACTGGAGAGGTTAGGGTCTGGAAAAATCGACCTGAGAATGATCTGCAGGGAGAGGATAACTGGATCAACAGGAACTGATGAGATCCCCAAGTGACTTAGTATTGAGAGAGAAGAGAAAGAGAATCCAGAACAAAGTCTGGGGAAACGTCTCTGGATAGTGGGTGTGACCTGGGTGAAGATCCAGAGAAGTCAGAGAATCACGCTATTCTAAATGGTTAGAAGTGTGTGGCTAGGTAGTGCAGTGAATAAAGCACGGGTCCTGAATTCAAGAGGACCCGAGTTCAAATCCAGCCTCAGACACAACACTTACTAGCCATGTGACTTTGGGCAAGTCAATTAACCCCAATTGTCCTCCAAAAAGCAAAAAAAAAAAAATTAAAAAATGGTTAGAAGTAAGGAAATATATTACAATTGAGGGGAAGCATAGAATAATGATTGAAGAAATTGAGTCTCAATCATACATTTAGGTACTAAGTAGAAAAGCTAGTCTTCAGATCTATACTAGTTCCAATTCTGTGCTGGGCTGTTTTGGTTATACTACCCTGCCTTTTACACTTCCACATTTTGTTCTAGTTTCTCTTAAATTCATATTACACTCATTTTGCCTTATAAATCATAAAGATATTGAGATTTCCAAAAGGCAAAGAGAGGACAGTCATAGTATTTTAAGTATGGTGAAGTTAGTACAAAGGCCCACAGGTCGGAGATGGAACTTCATGTACAAGGAACAGCAAGTGATTCACTTTGGCTGGACCTTAGAAGGTAAGGAGGGAGCTAATCTGCCTGCTAGCACTTTGTTACCTGTCGGCAGCTCTAATGAAATGATTGGTAAGGAAAGAAGACAAAACTTTTGACAAAAGTAAAATTTAGAGGTTATTTGTAAATATTTTTTCCCCATTTATCCACTATTAGGAGAAAATTTCATAGTCCTTATTCTCTGATGGAATAATCAAGATGTTTAGAAATTATGTTTTGGATGATTTCTCCCCATTCTACAAAGAACAAGATTTAACTCTTACCAAAAACCACTAGGGGGAGTTCATGCCAGATATCAGTCAACCTGTAGACAAGGAATGGTGTTGCCATTCCACCAATATCACACATTGAAGAGCAGACCATTACACCAAGATTCCTAAAAATGGAAAAGCTTTTATAGACCAAAACACGGTAAATCAAAACATCTCAAAATACCACAAATGTTTTCTTAGGTCCCTAAGGCATCTTCTTTTTAGGCAACTGCTAAAGTTTTTTTCAAAGCAGAAGGAAAATGAATGATTGGTTTAGTCTCTCATCTTTTATGATACCTTTCGTTCCGAATTTCAAGGGAGAAACAACATGATTTTTCTTTTCAATGAAGGCTCAAAATACCAAATCTGAAGTCAGGTTGTTTCTCAATGCTACATCTCCTCTCATCCATTTGTAGTTGTTCGTTTGTTTAGTCACATCTGACTTTTCATGACCCCATGGTCCATAGTACAGCATGCTCTTTTATGCTCCCAAGTCTACTGAAGTCAGTCCAATCTCACATTCATTGATTCCATGACACCATCTATCCATTTTGTCCTCCGTGGTCCCCTTCTCCTTTTCCCTTCAATCTTTCCTAACATCAGGGTGTTTTCCAATGAGTCTTCTCATTATGTGGTCAAAGTATTTAAGCTTCACCTTCAGTATTTGTCCTTTCAATAAGCAGTCTGAATTATTTTCCCTAAGTGTTGACTGATTTGATTTCCTTGCTGTCCAAGGGACTCTCAAAGGTCTTCTCCAACACCATAATTTGAAAGTGTTAATTCTGTGGCACTCAGCTTTCTTTACAATCTAAATCTCACAGCTCTACATTACTACTGGAAAAACCATAGATTTAATTATATGTTTATATAATGTTTATATTATTCATTGACAAGGTATCTCTGCTTTTTAGTATGCTCTCTAGATTATAGGTAGGTGGCACAGTGGCTAGAGTGCCAGGCCTGGCGTCAAGAAGATTCATCTTCCTGAGTTCAAATCTTGTCTCAGACTTTGCTAGCTGTGTGACCCTGGGCAAGTCACTTAACCCTGTTTGCCTCACCTTTCTCATCTATAAAGTGAGCTGGAGAAGGAAACGGCAAACCACTCCAATATCTTTGCCAAGAAAACCCTAAAAGGGGTCACAAAGAGTCAGATACAACTGAATAACAGCTACATTTGCCATAGCTTTCCTTCCAAGGAACAAGTGTCTTTTAATTTCATCCTAAAGTCACCATCTGCGATGATCTTTGATCCCAAGAATATAAAATCTGACACATCTTCCATTTCTTCTCCCTCTATTGACCAGGAGGTGATGGGACCAGTTGCCAAGATCTTAGTTTTTTGATGTTAAATTTCAAGCCAGCTTTGACACTCCTCTTTTACCCTCCTCAAGTGACTTCTTAATTCTCCTAAGCTTTCTGCCAATTTGAAGGCTTATCCAAAACATTCTTAGTTTTCCCTGTGTTCTCTGTATTCTGTCCACATTTGCATTTGTAAGCTATCCAAGGTTTGACCTCAGAGCACTTTGCCCCTCTGACCTCTACCATGTGTTCAAAAACAACAAGATTCGTGCAGTTTTCCTGTCATGACCATTGCATCAATAGTCAAACATTTCTGGTCATTTCATTCTTCATGTTGAGCAAATTCCACTTACCTGATGAATGTGGGATACAATTCAGCATTGACCAGGCAAACCATTTCATAGGCCATTGTGATTCCCATTCTACCCAGGCATGCAACCGCTAGTTTTAGCCACATTAGATCTAGAAGGAAAAAAATTTGGACATATGGCTTGGAATGAGAAAAATATTTAGGTTTATCACCATGATACCATATAATCTTACAGATGACATTTAAGAATGAGAGGTTCTATATCTCTGGAATAAGTATTGAAGCAATGTTAACTCTTCTAAATAATGGGAAAACATTTCAGAAAATTCTCTGTTCCATTTTATCCTAATTCAGTCCAAATCAACAAATATTTATTAAGCACCCACTACATGTAGAGCACTGGAGCAATGCTAGTTCCAGTATTGATGCCAAAGTTTAACATGGATCCCAGCCCCATGAAACTTACAGTCTTTGGTCAATGTGTGAATTGCCAATTAACTTGATAACTTTATAGAATAGTAGCTTTTGTTAGTGGCTTCTAAAAGCACTTCCCCATCTAGGGTACTCGCTGGCACTTTGATGGTTCAAAAATGAACTGACTGAACTCAAGTGACCCCTTGGCACCTCATGGGAAATCAACTTTGACCATGACAGCTGTCCCCAGAATGAATTGACTCAGACTCTTGGGAGGAAGGCCAACTGTGGCTCACACACTCAAACACACATATACTTTGGAAAAGAACAAAATTTAGAAAAAAATTTTTGATAGTGATCATTTGAAGTAGTCCAATATAATTCTGCATTGTTCAAATGACCTTCCATTTCTTTAACTCAAGCTGTTGGTGTTTTACTTTGCATGTGACCATCACAGAATAGAAGCTATCAAAGGGTAAGAGAATGACCGATTTATGCTATGGTTTCTCAGCTTTCCTTCTTCTTTGAGGCAGTATACAAAGAACAACAGATCTGACACTGGAAGTCTTGAGTTTGAATCAGGGAGCTGCCATTTACTACCTGTGTGATATTGAGCAAATAACTCAGATTCTGTGAACTTCAAGTTATTTATCTGTAAAATGAAGGGATGGAGATGACCAGTAAGGTCCCTTGATCCTATGATTATATGAGAAATATCCTTTTTCTTCACGGATTCTATCTTACCTTCAATTTCTTACTTGTTTGAGCATCTGTTTTAAGTTTTTGATGGGTATTGCATTAACTCCTTATATCTCCTTAATCTCTCAACATTGCTTTCAACTGCTGATTATAGGAATCTAAGATTTTTGATATGCTCTTATCCTGAAAGGGATGTTACATGGTGCAGTGGATAGAACACTGGATCTAGAGTCCGGAAGACTAGTTCATCTTCGTGAGTTCAAATCTGGTCTCAGACACTTAACTATCTGTGTGACTCTGGACAAATCACTTAACCTTTTTTCCCTCAGTTTCCTCATCTGTAAAATGAACTGGAGAAGGAAATGGCAAACTATTCCAGTATCTTTATCAAGAAAACCCACAAATGGGGTCATGAAGAGTTGGACATAACTGAAAAACAACTTAACACTCTTATCTTGAGTTTATACGATATATTCTTCTGTTATTATTATTACCTTGTTATAATATTTTCCACCATTTCCTTCATTTTTTTCTTCTTCATCATCATCATCATCATCTTCATCATCATCTTTATTAATAAACACTGGGGGGAAAACATCTCCATTGTGTCAGTTTTTAAGAGCCGAACACAATGACCTTTCTGGGAAACCAAACCATAACCCTCAAACTCACCACTGGGAAGAAAAGCTGAGATGAGACAGGCTGCCCCAGCCACTATATTTGCTGCAGCCCAAGGGTAGCGGCGGCCAATTCGATCGATGGTGAGGATGATGAGGAAAGCAGCTGGGTACTCAACAAGAGCAGAATAGAAGAAATCCAAATAGATATTCCCACCTACAAGTCCCATGTGCATGATGAGACCCTGATAAAGCACAGAACTTGTGAACCTTAGCAAAGAAAAGAAACGGAATTAGTTCAAGCTCTTTTTGATAAGTTGGTCCAAAATAATTTCTTCATTACCTTTTGATGGGCTGGGAAAAACAAAGGAAAAAAAAACTCCACCCAATGAGATGTACCCCTTGTATAGAAATATGTTTGATTGAAATTAATACCAAATTAATACCATTCTTGTTCACTGAAAAATTGATTTATATGTGGAGTAGAAAAGGAAAGTCCAGCCCCACCTACCTCAAGTTCCATGATAGATGCTTAAGACAAATGTCATATGTAATTGTATAGTAACAATAATAATTTGGGTGGCCCAGTGGATAGAGCGCTGGGACTATAGTCAGAAAGACTCATCCTAAGTTCAAATGTGGTCTCAGACTTTACTAGCTGTGTGACCCTGGGCAAGTCACTTAACCCATTTGCCTCAGTTTCCTCATCTGTAAAATGAGCTGAAAAAAGAAACAGCAAAACAAATGAGAAACTTTTTTTTAAAAAGCAAAGCTTTTTCCTGCGCTCAATGCTATATGATCTTAGAATTGAAGGAACATAATCAGAAGAGCCTTAGGATCATGTAGCATGACCCCTTCAATGTACAGGGAGGATATTGAGGCCTAGGGATCTGAGGCTATTTACCCACAGCTAAGAAACAGTAAAGTTGGGATTCAAAGCCAAATCCTCTGATTCCAAAACCCTGGCTTTTCCCATTTTACCCAAATGGTAAATGGTCTTAACCTGTGGTATTAAAACAGACTTGGGGAGATTTGGAATACTGAAGGTCCTGGGCAGGGCAAGGGCATCATGAAGAGTCTGATACAAATGAGAATTGACTAAACAACAATTTAGCCCTTGTTCTGTTTCCAAAGTAACAGACTTGGAAATTAGTTGTGGCGACTGAATTACCACTGGTCATAGCCTTGAACTACAATTCATGCTTCCGGCTGGAGGAGGAATGCCAGCAGACAAACCTCTCATGCAGGAGCAAACAAAGAGGAAGAGTGGCAAGCAAGCTTTGTGGAGGGGAGATACTCACACAGTGCCAGGGTAGTCAGGGAGGGTGATGGACACAGGTGTGCTAAGTTTGCCCACCTATACCTGAATATGTTGGAAAAAATGTAATTTTGTATTTTAAAGAAAAACTTAGTCATAAATTTGAAAAAAATTAAATTTTTTAGTTTAATAAACAAAAATAATGTCCTTTTATGACTGCCATTCAATTAAAAGTTATCTTTTAAAAATCACTTGGATTCACATCCTAATGAAATGTGCTGAGCACACCTATGTAACCTTGACCTTGTTCAGATACTCTTTCTTAATATTCCAGACTATTAGTTTAAGAGTTCCTGTTGGTCATTACAATAGCACAAAGTTCATTGTTCATTGAGGCACTACTCAATCATCTGTGAAAATGGGAGAAAGCCTCAGGACTTCATTTCAGTCAGTGCTTGATGTTTTCTTCCTAGCCAAGTCTTTCATAAGTAAATATGTAACTTTTTGCTTTCCTCTACCTATTTTTTTTTTGGATTTGACTATGAATCACAAAATGATACAAAAAAGGGACAACAGAAAGAAAATGAGTTACTCCAAAAACTGAGTTAATCACAAGTCATTTTCATCTATCACTTTATTATTGATGTCTCTACTTCATTTTATCATTGGGAATTTATTCGATCATAATAACAACTCTGTGGTATAGAACTGTTGTTGGTGGTGCATTAGTAGAGGGAATTTCCTCACCAGAAGTTCCCCTTACCAGGTCTAGAACTGTGCTCCTTTCCCCTATCCCCCACTGAAAAGTTTATAGTACAGTTATCCCTCCCATATTGTGGGGGTTAGGAGCACAGTGCCCCTATGATCTGGAAAATTTGTTTAAAATTTGTTGATTCTCCCTTCATACCAGAGAAGAAATCTGAATTTTTCTTTTTATTTTGTGGGGTGTTCACAGTACTTTATTGCAAAATTTGGGTTAAGTATTTGGTCATAGGCTCTGTGTCATTTGTTGGACTTTGCATGTTGTCTCTGGCTTCCAAAAAACTCCCCCCAAATTCCCATTTAATTTCTTATGCTGATGCGTGATATATCAAAACCACAATGGAGAAAGTCATGATGTGGAAGGGATAACTGTATATGCCTTAAAATTTGCAGAACACTTTACTCATCTCTCAAGTCCTTGTTCCCCCAAAAGCAAACATAAATGATCTCACAACTGACTATCCTGAAAACCAATAGGAGTGTCATAACATCCAGAAGAGTCCATTTCAGGGGATAGCGGGGGATAATTAAAAAATTCTTTGTATCAATTGACTCTCCTGTTCCTTCTAGTGTTCCAGGGGTAGGGAACCTGTGGTCTCAAGGCCACATGTGACCCTCTAGCTCCTTGTTTGCAGCCTTTTGATTGAGTCCAAGTTTTACAGAACAAATCCTTTTATTAAAGGAATTTGTTCTGTGAAGTCTGGATTCATTCAAAGAGCTGCACTTGAGGACCTAGAGGGCCACATTTGGCCTCAAGGCTGCAGATTAACCACCCCTGTAAACACTCACTATATCCTGGGCACTGTGCTAAGTGCTAGGGATAGAAAATAAAGCCAAAACAGCCCTTACCCTCAACGTCTACACATCCTAATGGGGGAAACAGTGTGTAAATAATCATTATTTGGCTGGGCACAAAAATAACTTCAATATTATCTGAAGTCATAATCAGATGTAATTATGGAACTGTAAATGAGACACACATTGCACTTTAAAGCCCATGATTAATCTTTGAATAATCCATGCCATGCCTCCCCTCAGCTAGTGTGGATGATTGGGATACAACTGAATGTTTTTTTTTCACTGTATTATGAATAATGAGAGATAAGGGGTAGGGGAGGACTGGCCTTGGAGTCAAGAAAATCTGGGTTAAAGACTTCTAAAGGAATAAGTTCTAGATCAGCGGTTCTCAACCTGTGGGTTATGTTCAGTTTGTAACAATGAAAATACATCCTGCATACCAGATATTTACATTATGATTCATAACAGTAGCAAAATTACAGTTATGAAGTAGCAACAAAAATAACTTTATGGTTGGGGATCACCACAACATGAGGAACTGTATTAAAGGGTGTGGCATTAGGAAGGTTGAGAACCATGAATGAATGGCTAATGTACATCTGTGAAGGAGTTTCAGTCTTTTGGTACTCTTCTGGAACCAAGGACCACCACCACCACCACACTAGGAATTCCCTGCTTGAAGGCAAGCATGGGTCCAGGCTCTACCTCCCCTGCTCCTCCTGTCCTCTCCCACCCTGCCTCCCATCTCCCACCCCCACCCCCACCCCAAAGAAAACAGAAATCATGTGACAAATGCCTCCTGGTTCTTACCAGTTGTACATCAAGATCAAAGTGTACTTCCTTATCTGAGGTGTTCTGACCAAGTCAATGAAGGAAGGATTCATCTTTTCACTGCCTTCCTCATCAGATGTAAGGCTCTGAGAATGAAAAGAATAAGTGAAGATGGTTAATGCATGATGTTAGTGGCCCTAAATAACATGAAAGAAATTGCCTTATGACCTGAGTGGAAAAATGAGCAACGAGGATGGAGAAATCTCTCCTTCGGTGGTTTTTTTAGTTGTTTTCAGTAGTGTATAACTCTTTGTGCGCCCATTTGGGGTTTTCTTGGCAAAGACACTGGACTGGTTTGTCATTTCCTTCTCCAGCACATTTTACAGATGAGGAAACTGAGGCAAGCAGGGTTAAGTGACTTGCCCAAGGTTATGAGGCTAGGACATGTCTGAAGTGTGATTTGAACTCAGGAAAGATGACTCTTCCTACTCCAGGCTCCAGCTTTATCTGCTGCACCACCTAACTGGCCTGTTTGTATATAGATGTTTGCATGTTGCCTCATTAGACTGTGAGCTCTTTGAGAGCAGGGGCTGGTTTTTGCCTTTGCTTTGTTCCTAATGCTTAGCTTAGTGCCTGACCCGCAGTAGGCACTTAATAAATGCTAGCTGATTGACTGACTGAGGCTTTAAAAAGCAGATGCTGCTTGAATATTTAGTGGGATGGGATGCACTGCGCTATTACACCTCTCCGGAAGTCACATAAATGGGAATTACATAGCCACATAAAGCTTTATGGTTCAACAAATACTTTATTCTACTCTGTAGAGGTAAGTGGTACAAATATTATTATTCCTGTTTACAGATAAGAAACTGAGGACCAGAGAGTTTGAACAACTAAATCCTGTTGACATAGTTAACGAGAACCCGAGTTAAGATTCCAACTTAGGTGTCTATGATCCAAGTTAACCTTTGCCACCAGACTACACTGCAAACTGAGAATCCAGAGGCCAGCCAAAAAGACCTCTGAGAAGCTGAAACTCTTGTCATAAACCTATGCCCTAACGCTTGAGTGTTGCTCAGAGGGGCTTTTTGGATCTTTATGGAAAACCTATTCATTCTTACCATAAAATACAATAACTTAACAATGAATTGGTTTTGTTTCTTTGTGTGTTTTTTAACCCACGGCAGACTAGAGGCTGGGCTGTCTTGGTGGCACAGTTGATAGAGTGCTGGGGGCCTAGCGTAAGGAAGACCTGAGTTTAAATATGGCTTTAGATACTAACTGTATGACCTGAGGCAAATCACTTAACTCTGTTTGCCTAGTTTCCTCACCTGTAAAATGAGCTGGAGAAGGAAATGACAAACTACTCTAGTATCTTTGCCAAGAAAACTCCAAATGGGGTCATGGAAAGTCAGAAATGACTGAACAGACTAAAGGCAGTGGGGAAGAAAGGGCTCAGAGTGAGAGATTAAGTGAAAAAAAAAAAAACCCGAACAAACCAATGACTCTGAAGTCAGTGGATTTGGGTTCCAATTGCAGCTCTGTCACTTACAACCTGAGTGATCTTGGGAATGCCATTTAAAATCTCTATGGACCTCAGTTCTCTTCCTCTGTGAAATGCTGGGGAGAACCCCCTGTGGAGGCCCTCAAGGATCAATTTTAATTCTAAATCTATGATGCTGTGATGGCAGGTGGGGGGCAGAAGGGATGGCTGTTACAGGTGAGCAGGCTAACAGGAGCAAAGAGGCAGCAGCTTCATATCTGGTGAGGAAACACTAAAACAGTCAGAGGCAGACACAGACATACAGGGGAAACCATTTGGTTTTGGGGGCAAAACAGACCTCTCTGCCTCAGTGGGCTATGAGAGTATCCCTGTACTGTCATACAAAACAGCAATTGATGTTCATGACAAATCTCTTAAAGTCATTGAGAAAAGCTATATGGGAGCTAGATAGATAAAGAAATGGACATGAGTACAAATCCAGCCTTTGACACTTAACAGCTCTGTGGCCCTGGATCAATCTCTTCCTGACTCAGTTTCCTTGTCTGTAAAATAAATAACATCTACTTCCCTAGGTAGTTGTGAATGAAATAATATTTGTAAAGGGTTTTGCATACATTATAAAACCCCACCTAAATATTATCGATAACAATAATAAATATGAACAATTATATTAATATTGGTTATTAGTAATGATAGTCATATTAATAGTATTCATTAATGATGTTAATTACTAATTGGTATATTGGTGATAGTAATAATAATTCTGCAGTATACTCCATTTAAAAGTTGCTGCATGGATAAAATGCTAGGTTTGGAGTCAGAAAGAGCTGGGACTGAATCCTGCCTCTGCCATGTATTGGCTGTGTGACCCAGAGCAAGTCACTGAAATCAGTTTCCTTGTGCCTCGGTAATTCCTTAGGCTTTATCTACTAAGCTACAGATAACTTGTGTGTGGGGGGGGGGCGCGAGGATTTCCCCACCCACCCACAGAATTACAGATCCTCTGCATTTAAGCAGGCCGAGAAAAGCAGAATAGATGTGCCGTGCTAAGCATGTTATAAAGATGATCTCATCTGATCCTCACATCCTATGAGGTAGGGGCCATTATTATCACCCTTTTTACTATTGAGGAAACTGAGGCAGCCAAATTATGCAAATAGCCCAGAGTCACCCAGCCAGTAAGAAGAGGTCTTTGTCTTTGTCGCCTCTAACCTAGAAGACTGTTCCCCCTGTCTCAGGTATCTCTCCACTCCAATTTATTTACCACTCAGTTACCAAAGTGATTTTCAGAAGGCAGCTACATGGTGGGATGGATAGAATACTCTTGTTGGAATCAGTCAGTCTTAGATTGAACCCTGTCTCAGACATCTACTGGTTACGTGACCCTCCATTTGCCTCAGTTTTTACATATTTAAAATGGGGATATAAAAAAAAATTAAATGGGGATAGTGACAGTGCCTCCTTCCCACAGTGGTAATGAGAATAAAATGAGAAAATATTTGTAAAGCACTTACAAACCATAAGTAATATATAAATGCACCATTTACAATTATAATAACATACTATACATTAAAAGTATTATTTTAATTATTTTTCTATAGTGTAGCCATGACCATGTTTCCCCTCATTCCCACTCAACCAACTCTAGTAGTTTTCTATTACCCCCATGATTTTATATAAAATCCTTTGTTCAGCATTTAAAACGCTTCACAATTCTTCCCGTCTTTATACACTTTGCCCTACCTTCAAGCACTCTCGAATCTAAACACTCTAGTCTATTTGCTTTTACTCATAAACAGTTTTCCATCTCCAGACTCTGTGCTTTTGTACTAGTAATGCCCCATGCCTGCCACATTTCCTCCCTCACCTCCACCTCCCAGTTCTCCTGGCTTCCTTCAATACCCAACTCAAATTCTGCTTTCTTTAGGTGGGGAGGAGATGTGGGCAGGGGGCTTTCCTGGTAGCTCCTTGCTATGAGTACTTTACTTCTGACATTACTTTTTTTTTTTTGAGGCAATCGGGGTTAAGTGACTTGCTCAGGGTCATATAGCTAGTAAGTAAGTGTCCAAGGCTGATTTTGAACTCAAGTGCACTTGACTATCCATGGTACCACCTTGCAGCCCCCTGACATTGCTTTCTATATACATTGTATGTATACAGTTGTTTGCACATTATCTCCCCTATTAGTATGAAGGTCAGTCTGTAAGAATTTCTTAAGCACCTACTCTGTGCCAGGCACTGGGCAAAACACTAGGGATACAAGTTCCTAGAGAACAGACTCCACGTTTTTGCCTTTTTTTTGTGCCCCCAATGCTTAGCACATTGCTTGGTATATATAGTAAGCATTTAATAAATGCTTATTGGCTGAGAATTGAATTTGTGTTTTTTAACCCTCGAACTCCCATTAAATCAGGCTAGAGACCAGTCCACCTGATATGTCCCCTAGTCTAGCTCCTAATGAAACACATGGAAACCAGAATGGTTCTACTGGGGCTAGATCTCAACTATACCTCCATAAATTAATCTCAAGCATATTGAAAGCCCTGGAACCATTTAGTTATTGGTATAGAATGGGTGGTCCTCATATCCAAGCATGTGTCTAGCTTAATTTACCATTCCATAAAATATCCCAAATATCCTTTTCCACATCACCTGCATTCCTGCTAAAATGAAAAATAGGAAACATCTTAGATACAACATAATATAATGGAAAGAGCCCTGGGGATCAAGGTTCAAGTCTTGGATCTGACCATTAACTCAAGAAGTGACCTTGGCACCAATCCATTTCCCTTCAATTGCCCCATCTATAAATGAGAGAATTAGATAAGACCTTTTATGATCCCATGCCTCCTGGCTTATAATTATCACAACCACGGGTTATAATTATTCCTTCCCATCTCCTTTCTCACCTATCTCTAGGTAAGATACATAAAATACCTGAAGAAAGGTTGGCAGAGATTTCTGATTTTTTCTTGCAATGTGCTTAATAATTTTCATGGCCTTTGCATTTTTATTTTGAGAGATCAACCATCTGGGAGATTCTGGAAGGCACCTGGATAGAGCATAAGAAAAAGAACTGTTAGGTAGAAAACAAAATAATACAACCTGAACTATTACTCAATTCATTAAACAATGAATAGAACTTGGACAATTATTCCTCCTGACAGAGGAGGTGACCTCTGAACTGAGCTTTCAAGGAAGATGAGGATTCTGGGAAAAGTGGGGATGAAGAAGGAATGTATTCTAAACATAGGGTATGACTTAAGAGAATGCACAAAAGCAGGGTATGGAATGTCAAATTAGTGACCAGCTAAGTGTTTGTCTTGACTCAAATGTAGAGTTTAAGAAATGGGAAAGCAGATGTGTGTGTGTGTGTGTGTGTGTGTGTGTGTGTGTGTGTGTGTGTGTGGCGGGGGCAGGGGGAGAGTGTATATGATGCAAGACTCACCTGGTAAGGTAGGTTGAAGGTAGATTGTAGAGGGTCTTATGTTTTAACCTAGAGGCAACAGGGAGCCATTGAATGTTTTTGAAGAAGGGAGTAACATGGAAAGACCTACGCCTGAAGAAGAAACTTTTTTTTTGATCAGGTGATAGAGAATGGATTAGAGAGAGGAGAGACTTAAAGCAGAGAGGTAGATTAGGGGAATATTACAACAGTCTGAGTGAAAACTGATGAAGTCCTAAATTAAGATCCTGAGCATGTAAGCGGAGAGAAGGGAAGAGAGATGCAAAAAAATACTGTGGTAGTATTTAGAACTTAGAAACTGATCAGATAAAGGAAATAGCCTTAAACCTATTCGTATGACTGGGGTTCCAAAATTGGGTCAGTAAGAGGATAGTGATGCCCACAGCAGAAATTAAGATGTTTTTTCTTCCTTTTTTCCTCCCTTTAAAAAAATTCTGTATTTAACAAACACCAAATAAAACGAATATTTTATTTACAGTGTAGAGCAGGAGAAGATTGTACATGAAGCTGTAAATGTCCATTATACAGAATCTGCTTTTCTTTTAAAATATGGACTAGATTCAACATGTAACATTCAAGGCTGTCCTGCTCGGCTGTGATTCCTTCTGGCGTTGCTTCTCTTCTCTTCTCATCTAGGGGGAGCCTACTCCTTGTCTCTTATCACCCATTAAAAAAAAAGTAAGAAAGAAAAAGAAAACTGTTGTAGCAAATCTGCATTGGTCATGTCCAAAAATACAAATCTCACTCTGCACCTTAGGCTGCCACCTCTCTGTCAGGAGGCGGGTAACACACTTCATGCCCAGCACTCTGAAATCATGGGTGGTCATTGCATTGATCAGAGTTCTTAAGTCTTCATCTAATATGCCAAGACAGCCTCTTCAAATAGTAAGAACTAATTAATAAATCTTTCCGTTTGGACTCTTACAGTCTATGTAACCTTGGCCAACTTATTTAGACCTCTTGTGCCTCAGTTTCTTCAACTGTAAAGGAGAAACTCCTTTCTCTTCATAGAGAACTACATAGAGACTCTACTTCTCTTCTTTTGAGGTTCTCACTATACAAATTTATCACTGGATCCAAATCCTAGTGGCTCTCTGTCCTTTGCTGATTCCCAAGACATTCTGCCTTCTTTCTTAATGATTCAAAGTCTCAAGAAAAACAGTAGAGATACCACAAAACTGGAGAAGGGCAAATGTCTGAAGTTTTTAAAAAGTGAAGAGAAGAGATTGTGCCAAACTATAGGCTAGTGAACTTGACTTCAGCTCCTGGGAAAATTCTTGAAAG
>CM053593.1:318285149-318305117 GCA_028646575.1 Pseudocheirus occidentalis | reverse complement strand
TCCTTTCTTTCTCTTCTTTGATCTCCCATCTCTCATTTCTCTCTCTTACACATACTCACACAGCATCATCATCATCAGTTTCTATGGGGTTAATCATCATCTTTACATAGACCACTACACTATCTCTGCATCCAGTCCCATTTTCTCTCTTGAGTTCCATTTCCACATTATGACCTACCTATCACCCATTTCAAATGGGTTATCTCTAGATATCTCATCTAGGTGACTCAGTGGATAGAGTGCTAGACCTGGATTCAGGAAGACTTGAGTTTGAGTCTGGCTTCAGATACTTGGTAGTTGTGTGACCCTAGGTGAGTCATCTACCCCTGTTTGCCTCAGTTTCCACATCTATAAAATGATTTGGGAAGGAAATGACAAACCACTCCAGTATCTCTGCCCCAAATGGAGTCATGAAAAGTTGGATATGACTGAAAAACAACAAACAAGAGACAACTCAAACTCAATAGAGAGTCACAGATTTAGAGCCACCTTTGAAAGATTCTAATCCAACTCCCTAATTTTTACAGTTAAGGAAATTGAGGCTCGTATAAATATGTCCTCTGAGTCAAAATTTTGTGCTCTTTCCACTGTGGTGCCCCACATACACATACATATTTGAGGGGGTGGGTTTTGTTTGTTTTTAGCTTTTTGGAGGGGGAAAGGCAGGACAATTGGGGTTAAGTGGCTTGCCCAAGGTCACATGGCTAGTGAGTGTTAAGTGTCTGAGGCTGCATTTGAATTCAGGTCCTCCTGACTCCAGAGCTGGTGCTCCATTCACTGCACCACCTAGTCACCCATTATTTGTTTGTTTTAAAGATGAAAACCCAAGGGAGTTGCCTTAGAAGAAGTTGAAAGTAGGAAAAAAAGGTATATGAAGAGATATTAAACAGAAGGAAAAGACTAGTATGAAGTCTCACAACCTTGCAATCCTGGAGTGTGAACACTTTCCATGGAAGCAAAAGAAACTGTCCTCATTAGCATAATGTTCTGTGGGCTCCAGGAGGCCACCACGTTCTTGAGTGGTGTATCATCCTTGGCGCAGGGAAGGATGCTGGCTCACCAGCAAAAACACATGGGTTTAAGTAACCATCTTAAATTATTTACCACTTGATTCATTTGGAACAATTTGAGCTGCATGATTTATGAAGCAATTTTGATTAAGTGTTTGCCAATATGAAAATGGAGGGGAAAATTGGCATGACGGTATCTCTGATGCTTACTACTATCTGGGCAGCTACATGGTGCAGTAGATACAGCACTGGGCCTGGAGTCTGAAGGACTTGAGTTCAAATCCAGCTTCAAACACTTACTAGCTGTGTGATCCTGGACAAGTCATTCAACCCTATTTGCCTCAGTTTCCTCATCTGTAAAATGAGCTGGTAAAAAGGAATGGAAACCACTCCAGTAGTGTTGCCAAGAAAACTCCAAATGGGGTCATGAAGAGAGAGACACAACTGAACAACAGCTGTTACTATGTGACCTTGGTCAATTTGCTTAAAATTCCTAGGCTTGAGTTTCCTTATCTAAAAAGAAAAATTAGACAACTGGAAAAGATGGTCTCTGAAGTCAGTTCTAGGTCTCTGATCTTATCTTCTGTGTATGTTCGGGGATAAACTTGAGGTGACATTGAAGTCTGGGGTGGGGGTAGATTCACTCATTCATCAGGGTATATGAAAAGGAGAAGTACCCAAAGGACAGGGATACTCTTGGTGTGGCAAGGGTGGAGTAGAGATGGCAGAACTGAAGAAAGGTATGGATTGGAGGAGATGTTTCAGCAAGAAGAATGAAGCTACTTAACATGAGAATGTGCCGTGGTGGAAATAGCACTGAACCGTGGTCCAGCAATGCTAAATGGAAAATTGCCCCCATGGCAAAGTGTGGGGAAAATTCTAATGTTAATATCCAAATTCCAGTCAGATATTCAATATCCTCTGTGAAATGTAGGTGGAGAAAATTTAGAGAAATGTCCTTATTTCACTAGTATGTGAAGTCATCACTCCCTGGAATTGTGATTTCTTCAGGAAGTTCCCTGATGAGAGAACTTCTGGGGGCACACATTTGAGTATATGCGTGAGCACTTGGAGAGAACACATACACACACACACACACACAGTCTCTCTATCAATATAGATTCATAAGTATTGGCAGGGGCGTCTAGGTGGCACAGTGAATAGAGCACCAGCCCTGAAGTCAGGAGGACCTGAGTTCAAATTTGACCTCAGACACATAACACTTGTGTGACCTCGGGCAAGTCACTTAACCCCAATTGCCCTGCCTTCTCCCTTAAAAAAAAAAAAGGGAAAAAACAAACAAAAAGAAAACCAAGTATTGGCAATCTATAGTCTGAGGCAATTGCCTTAGGCAAGTGGGAGCTTAAATGACTTATTTAGGGCCAAGTTTATGTCAGTTGTGAGATTTGAACTCTTGTTTTCATGACCCCTGAGGTAAGTTTAATTTTTCTTTAATCAAGAAAGCTTAGATTTTTCTACTTTTAAAAAATATGATGAGGAGCCTTCTTTTACACACAACCGGAGTCCCATGATTGTGGAAAAATCAAAGTTAGGCTAGGCATCTATAGCTGCTATGAAAATCAAGACCCATGTTGTTAGCAGATACCTTTTTTTTTTTTTAAACCTGAGCTAGGTTGAGGATCTTACCATTTCCTTTCCTTATTTTTTCTGGACAACCAGTAGTACCTGATGCTCCTCAAGTCTCTCTAAGAAATTCTCAAGAGATAACTCGAGAACGCCTCTTTGTGTATGTGTCAGGGACACCTTTGGCAATCTGGTGAAGCCTATGGATCCCTTCTCAGAATACTTTCTTTAAAATTCATGAATACAGGAAATGAAAATGTATTTTTTTTCTCATCCTAGTTCATGAACAATCTGAATCTATCCATGGACCCCTTGGGAGTAGGGATCTATGTATCCCAGGTTAAGAATTCCTACTCTAGATGCTAGAGAGAAAAGCAGAGATATTAGAGGTCATTGAGCAGTTTAGAAGAGGGAGGGGAGTCTTTCTGAAGTGTTCACAATCATGATTGTGCTGCTGTTGCTATAAGCCATTTTCAGTGCCCCCCTGAAAGAAGCCACTATGGTTATATGGGTTTTAAGACACCTAACTCTTTGATCACATAGAGTGCCAAGGGAAATGATTGGCCAACAGCATGCTCCTTGCCTTCCAGCATGGAATGGGGCTTCCGGAAGCTCAGGACTATTCCTTATAAGTCCTCTGTGTGTGTGTGTGTGTGTGTGTGTATGTGTGTGTGTGTGTGTGTGTGTGTAGGTGTGAGTGTGGGTGTGTGTTCTCCCCACGTGCTCACACATGCATTCAAATGTGTGCCCCCAGAAGTGCTCTCATCAGGGAACTTCCTGATGAAATCACAATTCCAGGGAGTGATGACTTCACATACCAGTGAAATAAAGCTCAGGACCAGACATGATAAGAGAAAAATATATGAAAATGACCTCCTTTCCCTTCCCATTCCTACTTACCAATAGTAGAGCAAAAAACAGAAGTAAGGTAGGGAAACAGTGAGCTGCAGCCATCTCCAGGCAGGCAGAGCATAAGCAATCCCTGACAGAATCAGGAGGCCCGTAGTGAAAGCCATTTGGTAACAAATTCCCACAGTCCTCCTGTACTTCAGGCCGACAAATTCAGTGACTAGAAAACGTAAGCAAATGGTCAGTTTCAGGGGTGATTTGAGACAAAGGGTCATTGATGTCTTTAAATAATGAAACAGCTAGAACTCCCCCAAAACTCCCTACATTTTTCACTTTCTAAGTGTTTTATGAGATCACTTAAGACTCTTCAATCTTTGAAGTTCAAGTTCTTCCTATTACAAAAGGAATGATGGAACTGGGTCTTTAGAGCTCTGGCCTGTGGGGATGGACACATGCTGGGCATCCTATAGCATCCACACATCCACACACACTTCCCATGCCACTGTAGGAAGATTAACCAACCTCATCCTTCCAGGTTGTAATACATTAATAGGATTCTGTAGGTAATATCTAAAATACAGTTTCAGTTTGTACCATGTAGAAACTACTTTAATGTAACTAAAGAGGGTAAAATGCTAAGGGGAATTCACAAGAAATAATGTTAAATTTATTTAATTTCTAATTTAGTATCAGCAGGAAATTCTCATAAATTGGCTGGCTTTCTCTCTGAGAACCAGTAATTCTTAGGTTGGGACAGTGCCTTTTTTGTTGTTGATTTTCCTGGAAGAATCAAAATGTTGCTGCTTTGAGGAATCAAATATTTAAGTGTTTCTTGCTCTGACTAGAGAGTGAATATGATTCAGGCTTTTAGGGCATGGTATAATAGTGGATGATAGAAGAGCCTGGTGTAATATGGTCCATGGGATCACAGAGTCGGACATGACTAAATGGCTGAACAACAAGGAACAAAATATTATTTCTATTCCTGGCATTACAAGTGGCTCATTATATAAACTTGGATTCTGTTGTTCTCAGTTTCTCTGTCTGTAATTTGAGGGATGATCGAGTCTATCAAAAAATATTTTACATGTAGAAATAAATACAGTGATAGAGACTGAAGAAATAAATATGGGGATAGGGACTACTTGTTATTTCTTTGGTATAAGGAGTACCCAATGAGAAACTCTGTCTACCAAAGTAGATTGGCACCTTCTCTACAACTGATCGTCTTAAGAGAGTAAGTAGTCTGGGACACTCAGAGAGGTTAAATGACTTATTTAGGCGATCACAAAGTCAATATTTTTAAGACATGGGACTTGAACCTGTCTCCCAGTATCCAAGACAAACTTTCTCTCCACTTCACTCAATGCCAAATAAATATAGAGATTTACAAATATAGCCTTCTAGTTCAGAGTTGAATAACAGCCAGGGGTTCCTGTTTTCCTATTATTTTCTCTTTGAATGGGCACAGTAGGCTAAATTCTTCACAAATGTAACACTCTGGGAAACCAAATAAAAAAATTCCAAAAGGCTTTAATAATAAAACAGATGTTTATTAAGACGAGCTTAAGAAGTGATGGTCTTTAATCTCATTTACCTCCTTGATGTGTTGGGAATTTCTTTTGTTTTTGTAGAAAGAATGAACAAATTGGTTGAGACGGCTTGGAATAAATCATTTTTCTTCCAGGTAAGAAAAAATCAATTATTTAGAAATTAGAGAGGCATTTTTTTTTTCCAAGTCAAGACACAACCATTCTTCATTTTAGGTTCTTCCACCACACCCTCCCACCCTTCAAGTTTTATTTTTGAAGGCCATGTTTTTCCTACTCCCACAGCTGTAATCACATGCATTCTTACTCAGGATGTAGCCTATTAACCACGTAGCCTTGCTGACCAGTCCTTGGATAAATCGGAAGATTAACATCCAGGTGTAGCTTGGAGAAAGGGCCATGAGTACTCCTGAAACAGCATTTATGAGAACTGTAGTTAAAAGGCTCAGCTTCCGACCAAACCTAGGAAGAAACAGACACATTGAGAAGGCAGAATTAGGCTAATCATGAAAAAATACTGAAGACTTAAGAAATAACACTGGCTAATTGTGATTTAAAGAAGCATGGGACTTCCTGAATGAATATCCAAGAGATTTTCCATGAATAATGAGAAAGACCTTAATTTAGACATGTCAAAGTCTCCCACTGCATCCTGGACCATTGCCAACCATCTTGACCTTTGTCTTGCCACTGGGTTTTGATGACTTCAGAGGAGACAGTGAGGGTAATGACTTTGTAAAGCTCTGCCTCACTTACGTTCAATTTATTTACAAGTCAAGACATCACCCTCCCGATGTCATTGGTCTTCTTAGAAAATGAAAGATTGGGGCAGCTAGGTGGCACAGTGAATAGAGAACTGACCCTAGAGGCAGGAGGACCTGAGTTCAAATCCAGCTTCAGCCACTTGACACACTTAGTGTGACACACTGTGTGACCTTGGGCAAATCATTTAACCCCAATTGTCCTGCCTTCCCCCCTGCAAAAAAAAAAAAAAGAAAGGAAAGATGAACAACCACAACCCAGATTACTAACCTAATGACCCAAGTTCTTCCCCAATCAAGTAGCACTACATAAAGTCTTTTTTCCCCTTTAAGAAGTGTTTTTTCAACCACCTACATTTATCACTCTCCCTTACTTACCCCCCCCCCTTACTTTCCCCTGCCCAACCCACAATCACTTATGATCAGACTGTGCTGGGTAAATATTTAACAACAGATTCTTGGGGGGGGGCTTTGTATGTAGGCCACATTTAAAAAGTTTAATCTACTGTATTAACATTTTCTCCTTCACTTTCTTAAGTGTAGACAATTATTTAGATAACAAAACAATAAACCAAATCCAGAATTGTAGCTTTGACAATTTCCAAGTTGTAAATGAATACACTTAAAATTTAACAATCACCCTGGTTTGAGCAGGCTCCAGCACACCTCTGCTTATAACAAAGAGTAAAAAAGAGGAGGAAACATTCAGAAAAATTAATCAGCATCAAAAACATATGATGTTATCTGTATTATTTTACACCTATAGGCCCCTGGGTCTGCAAAAAGTAGGGAAGAGGTATATTTTTGTATTTCTTCTCTCAGGGCAAAGCTTTGTCATTAAAATTTCCCAGCATTCAGTTTTGATTGTTTTGTTCTTTCTGCAGAAACATTCTTTACCACATACCAAGGAATATTTGAAAATAAAATCAAGTTTCCAGAAATCCAATTCACCCAGACAGCCTTTGCCGAGACACAGAAAGCCTGTCATCTTCTTGAAAGTAAGGAAATCAGTTCAGAAGAACCTGGTGATGATTTTAGTATCACCTTTCTTCTATACTTTTCTATAGTTATTTCCTCCCTTTCTTAAGAAATGAATGCAGTAAAAGGAGAGAAAGGCAGATTTCAGTTCCACAAAGAAAGAACTTCCTTACGATCAAAAGTATTCAAAAGCAAAATGGCATCTCATGGGAGATACTGAATTCCTCATTCCTGGAAGTCTCTAAGCAAAGACTTGATTACTTTTCTGGGAAGATGAGGGGGAATTCTTGCACAGATTCGGGGAATGACTAGTTGGAATCTGAGGTCCCTTCCAATGAAGATCATGTGATTCTGTACCTTTTCAGCTATGATGGGGGTAGAATTTGATTCTTTTAGATTATCAAGTGAATTATTCTATTGGTACATCAGAGTTATGGCACTCAAACTGAATTAGGGCAGGGATCAACTAAATAGAACTTGGTTGTCTGAGACCATCTTCTTTAAACCCACTAGTAAAGAAAAGACTAATAGCCAATATTTATTGAGTACTTTTCTAGTTTGCAAAGAGCTGTCCATTCATTGTTTCATTGGCACCCTGAAATAACCCTATGAGGTAGGGCTATTATATAGATGCATTACGTCTATTTTGCAGATGAAGAAATTGAGAAATAAGAAATAAAAGAGAGAATAAGTGACTTGTTTGAATTTGAACCCATCTTCCTGACTCTAAGTCCAAAACTCTATCCTTTAGCATTCAGGAAAAATGGAGACCTAAATACATGGCATATCCTTGATTCTCTTCCAATGCTATTTTCTAACATAGTATGATATGTTTGTCACAGGGAGAATATGGGTTATAAATTTTGTTCTATATCCTACAATTTTATATCGTACAGTCAGTCCCCTTAGATGGAAACTTTACATTTCAGAGAGTTATCTCTTCTGTCTCTAAGTGTCCTATATGTAGGGTCCTTGAGGTTAAGGACTGCACTCACCTATCTTTGTGTGTGCATGTACACACATATGTGTGCACACAGACGTGTGCATATGGACATATGTATACATGTATGTTTATGTAGATATATGTGTTAGGTGTACATCTATGTATGTATGTATGTATGTATGTATGTATGTGTCTATCTGTCTGTCTGTCTGTGTATCTGTCTATCTCTATATCAGTACCAAGCACAGCGCCTGGACCACCACTGGGGCTCAAAAAACATATGCTTATTACAACTAAGGGACCAGCCTACTGTGTAAATAAACCTAATGCCTTTTTGGACTTTTAGAGAACAATTTATTAACATTTTCCTTTATATTCTTATTGTGGTCATCATGTTGATTGTTTTCCTGATTTTGCTCCTTTCGATCTGTATCAGTTCATATAAATCTTCCAATGTTTCTCAGAATCAGATATATCTTTTCAAACATCACCATTGTGTTGCTTTATTTTGTTAGATTATGCATATTTGTTACAAGAGAAGGCTTCTATTTGCAGGCAGGAGATGCTGAGTTAGAAGGTAGTGATAGATATGCTAAAAAAAACCCCATACCAATAAAATATTTTTTAGAGGAACAGAAGACAAAAAGAAGCTCAGAAAGGGATAGTTGAGTCAGGTGAATAAACATTTATTAAGCACCTCCTATGTGCTAGGCACTGTGTTAAGCATTAGGGATCCAAAGAAAGAAAAAAAAACCAGTCCTTGCTTTCAAGGAGCTCTCTAATGGGGAAGGTGGAACAGTGATGATATAAAACCAGTTTTGTAAAAACAAGACATATACAGGACAAACTGGAAATTATCTCAGAGGGGAAGAACAAAGATTAAAAAGGATGGAGAAAGGCTTCTTGCAGAAGGTAGAACTTTGGCTGACATTTGAAGGAAGTCGGGGAAGCCAGGAGGCAGAGATGAGGAAGAGAGTTCCAGGCATGGGGAAACAGCCAGTGAAAGTGACTGGAGCCTGGGGATGAAGTGTTATGTGTGAGAAATAGCAAAGAGGGCATCACTGGATCACAAAAAGGGGTGAGAAAATTGGAAAGGTGAGAAGAGGCTGCAGACAGTAATTCTGTTACAACCTCGAAAAATTTAATGTATCATTTCTTTTTAAAACTGCATTTAGTGGTTCATAGTTTCATATACAATCCTCTTGTTCTTTGTGTATTTGAAATGTTTATGTTTCTTCTTGATTAAATAAAAAACTCCCCCAACTCCAGGGTTGATCAAGACTGAGACAGTTGGGGTGGCTAGGTGGCGCAGTGAATAGAGCACCGGCCCTGGAGTCAGGAGTACCTGAGTTCAAATCCGGCCTCAGACACTTAACACAAAAAACTAGCCATGTGACCTTGGGCAAGTCACTTAACCCCAACTGCCCTCCAAAAAGCAAAAAAAAAAAAAAGACTGAGACAGTTACCTGTTTTATCCTGTTTTCTCTAAGAATTAAACTTTATTTCCATCAAATGAAGATTTATATTGCATTCCTAAGATCTGTAGGTTACAAATCTTCAGCTATTTCGCTACCCAGTAGTAATCACTATTATTATATCTTTTCCCTTAACAATAGCTCATACTTAAATAGTGCTTTGGAGTTCATAAAGCTCCTTACTACCTGAGCTCAACTGCTAGTTAGTTTGTACTGTCTGCCCTAGCCCCAACTCTTTGTGGAACAGTAAATACAATAAATTGATTTTAATTCTGTCCCAGACCTGAGAACTGGGCTTGAAATCACTGCTCTCACCAAGAGAGACATGGGGCTTATAGGGCGAGCCACACTATGGTTCCCTAAATGCCGAATGTTTTCCCAGAAATGAAATCAATTTAACATAAACAATAGTTGTCAAGTGATTTTTTAGTCATGTCTGACTCTTTATGATCCCATTTGGGGTTTTCTTGGCAAAGATACTGGTTTGCCATTTCCTTCTCCAGCTCATTTTACAGATGAGGAAACTGAGGCAAATAGAGTTAAGTGACTTGCCCAGGGTCACACAGCTGATGTCTGAGGCTAGATTTGAACTTGGGAAGATGCGAACAATAGGGGAAGCTTTAAAATAAAAAACAAAACAAAACACCAAACATTAGAGCCACACAATAGCTTCACGGTAGTGTGTGTGTGTGTGTGTGTGTGTGTGTGTGTGTGTGTGTGTGTGTGTGTGTGTGTGTAAAGGGAGACTGGCTCTGCCTTCATAGTGGTGGGGAAAGGTAGGGACTCTTTTTATGATTATTGGAAAGGCAGTGTGGTGTAGTAGGTAGAGAGCTGGCCTCAGATCTCAGGAAGGCCTAGTTTCATCCAGCCTCTGACACATACTGGCTCAGTGCCTCCAGTCAAAGCTCTAAGAATAAAAGTTTGAAGAAACTTTACTAACTGATTTGGTGAAAGGGATTTCCTCACTGGGAGTTCCATACTTATAGTTCTGGTCTTGAAAAAAAAGCCCAAGTTTGAGTTTGGTTTTATTTTTATTTATCAGATGGCAAAACCTTCTCCTGTATTCTCCTTGAGTCACTGCCTGGCATTGATGGGCATAAAGACCCCCTAAAACATGGAACATAGGAATGGGGCGGTTTCCCTGTCCCATTGTTACCTTGAATCATGCTGCCTTGAATCATGAAATTCTTCAGCCTTCATAAACTTCCCATTCTTCTCTTGTTATAGTCCTGTATTTGCTCAAGAGGCAGCTAAACTATATGATAAGGGCCATATTGACATTAGGAATCTCAAGTCATTTCCATGGAATAGATAGGATATGATACACTTTTCATAATATACTTCCTTTTACAGACACAGATTACCACTCCTTTATAACAATCTTTTAGAGTTTCTGAAGCCAAAAACTTCTCTTATATGTGCCAGGCAATATCAGAACCCAGAGTCCTTTTTTAATCCCTGCTTAGCCTAGGGTCAAAGATTTAGGGAATGGAATTACAGAACTGAACAGGAAAACAGACTGGACTTAAGGGCATCTCCATTAAAAAAAAAAGGCTCTGGGTTGGGCTAATTACCGCTGTTTATTAACTTCATATGTCTAGGATTGTTCCATTGCAAATGGAAACTTTGAGAAGACCACCCACTATGCAAATGAAAATTATACAGAGGACTTTTGACTCAAATTTGTTGTTGTTTAGTTATTTTTGGTCATGTCCAAATCTTTATGACTCCTTTTGGCATTTTCTTGGCAAAAGATAGTGGAGTGGTTTGTTACTTCCTTTTCCAGCTCATGTTATACATGCAGATACTGAGGCAAACAGTTAAGTTGACATGCCCAGGGTCACACAGCTAGTAAGTGTCTAAGGCTGGACCTGAACCCAAGATCTTCCTGAAGCTAGACCTGAACCCAAAGTCTTCCTGACTCCAGACCAGTACTCTAACCACTGTGCCACCTATCTGCCCTTTTTCATTTAAATGGGCAGTTTCTATTCCCTACCATTTGCTATTAGGCCTTTCATTCTATCAGCCCCACAATCAACAAGACATATTAACCATCTACTGTGTGCCAAATCCGAAGAATGCAAAGACAAAAATGAGAGCATTCTTGCCCTTGAGAAGTCTGAAAAACATGCCTTTGAGGATTTTATTCACAGGTGCATCAGATAAATCAAATCCAACTAGATCTTTGGTCTTCTCATCTTACCCAGATAATGCAGTCTGAGTCATTACTAATAAAGATTAAGCTGAAGCAAGAAATCTATGATTCAGGAATACACTTCCTTACCTTCCTATTTTTTAATTAGATGAGTCCAGAAAATGGTTATGATAAAGAGCAAATCACTTAACATTCCTGGGCCTCACTTTTCTCATCTGTAAAATGGGGAGATTGGATCATATATTGGACTACGTGACCTCTGAGCTCTCTTCCAGCCCTATAGGCTCTATAATCCTATATTTTTTTGGAGAAATCAATGAAAGACTAGCAAGCTTCCCCACAAGAGAGTTTCCATGGAATTTTGCCATATAAAAATCAGATTCCTTCAAATTGGCTTTACTGTATGACTTGGTTACATTAGAAAATGGTATAGATGTGGCATAAAGAAAATGGAAAACCGTTATCTGTTGTCCTTCTGTTTTAGGTTAGCTTTCACAAAAACAGAAAAAGTGTTGCATGGGTGGGGACAAGAATGATCGATGAGCATTTGTTAGGAAGTTTACAAGAAAAGAAAACCAAATTCCTAAAACCCTTATGGGAAGAATTCAATGTAGTTGACTTGAACAAATGCTTTTTAAGTGTCTACTTTATATGTAAAGCACTATGTTGGAGATGGGGTGAGGGAGAATAGAGATAAAATATCTATACTGATAAAGTCTGATGGGTAGAACACTGGACTCAAAGGTAGAAAGCCCTGGATTCAAGTCCCACCTTGGACACATACTCGTTGAGTGTCTTTGCACCAATTACTTAGTCTGTTAGTTCTCTTGGAGACTAGAAGTTACAGAAAAGGTGCTAACCACATTGGTAAGGGGAATGTCATCACCTGGGACATCTCTATACCAATGAAATCACAGGTCTAGTCTTTATTCCTATCCTAATAAATCACTGTTTGAGGCAAGAGTTTTTAACATTTTGTGCATCATTGATCCCTTTGACAGTCTGGTGAAGCCTGATACTACTGTGGTTTGTTTCTTATATTTATAATGGAAGGAAATACTAGCTCTCACTTAGAGATTAGTGAAAATAAAGATGCAATTGTTTTTTCTCCCATACAAACCCCTGGATCCCCTGATCCCTTGTTAAGAACTCCTGGTTTAAAAGAATGATGAGCCAAACAGTGAAATGAGTAATAGATCACCAGAGGGAAAAAGGGAGGAGGGAGAGAGGGGGGGAAAGGCAGAGGGAAAATTAATTCAAGCAAAAATGCTTACTGAAGTTCTGTACTTAAATGGATCATTTGCTTGGGCTTGTGACTCAGGAACTTACAGATTGTCCTATACTATTCATGGGTCATGAGAATTGTTGACTCATTTATATCACATCCAACCTGTGATGGCCTCTAAGTAGTCCATTAACTAAGCTGAGGGGCAAACACGAATATATCATGCTGATAATTTAACATTCACATCTTGCAGATAGAAAAGTGTGTGTGTGTGGGGAGGGGTAGTTATGAGACTGACCAAGTCTGTTATCAAGCAAGTAATTAACTGGTGAATAGATCCTTGGAAACCCAGACTCTCATTCTTGGACTCTGGATCTTGAATTGTTCATGGGTCCCTGATGATGCCTGAGGTAATGACTTTGTAATGGCCTTCTAAACTTGTCTTCTATTATCCCGTAAGATTAAAAGTCATACATAATTTACTATCTTTGAACATCCAAATGAACAGAGCCAGAATGGGCACCTAGGCAACAACTATGATGAGGTAATATGAATGCTCTTTGCTAAAAATTGCCTCCCTCTTTCACCCACCATGTTGGCTCTCTTTTAGTCATCCTCTGTTAAATTGTAAATGTCTCTGAGGGAAGTAACACATTAAACCCTGTCACCTATTAATACTTTAGCAAGAATTGTGCTGTAAGATTACCTTTTACAACAGGGAATGGGAATCTGGGTAAATACTCTGATGCTTCTGGAGAGGACGGAGTCAGGTGAGGGCAATGCAGGGGATCAGAGGTCAACATAAGAACAGTGTGAAATGCAGGGCTTTTAGAGATAGAAGCACACTTATGAGCTAAGAAACCTGATCAAAACAGGCACCCTTTGAGAATATGATCATATGAAGACTTTGTGGATATATGAAACAAAATTCTGTGTATTGTTCCCCTTGGGATATATATTTTAAAAAAGCCTGACCCATAGAGCAGGCAGATCTGACCCATCCCTGCTGCCAGTATACTTCTATCACCATTATCCTATAGGTCCAAGATTATCCATAATTGAAAAGGGAAATAATGATCTCTTCAGCATATGGCCTACTCTCTTAGTTCCAAAAAGCCACCAGAGCTTGATAACCCGCCTAAGAGTATCATCCATTTTGCATCTCTTCTGATGGGGGATCTTTTTATACCTTCCAGGCTGACGTTGAAATTATGATAATCAGATTCTTAATTTTCCTTGAGGAGGCAGAGAATGTTTTCCTCCTTTTCTTTATCCTAGATTCTATCACACGTCCGATGTATATCTGGCCCATGGGGTCACCTCAGATACACTTCTTTCTGGCTGACTGAGTCATCATATGCACAGGGAGTCTATTAGAGGCTAAGGGTGGGTCCCTGTCAGCTGAGTGGGAAGTTGAGTAGATTGGGGAAGAACTGTGGAAGCTAGTGGGCTGGTGAAAGGGAATAACACCAAGGAAGGATGAGTTCTCTAATGCTTAAAACACAAGTCTGTTTGTCCTTTCTTCCTCTAGGAGAAACATCTGTTATTATTCTCAAGACAACTAAGGAAAGATAATAACATGATAACTTTGCTTATACTAACTTACATTGATCTAGCAGTTAAAACTTTATAATATGTATCTCACAACAACATGGTAGGAAGGGTAGTATAAATATTATTAGTTCTACTTTATAGTTGCAAAAGCTTAGCTTTGAAACTTTAATTGACTTCCCTAGTGTTGAACAGCTTTGAAGAATCAGAAATGGGACTTGACTTAGATCTTCTGACTCAATGATGCATGCTCTTTCCACTATACTTGGTCATAAAAGGAACGTGTTAAACTCAGGAAAATGTGAAATGTTTTTACTTGGTCATGATTTTGCAGTTAGACTATTAGGTACTCAGGGAAAACATGACATTTGAGAAGTAGAAATAAAGATAAAAACAAAAATGCTTGGTATAGTGGATGTCCTTTAAAAAATTTTTGTCTTAATTGCCTTCTTCCTAATGCAGTGGGGCCCTTGTGAATCCAAGAGAACCACAAAAAAAAGCCCAAGAGAATTTTTAATGAATAGAAAGTCACCCTTATCCAACATAGGCTGGGTTTGAGTTCTATCTCTGATCCAGACATTGGATGTGACCTTGAGCAAGTCACTCACATCAGTGCTGCAGATCACTCACTTGTGTGTTTTTAGACTTGTAAGGTGGTGATTTTCAGAGGAGTTTCTTCCCAAAGAACTCCTTAAACCAATGAAATCATACATATAGTTTCTCTAAAAGAACAGGAACATCAATTCTTCTTAAGAGGTTCTATTTCAGAATGCATATTTAAATCCTATGGCATTGAAGACATACCTGTCTGCTATGTAACCGATGCTCATAGAGCCAATAAAAAATCCGACATTCACAATTGACTGAAACAGGTCCACTTTCCATGAATTGGCACACACCAGGTTAAACTGCAGAGACACATGGTAAGTTAGAAGACAATGAAAAAGAAATCTCACCACTAATATGGGAGAGACAGAGCATTTCATACAGTGCTGAGCAAGTGTGTACTCAGTATTTGTGAAATTCAATTGGTATGGCTTAAAGGCAATAAATTAAAAACTTTCTTGATACTTTTCTTAAAATAGTCAGAAATTTACAAATAAAAAGGTGCCATAGCAACTGTTTTGGGTTAACTTTATTTGCATGGTCATTTCTATGTAAGTCACATTCTATCTTCAAGGATCAGTCTCAGAGGTAGAAAGGACCTTAGGGTCCATTTGGTCAAACCTATGTCCTTTTCGAGATAAGGAAATTAAGCCCCAGCGTATGTGACTTGCCCAGCAAGTCTACACAATAGCCAGCAGTTTAAAGGCATACTATTAGTATGGTAGAATCTTTGAATTGAAAGGACCCTGTAAGGTCAACTAGTTCAAATCTGTATCAGAAAATAGAAGATTCAGGGAGATTTGAAAGTTAACTTTAAATATTTTAAGGGCTATCGTACAAAAATTGGATTTGACATGTTGTGTTGGGTTCTATTGGGTAGAACTAGAACCAGCTGGTAGAAGTTGCAAAGAAGTTGCAAAGTTGCAAGAAAAATATTTTCTAACAATTAAAGTCATTCCAAAGTGCCTGGATTCCAGAAACAATATGTCTAGGTGCATCAAGATGAGTTGTTATCCATTGGCCCTGGAGTCAGGAGGACCTGAGTTCAAATCTTACCTCAGACTAGTTATGTGACGTTGGGTTAGTCACTTAACCCCGATTGTTTCTCAAAAAAAAAAAAAAAAGATGAGCTGTTAGCTTTCATCTTAAGGAAACACATCATCAGTCATTTGGTCTCATTTCTAGCCCTTCATTTAGACCTTAACTCTGATAGTTACTTCCAACTGGGCACTTTGTTCCAGGTACATGTGTGTTCAATGAGTCTTGGAAATGCCCCAAACAAGCTAATTGACCTTGATTTGTTTGTTGTGGTATCATTCATAGCTAGTTTGTCACTTCTTAATACAAGCACACTAAACAAGCATTCTTCTGTATGACACAGGTGAGTAATCCGAGCACCTTCACATATCCCAGTGAATTGAGTGCCCCAAAATTGAGAATATATTTATGGCCAACACATAGTCCATGTGTTTCACTCAGCAATTTCTTGAGGACTTGGCTAAGACTTACCTCAGTGACAATGGAGGAGCCTGGAGTGTCGTATACCCAGCCATGCTGACAAGTGGTAAGAGGGATGTGGTTCTTGTTGCTGGTAAAATTGGCTAATGGGTCTGTGCAGCTGAGAGCTGTTTGGTTCCAGTCCACATCGTATCTCCGGCACTGGCTGGTAAAAGCATCTCCTGGTACACCCAGGCCTGGCACCGTGTAATTCAGCTCCTCTTCCAAACTCCAGCCACATCGTTTGCTTAGCTCTGAAACTCCAGGATTGAAGCAGCGGTGATCCGGGGTGAAGCCCAGGAAAACAATCCCCACATAGATGGGTGTGAAAGAGGCAGAAATCAGGGACAAAATAAAAAAGGTTTGTTTCTGGAATAAGTTACATTCCCCAATGTACTCTAGAATGTCATCTACAGTGGGCATTATTCCTGGAGGCAACGTCAGTCCCGCTGCTCTTCTCAGCACTGCTCCCAAGTTTTGCTGACAGGCTGTTTAGAACTCTGCAAAAACTTTTGACCCAAAGTCAAAGGGTGACAGTTAATTTACTTTACAAACTGACCAGCCTTTCATCTAGACCTTTACTTTGTGAAAGTCACTTCCAACTGGGCACTTTGTTCCAGGGAGATGTATGTTCAGTGACTCTTGGGAACCCAATCCGGCTGAATGTGTTTGTTGTAATGTCATTGGTAGAGTGTTTCTCTCTACTTAATACAAGCACACCAAACAATTATTCCTCTGTATAACACAGGTGAGTAATCTGAGCACCTTCATAGATCCCGGATCCATTTATCGTATCTCAATGAAACTGAATGCTCAAGAATAAAATATATTTATATCCAATATAGTCCATCTGTTCTAGAAGGTAAACTATATTTCTTCGCCCTTACTACAGAGCAAACTGATAATACGTGGTCTGGGAACAAAGTTGTAACTCAATTCCAAAACAGTTTGTTAAGTTCTCTCTGTGTTTCTTGCTGTACTGGGTGCCCCTCACGCGCAGCCACAATATTATTCACGTTGTGTTGGCAGATGGGCATGTCCAGTTTTGATTTCTAAGATTCATGATTTTGCTAATGAAAAGTAGATGTTTGGGGCCTCAGCCTGGCATTCTTGTCTCATCCTCATAAATTACACTTACCTTTGACCTAAATATTTTTATAAAGACTTTACTGTTTGTGTGTTGGTTTAATGCATTCATTCGCTCTTTACAAGTCTTGTACATTTTTGCCCATGTTGGCAATGAATGTTTAGGTACTCTGGCAAATGCATCTAAATTTGAGGGAAGTTCTGTCAGTCTTAGAAAAGCAAACGATGTCTGTGTATGCAGGTCAAGAACAGAATCCTAAATGTTATTTTCAAGCTGCCAAAGAGAGTAGGTCGCCTATTGTTTCATCTGCATAATAAGTACCAGAAATTTAATCCAGTTTTCTTTTGCATTTGTTTCTCCTACAAGACCTTTCCTCTGAACTGGCCCATTTCCACTTTCTCTTCTTCTAAGGTAACAAGAGGCAATAGGATTGTCAAAATTAATAATGTATTTCCTGGGTTCTACAGCCAATACACATTTATTAAGAGTTTACTGTGTTTCAGGCATTGCTAAGAACCAGGCTATAAATACAAGCATTAAGTCTGCCCTCAAGCAGCTTACATTTCAACATGGGAAGAGAGCACCATAAAAGTGAGCTAAAAAGAGAGGATACCCGTGGTGCAGGGCATAGTGGTGAAGTTTGGAGCAACACAGGTGGGAGAGGAGGAAAGCCCGGACCTATCCCCAAAATGGAAGTACCAGAAATAGTTTCCAATATGAGAAGGAAGCTGATTTGGTGGAGGGAATTTCCAGTGTAAGGAGGCCCTAGGAGATAAGGAAAGATGTATAGTGGAAAGGCATCTGAGTCACGGTGGCAAAGTGCTGTAGATGGGATCCTTCTGTCAGATGGTTCTTGGTCAACAAATATGGTCTTTGTTACCACCAGCCCTGTTTTGGAATCCCGCAGGTGAGAAGATGTTTCACTGGCCCAAGAAGTTTTGGGTGTCTCTTACTACTAATTGAGAACCTAATCTCAAAGTTTCCTAGGACTTCAGTTGAATATGGTCTGAGGTATAGATGTTATATTCATGAAGGGGGTGGTATAACCAGATCAAAAATGACATAGCCTCTAAGGCAATGAAATGCCCAGCTTTTGAATCGCCTATGTTGTGTAGCAATGTGGAGCTCATCAGTCCCATTTGGCACAAAACACGGTGATTATTTGCTACAGAGACCTAATTACTTACCAGAATCTTCCCAGATGTGTTTTTCCTTGCATCAGATAAACAGTGTCAATTCTTTAGTTTACAATTACATAAGACCTCTAAGTGCAGAGGTCTGTTTCACATTTAAAAATCAGCATTTTAATCCATACAACAAAATCAAGTGCAAAACAGAAACTGTAAAACAGCAAAATAGAAGGAAGCGGATTCTTTCAACTATCGGCCAGTTTGCTTTACTTTGACCCATGGCAAAGGTCCAAAATATTATTAAAGGAGAGCTTTGTGAACATTTAAAAAGGGAGACTCATTATTGTCATTCTCCTTAATGAAATTGTTGATAGAATCTATGATCTGTTCTTTAACTCACTCATTCTTTAAGATTAGATTGTTTAATCTCTAATTAGTTTTTAATCTGTTTCCTCATTAAGTGTAATTTTTATTGCATTGTGATCTGAAAAGGATGTTTTTAACATTCAATAATGGTTCATCTTTGTAAAGGTACCCTGAACCACTTAGAATAAAGTATATTACTATGCATATTTGTTACAAAAACTTTGTTTTTATTTTCTCTTTTTACAATGGAAGGAGGGAGAAATAGATTCCTGTTCATTAAAAAAAATAATTCAAATATAAACATAGGGCAGGGGATACTATGGATGTAGAATGTTGGATGCACTTTCAGATGAAATAACCACTTATTTGCCCTCTTTTCCTTATTGGGAGTCCTCTTAGAAAGGGCAGTAAATATTTGTAATGTAAAACCAAAACAGATCCATAAAATTTAAAAGAGAAAGAAAAAGGTATATATGCCTTTTCTATTCTACTGTGTAATGGAAATACTTGTTCTATTAAGTTCAGAATAAAATGAATGCATTATTTTAGAGGGGGGGGGAAGGCAAGGCAGTTGGGGTTAAGTGACTTGCCCAAAGTCACATAGTTAGTTAAGTGTCAAGTATGTAAGGCAGGATTTGAACTCAGGTCCTCCTGACTTCAGGGCTGGTGCTCTATGCATTGCATCACCTAACAGCCCCCAAAATAAATGCAATTTAAAAAAAAGAAACAGAAACTGTGATCATTGAGAGCTAGTGTGACTTTGTCAAAAACAGCGTACATCAAGTTAAGCTCATTTCTTTTTTTTAGTAGTGTTTCTTTTTCTTTTTCACTTTAATTAATATTTTATTTTTTCCAATTACCTATAAAGACAATTTTAAAAAATTTATTTATTTTCTTGTTTACATGAGATTTTGAGTTACAAATTTTCTCCCCATCTTTCCCCCACCCCCCGCCCAAAACCGCCATCCGACTGTATATCCCCTCCCCAGTCTGCTCTCTCCTATGTCCTCCTCCATCACCCCCTTGACTTTCAGTAGGGCAAGATGGGTCTTCCTACCCCAGTGCCTGTATATCTTAATTCCCAGTTGCATGTGGTTAATAATAATAATAATAATAATGTATATGTATATGTATTTTTAACATTTGATTATAGAACTTTGAATTCTAGATTCTTTCCCTTCCTCCCTCATCACCCACTCCC
>CM053593.1:318242124-318284649 GCA_028646575.1 Pseudocheirus occidentalis | reverse complement strand
CTTTTTCAAGAGGTGATTGGTGAATTCTTTCAATTTCTATTTTGCCCTCTGGTTCTAAAATATCTAGGCAATTTTCCTTGAGAATTTCTTGAAGGATGCTTTCTAGGTTCTTTTTTTGATCATTGCTTTCAGGTAGTCCAATAATTTTTAAATTGTCTCTCCTGGATCTATTTTCCAGGTCAGTGTTTTTTCAAATAAGATATTTCACATTGCTTTCTATTTTTTCATTTGTTTGGATCTATTTAATAGGATCTTGATTTCTCATAAAGTCATTTGCTTCTATTTGTTCCACTCTAATTCTGAAGGAATTATTCTCTTAAGAATGCTTTTGAGATTCATTTTCCATCTGGCAAATTTGACTTTTTAAGGCATTCTTCTCTTCATTGGCTTTTTGGGCGTCCTTTGCCATTTGACTTAGTCTGTTTTTTAGGGTGTTATTTTCTTCAGTCAGGTTGTTGACTCTCTTATCATGATTTTCTTGCATCATTCTTATTTCACTCCCCAATTTTTCCTCCACTTCTTTTATTTGGTTTTCAAATTTCTTTTTAAGCTCCTCTTTGGTCTCTATCCAGTTCCTATTTTTTGGGGAAACTTTTGGTGTGAGAGTTCTGACTGTATTGTCTTCCTCCCATTCCATATTTTGGTCCTTTTTGTCCCCATTGAAGGAATCTAAAGTTGCACTACTGGGCTTGCTTTGCTTCCTTTGCCTGTTCACGTTGCCAGTCAATTATGTGGCTTTTGGGCTCAGTAGTAAAACTCTGCATTCAGAGGGGAGAGCTCTGTCCCAAATCATTGGGGTTTTCACAGCTGCTGGAGCTATTAGGAGGCCACTGTTTTTTGTAACCCCCACCAGCTTTGGCTCACTGAAAATGCACCTCAGGATCACCACCCAAGACTGTGAACTGATCCAGGCAGCTCAAGGCAAGAGCACTTAGCCTCTGAATGATCACTTCTGAATCAGCCTTCAGCTTCTGAAGCAGTCCCATGGAGGAGGCTGCAGGGCTGCCACTTCAGACTGCTGCTACCTCTGGGCACAGTTTGGCCGGACCCTTTTACCCAAATTTAGCCAAGTTCCACTGACCTTTTCACTTTGTCCTTGGCTCTTGTGGGTTGGTGATTCTGGAAATCTTGACAGCTGCTGATGATCAGTTCTCCTTAACACTACAGCCCCAGCTTCTCCTGGACACCCCGGGGCTGAAACCACATGGGGCTGGGCTCTGCTTCCAGTGTGCTGCGATGACCACCCGCCAGGCTGCCTTCAGTGGGAGCTTTGTTACTCTGTCATTTTTGTGGAGTCTGGAGCCCTAAAATTTGTTTAGAGTCATATTTTATAGGTATTTTTGGTGGTATTGGGGGGAGCTCGTGGAGTTCTAGTGTTTGTATGCCACGGTCTTGACTCCGCCCCCAAAGACAATTTTTAACATTCATTTTTTGAATGATTTTGAGTTCCAAAATGTTCTTCCTCATTCACTCCCCACACACCTACCCAAGACAGCAAGTAATGTGATAGAGGTTATACATTTGCAATAATATAAAACATTTCCACGTCAATCTGATTATAAAAGAAGAAACAGAACAAAAAGAAACCCTCCCCCCACAAAAAACAAGCAAAAAAAGTGACAATTGTATGCTACAATCTGTATTCAGACTCTATCAGTTCTTTCCTTGAGTGTTGATAGCATTTTCCATCATGAGTCTTTTGGAAATGTCTTGGATCATTGTATTGCTGAGAAGGGCTAAATCATTCACAGTTGGTCATCGTACATACAATGTTCTCCTGATTCTGCTCACTTCACTCAGCATGTTAAGTCTTTCAGGTTTTTCTGAAGTCTGCCTGTTCATCATTTTTTTTTTTTGCTTTTTGGAGGGGGAAAGGAAGGGCAATTGGGGTTAAGTGACTTGCCCAGGGTCACACGGTTAGTAAGTGTAGTAGGATTTGAACTCAGGTCCTCCTGACTTCAGGGCCAATGCCCTGTTCATCATTTCTTACGGCACAATAGTATTCCATCACAATCATATGCCACAATTTGCTCAGCCACTCCCCCATTGATGGGCATCCCTTCAATTTCCAATTCTTTGCTGCCACAAAAGCCCTGCTGTTCAGCACGGTTTCTTAACAGATAGATCAGGAGAATACCAATATCATATACCCAGATTTTAGAAAGACATCTGCAAAAGTCTTTTGTGGTGTCTTTGTAACTGGAGAGATACAGGCTAGATGATAGAACAAGCAGTAGTATTTTGAATTAGTTCAATGACCAGACCCAAAGATTAATGACTAATCCCTCTGTCTCTCTGAAAGGATGTTTCTGGTGGAGTACTTTCGGGATCTGTGTATCCAAAAGAGTCCATCTGTCCTCTCAGATGTTTAGATCAATTCTATTTCTTCAGGTTTTTATTAGATGACTTGTATGAAGGTATACACAACAAACTTACTTAATTTGTTGTTGACACAAAGCTGGGAGGAATGGCCAAAAACACTGGTTCAGAGTCAGGGCTTTTTAGATCTTGATTGGCTAGAATTGAAGGTGAAATTTAATAGGTACATATATAAAGTCCTACAATTAACTTTGGACATTTACTGCCCAAGTCCAGGATGAAGGAGACATGGATAGATAACAATTCACAGGAAAAGATTTGGGAGACGTAATGCAATAGAAGCTCCCTATCAGGGGACAATGTGCCACGGCATCCCAAAGAGGACAAAGTTGTCATTCAAATAAAAAGCAGTTTGGAAAGAGTTTTATCTTTGTGCTTCTGTGTGCACTGAGTTCTCTCTAAAGAATGGCACTCATTCAGCATGCTGGTGGGACCTCTTATCTTGATTTCTCAAGTTTACAATTGTGCTAAAGAAATGTATATTCAGGGCAGCTAGGTGGCACAGTGAATAGAGCATTGGCCCTGGAGTCAGGAGGATCTGAGTTCAAATCCTGACTCAGACCCTTGACACACATACTAGCTGTGTGACCTTGGACAAGTCACTTAACCCCAATTGCCTTGCCCAAAACAAACAAAAAAAGAAATGTATATGCTTTGGTTTCCATTTTGTTATTCTTCCCTCAGACTTATACAGTGCACTTTCCTATTTGTTTTACAAAGCGTTTAATATTTTATTGAGAAATTGGTGTAGGTATAGAGGAGGTAATTGGGTTGGTGAGAAGAATAGAATAGTGTCATATGAGAATTAGTTAAAGGAGCTGGGAATGATTAGCCTGGAGGTGAGAAGATTGGGGGTCAGGGAAGAAGACATAGGACACATCCTTCAGTAGAGAGGAGAAATTAGGTTTATGCTCCTTTGCCCCAGTGGGTAGAACTAGGGCCAATGAATAGAATTTGTGGAGAAATAAACTTAGATTTGATGAAAAGCAATTTCCTAATAATTAGAGTTATTTAAGAAATGGAATGAACTGCCCTGCTCTGCCTTGAAATAGGAGCTTCCCCATTCACTGTAGGTCTTCATGAAGAAGGCAAATGATGGCTCCTGAAGTCTCCTCAGTCTGAGGACTTATGATTCAATGGAAAATGGGCCCAAAATGTCACTTTTAACTTTTAGAATTGGAAATACTAATAATAGTGTGCTTTAAGGTTTATAAAGTACTTTACAAATATTATCTCATTCTCTCTTCACAACAGTCCTGGGAGGTAGGTGTTATTATTATTGTCATTTTATAGATGAGGACACTGAGGCAGAGAGAGAGGTTAGGTGATTAGTCCAGGGTCACACAGCTAGGAACTGTCTGAGGTCAAATTTGAACTCGGGTCTTCCTGACTCCAGGTCTGGGCCTTTACCCTCTGGCCTATCTGACTGCCTTTAAAGTCAGTAGCCACCAACTGGAAAATGGCTGAAGAAATTGGGGTAGGAACACAGGGAATTCAGAGGAATATGAAAAGACAGGTAGACTGGTGGGAGTGAAGCAAGCAGAATCTGTAAACTGTATATACACATATACACACAATGTGTGTATATGTGTGTGTATATGTGTGTACATGTATATGTATATGTATATATATGCTTTGCCTTTGTGTATATTAAATACAAAGAAAAATAAAGTGAAGCTCAAGGTTGTGTAATTGTAATGACCAACCTTGGTTCCAGAGAAGAGACAAGAAAATACACCTACATTTATTGGACACATAGGAAACTATGGACATGGAATAGTCCATGCAATGTTAGGTACAGTCAATATGCTGATTTATTTTGCTGACCTTCTTTTCTTTTCTTTTCTTTTGTTTTCTTTTGTTTTCTTTTCTTTTCTTTTCTTTTCTTTTTCTTTCCTTTCCTTTCTTTTCTTTTCTTTTCTTTTCCTTTCCTCTTCCTTTCTTTCTTTCTTCCTTCCTTCCTTTCTTTCTTTCTTCCTTTCTTTCTTTCTTTCTTTCTTTCTTTCTTTCTTTCTTTCTTTCTTTCTTTCTTTCTTTGTTTTTAACAAGGAAAGTCTCTCTTGAGTAAGGGCAGAATGTGATACAGAAGCAAAAGATACCAATTTTTAAAAGCTTCGACTTTTTAATACACCATGTTTTTTAGGTAAATGTTTGATAATTGATTTTTAAATTCATATAAGTGTTACTATTAGATATATATAATATTTATTATATTAATGATATTTCATATTGTTATAATAGTGTACTGTCATTTCTTAATGTTTTCTAGGACAGCTAGGGGTTTCAGTGAATAGAATGTAAGACCTGGAGTAAAAAAAACCTCATCTTCCCGAGTTCAAATGTGACCTCAGACACTATGACCCTGGGCAAGTGACCCTGCTTGCCTTAGTTCCTCATCTGTATAAATGAGCTGGAAAAAGTAGCAAGCCGCTCTAGTATCTTTGCCAAGAAAACCCAAAATGGAGTCATGAAAAGTCAGACATGATTGAAAAAATGACTGAACAACAACAAAAATGCTTCCTTTAACATAACTATCATTTTGCGATCCCCCTTAAACCCACCCAAGAACCCAACAGAACAAAGAAATGCTAAACAAAACAAACATATTGGCCATAACTGAACATATAGACCACATCCTATACCATGTTATACCATCTTCCTTCCAAAAGGAGGAAGATATACATTACTGTCAATCCTCTGGCATCAATTGATCACTGCATTGATCTATTTTTCTTTTTTTTATTTATTTAATATTTTATTTTTTCCCAATTTCTTGTAAAAACAATTTTTAGGGGTGGCTAGGTGGTGCAGTGAATAGAGCACCGGCCCTGGAGTCAGTAGGACCCGAGTTCAAATCCGGCCTCAGATACTTGACAACTTACTAGCCGCGTGACTTTGGGCAAGTCACTTAACCCCAATTGCCCTCCAAAAAGAAAAACAACAACAACAACAAACAACCAATTTTTAACATTCATTTTTTAAAGTTTTGATTTCCAAATTCTCTCCCTTCCTATCTCTCCCTCTCCCATATTGAAAAGGCAAGCAATTTGATATATGTAATCATGCAAAACAGATTTCCATATTAGTCACGTTGCGAAAGAAAACACATGCAAAAAACCTCAAGAAAAATGAAGTTTAAAAAAGTATCCTTTGATCTTCATTCAGACTCCATTAGTCCTTTCTCTGGAGGTAAATAGCATTTTTCATCAGGAGTCCTTTGGGACTGTCTTAAATCACTGTATTGCTGAAAATAGCTAAGTCATTCACGGTTGATCATCATACAATATTGCGGTTACTGTGTACAATATTCTCCTGGTTCAGCTCACTTTGATTTGCATCAGTTCATGTTAGTCTTTCCAGGTTTTTCTTAGAGCATTCTGCTTATCATTTTTTATAGCACAGTAATATCCCATCAAAATCATATACCACAACTTGTTTAGCCATTACCTAGTTAATGAGCATCTCCTCAATTTCCAATTCTTTGCCACCACAAAAATTGCTGCTATAAATATTTTTTTCTACGTGTAGGCCCTTTTCTTGTTCCAATGATCTATTTTTCAATGTTATTTTCTATTAGAAGACTTAGATTTTTATATAAATTGTTATCTTTACTTCATTCTGCATAATTTTACACAAGTCTAAGGATGATAGGTTCAAAACTCTAAGCTGGAAGGGTTCTAAAAGGCCATCTATTCTTACACCTTCATTCTACAGATAAACTTAAGTCCTGGATTTTAAGTGACTTTCCTACGGGTCCATAGGTAGCCGAATTGGAGGCAGTAATTTAATCCAAGGCCTCTGACTCCAGAGCCAATGCTCATAGGTTTACGGATATAGTCAGAAGGGATCTCAGAGACCACGAAGTCCAATTTCTTCATTTTTTTTTTAATGAGAAAACTACAGGAAGGGGAGATTCAAACTTGTGTAGGGTGGTGAAGCTGGTAAACATTTGAAACCGGATCTTTCTGACTCCAAGTCCAGCACTCTACTCACTACTCCATGCTGCTTCTCAAATACAAAAAATGAAGCAATGCTTACCCTCTTTTTGTAAAAAATCTTTTTGGAGGGCAATTGGGGTTAAGTGACTTGTCCAAGGTCACATGGCTAGTAAGTGTTAAGTATCTGAGGTCATATTTGAACTCAGGTCCTCCTGACTCCAGGGCCAGTGTTCTATTCATTGGAGCCTCCTAGCTACCCCAAGGGGCTTACATTCTGATCATGGAATGATATAGGAAAGCAAGATACAGGAATTTTGTTATGGGGCTTTTTAAAGGGCAAAGGACATGTATAACCCAACCCTGTGTAACCTCTACCATCTATGTTTTCTGCTCCCGTGCTTGGACTGTAATGTAATTACTCGAAGAATTCTGAAAACCTTGTTGATTAATTCTACTGCAGATTTGTGCTACTTAACCTCAACTGTGCCCCCATCGTGGATGGAAATATTTTTCTTTTGTTGTTGTTGGTTTTCTATCCCATGCCCTACCGCAGCTGTTGCATGCTTTCCCCACTCCCTTCAACTTCTCGGTCCTGCTCCACTCCCACCTGCCTCATGCTCAGGATATGACCTTGCTTCTCATTCTAAGGCAATGATTGAGGCCACCCAACTCAAGGTCCCATAGCTTCTCTCCCATTCATCTTGGTTTTTTTCCCCCTAAATCTTTCATTTACTCTCCTTCACTCCTTTTTCTAATGGAAAAGAGTCCCTCATACTTACTGAGGATAAGTATGCTCTTAATTCTGTCCCCTGTCCTATATTATTCTGATGAATTATTTTCTCTCTCACACATTTCAATCTCTCCTCCTTCTCTGACTTCATATCTATTTACAAATGCAATTTACAATTCTATTATTTTTTTATCCTAAGAAGCTTTCTACTCTGTTAGCTGCTGGAATGAGAATCATCTTTCCTTCTTTTTTGCCATCAAACTTCTTGAAAAAGTCATCTATACTCACAGCCTCTACTTTGTTGCTATCCACTTACTCCATAATGTTGCTATGTTGTAAGAAAAAACACCGAACTTGAGTTTGAGTTCTGGCTCAGTGATTTGCTGGAATCTTGAGTAATGTAAAACTTCTTTGAGTCCATTTGACCTCTGTAAAATGGAAATAATTATATCTGTTCTACTGGCATCATGGGGTTGCTGCAAAGTCAACAATTCAACAAGCATTTGTTAAGTACTTACCGTAAGTCAGGCAACATGCCAAGTGCTAGAAGTACAAAGAGAGGTAAAAAACAGTCCCTGCACTCAAGGAGCTCACTGTCTAATGGGGAGAGACAATGTAAACAGAGTAATGTAAACCACTCTGTGCAAATGAGATATTCTCGTTCTGAGTTCAGTCACGTCTGACTTTATGTGACCCCGTGGACTTTCATCATGGACTTTTCTTGGCAAAATACTAGAGTGATTTGCTATTTCCTTCTCCAGCTCATTTTACAAATGAGGAAACTGAGAAAAAGGCAGTTAAGTGACTTGCCCAAGGTGACACAGCTAGTAAGTGTCTGAAGCCATATTAGGGAAGATGAGTCTTCCTGGCTCTAGGCCCGGAACTCTATCCACTGTTCCACCTAGCTGCCCTCTTGTCTAGGCTAAACAACCTCAATTCATCAGAACGTTTCTTGCATAACATAAATTCAAGGCCTTTTATCATCCTGTTAGACCTTTTCTTTATACTTTTTAATTTTCCAGTATCTTTCCTAAAATGTGACTCCTCCTATTCCTCAATATCATTTCTATAGCATTTACTATGTGCTAGGAACTTTGCTAAGCACTGGACAATTATTATCTTACCTAGACCTGAACACTGTGCTCTAGCTTGGTCTGACCCAAACATGGGACTTAATACTTTCAGCTCCCTCGCTTCACTATTCTCAAATGCAGGTTGTCGTCTGAGAGGGGTATTTCAAAGTTCTGGATTTGGATGCACAATTCTGAGACGTGGTGAGACCTGTGGTGTGGCCATGTACATGTGTAGTTAAAGTAGGGTACGGGAAGAGAAGTTGAAATGAAGGAGGCTCAAGAATTGAGAAGCGATGTTAAATATTGAAATCCCTGAGAATGGTGGTAAGAAATAAAGTAGAGTAGAAGACCATGGAAGACCATGGAAGATCATGAACTAAATACTAAAATTATTTAGAACTCTATTGGCTTCCAATTACTTTAAGGTTAGCCTGGAAGTAGTTTACAACAGGATGCCAGAAGCCACCTCAGGCCTATCATGGACATACTTGAACCACCAGAAGAATGAGGGGGAAAACCAAAAGATAAACTCCACTGATTTCTTCAAGATTGGTTATAAGCACACACCCACTGGAGCTATCCTGGGCTATGTCATTTCAGACCTGAGTCCTGGGATTTCACCGGAGCTGGCCTCCAACATCTGTTTGACTGACAGCCAGTAATAAAGGGAATCGAGAGAGAAACGATTCTTTTCTCTGACCAAGTTTCTTACTTATTTTGTTATCTGGATTCAAACCTGGACCATTATACGGTTAAGATCGTTAGCTCCTTTGCAGAGTGAAATTCCCAGCTTTGTTTTTTTGCAAGAAAACAAAAAACAAGACAACACTCTGAAATATTTTTTAAAAAGTGTTCCCAAAGTCTTAGTGCAGTTTTAAATTAAGTAGTGTCAGCTTTAAACTGCACTAAGACTTTGGGGACACTTCACATTTTAGAACAGAACATTCCTGAGTGACTTTTTAAAGCTATTAAAAAACTTTAAAACTGCACTAAGACTTTTGGGTCACCCTGTACACAGAAGAAAACAGAAGGAAGTTCAAAAGGGGACACAGAGAAACAGGATAGCACTAGTATTACTGTGTTAAATTTAATCTAATTTTTTAAAAATCAAGCTGCATTTTAGAGAAAGTCAAAGTTTTATATATAATCCTTTTTGTCCCCCTATTCCCCTGTGTATATTGAAGCATTCATTTTAATTGATGTTTTTAAAGGTTATCATAAAAATAATTTTTTAAAAATCATTAATTTTTTAAAAAATGCTACATAAATATTACATATTTCTTTCAAGTCACAAGACTACAAGAGAGTTAATAAACCGTTCATCTTTTTTTACTTTAAATCACTACAGTGTGAAAATTTGAAAATCCCTTCAACAAGATCAGCACAGGTCAAAATCTCATCTTCAGTCTTTTATTTCTCATTTAGAGAAGAATGGAAAGGATGCCCAGCAGCAGGGGAATATTCTGATAGACAGCAGCATCTCAGGGGAACTGACCAATGGGATTGATTTTCCAGGCTCATGTTCTAAGATCTCTGGTAAATTCCATCAGATGTTTCAAACCTTAAGGACAGTGCTAGGATAGGTGATGGTACTTTGATTTAACTGGTATAGGGAATTCCTAGAGGAGGAAACTTATGCAGATCATCCCTTTCTTCGTAACTTAAGGTTTTAGCGCTGAGAGGTGAAGTCACTTACTGAGGGTCATATAGCCAGTATGTATCTGTTTAGAGAGGGGACTTGAACCCAGATCCCCCTGGCTATCCGCTCACAACATCATGCTGCTCCTCTTGGGATCGCTACCATTTTGGTAACCACATAGCCAAGACAAGATGTCATTTCCCAGTACTCCTCTTCTGTCAAATTGGACCTTGGGCTATTCCTTGCACTGGCCCCCAATCATATCCACTTCTCTGCTTTTCCTCATGCTCTTCCCTCCACTTGGAATGATTCCACTCTTCCCCTCCACACACACCAAAACCCCACGACCGTTCTGTGTAATTCCCAGCTACCTTCAAGGTTCAGCTTGAATGCTCTCTCTTCCAGGAAGCTTTCCCTGATTTCTCCAGGTGGAAATGATTTTTCCCTCTTCTGAATTACAATAGCCTCTTGGAGATCTCTTATTGTGTGTTGACTTGGTATTACAAATATTCACATGTGTCTCATTTTTCCTGTTGGAAGCCTACTTGATAAGCATATAGCCATCAAATGAATTAGTTAATTTCTTGTCCTCCAGAAATTTAATGTAAATTATAGCTAAGCCAGGGGCTAAAATGACTACTGGGGAATAGCTCCTGTGACATTGGGGCAAGATATCTCTAGGGAGCCTTTAAGGGGGTACAGTATCATTGACCTGTCATTATATACAAATGATCATAGACTTTGATGAAGGAAGAATGAAATCCAGAGTGAGCACGTATGAGGGCTTTTTTTTTGGCTTAATCACCCTCAGGGAAAAGTGGAGGTGTAAAAAGCAAAGGGCTGGAAAGGGAAAAATGCTATCAATAGAAACTGAATCTACATTAATCTCCTCTGCACAGTTACAGAGAACGAGTAGGGACATCTTTCTTTCTTTCCCCTTCCCACCATATGTATCAGATGTGATCTTCCTTCTCTTTCCTTGACCTTTGGTGTGCCAAGTCAGAACTTGGTGGGAAGGGTGGACCCTTTGGTGGGAAGAGTGAAGAGTGATGACAGGAGAGCTTGAGTAGGGCTGTATCTGTTGCTTGGGCTAGCTCCTTGAAGAGTTAGGGACTTTTCCACTCCTAGTAATTTTTCCCATGACCCTTGTATTAGGGTTTTTCCTGCTCCTGGAAAAGAGAAAACCCCAAATGGAGTCACAAAGGGTTGGACACAACTGAACAACTGGGCCAATATATACAAGATATAGAATTTGAATCCCTATCTTCTAGACCCTGAATCCAGCTTTCTATCCACAACATAGGAGATATATCATAGTGAAAACATGTAAGGACACACTCTGCCAGAGATGGTGTTGAAATGCTTCTGGAGACCAATCACAGTAAATGATTAGATAATGTAAAGCTAAGTCATCAGGTTGCTTACAATGAATGATTGCCTTAATCAGTATTTCAATACTTTTATGCCAGCATTGAACCAGTTTTTATCTGGACATAGGGTGATAGACATTAAAATTTTTTTTTTTGCTACATATGTGGGTGAGGAATAGCCAGAAGTAAGGTGAAGTAGAAGGAAAGCAAAAATGAGAAATGAGATACCTGGTTTAAATCTCAGCCTCAGTAAACTTTGAGGTTAGTTAAGAAGCATGCTTACAAACACAAAAGCAATACTGGTTTGCTAATCTGATCCAGGTGGTTATTCATCCAAATAATCTGATAATTTACTTGAATTAACCTAGGAAGTATTTATCAAGTATTTGGGTTCATTCATAATATAAAATAAATATTTACCCAAGGATGTGATCAGCTGCAATTCTGATTAAAAATGTGAAGGCCTGAATTTAAAGGGATGAAGATAAGGCAGCTGTTCAATTTCCTTTTTTCCCCCTTTGTCTCTGGAGGAAATACCTCAGAGAAAATGAAATTATTTTAAGCCAATGATTACTTTATGGAGGTAAATCAGACATTTAGAGAGGCAAACAGTTAACAGTGTGAGTCAAGTTTCTGGATTTTGTTGCTCCCCATTTCATAAAGAACTCATATTGATGCCTCCCTTAAAATTTCATTCTGCAGTTGGAGGGTCTTTTCTCCAAACAAGGGCTTCAGACTTTTTTGTTTAGCAGCCTGGCAAAGCTTATGGACTCAGTATGTTTTAAAATCCATAATATAAAATATATGGAATTACAAAGGAAAGCAATTATAGTGAATTTACAGTTATCCAAATGTATTTTTTAAAAGTTCACAAATCCCATGTTAAGAACTTCCTCTATAGGTGATAAATTAATGAGTGGTAAATGTGTCTTTAGTTTCAAGTATTCCATATGTAGACAGTTAAGCACAGGAACTGTAAGTAAATTGCAAATCAGCATATTCAATGGTCCCCTGCTGTTGTTTCTTGTACTCTTTAATAATATTGACTATTACCTGATATTCTATGTTTTTGAAAAGAAGTTTCCATCAGTGATATTTTCTGCTCTGCTTGTCTTTTGTGAAAGTGTAAGAGATCTGACACCTGAAATCTATAACCAGTGGAAAATCCACTATATAGTATGCCAAACAAGTATCTTTTTCCTCATCTTACTCTATAGTGAGGAGTCATTTTCACTTATAATATAATAAAAAATAATAAAACCAAGATACCTGAGTACTAACTGAACCCTAGCATGAATTCTCACCTAAACCCATATAAGCTTAATCTTAAAATGCCCTTCTTTATTCACCCTAAACCTGATCTTAATGCTTTCCCTGATACTGTAATGTTGATGGGAGTTGAAGATCTTCCCCACTCATTTGCAGGCCTCACACGGAGCCCAACAAGAGAAACTTGATTAGGGGAGGTTTGTTTTTCAGGAAGCCCCATACCTTTTGTTACTTTGTAATTAGGCAGTGGGTCACGAGGGTTGTAAGGCCCTTGACCCTGTCACTCACTGGAAGAGTGTCTGTGTGATTTGGCCAGGTCAGACTCTGGGTAGTCATTAAAGAGCACCCTGGCTTTGAAAATCCAGGTGTTGGTGCTTCTTTCTCTGGTAACTATGTATGCATGTAATGGTCAGACAGTTGGATCTGTCTGTCAATCTGTGATGTATGTATTATTTGGTCAGATGGTTAGAAGCCCTGCCTGTTGGTCTTTATGCCATTATTTCCATTTGTAATTTGTATGCATTTTCTCTGAAATTCAGGGTGCTGACTTTTTACCCCGAACTAAGTAAACATTATGGTTAGATTGTTGACCCCTTTTGAGTTGCTTTCCTTTAGAAAAGCAGATCTAAGAACCTGTGCCAGCAGCCATCCTCAGTATGCTAGGGTGCTTGTTGTTACAGATACTATCCCTAACTTTGACTCTAATCCTGACTCTATTAAAAAAAAGTCCTATATCACTAGACCTATTTTCATCTTAAATATATCCTTAATCTAATAGCCCTATCACTGTCTCTTAAGCTCAGGGATAGTGGGAAACCAGGTAGAAATTGTTTACTTTTTTAATTGATGGAGAAGGATCCAGTCCCTTCATTTTGCTATCACCTGGGATGGTGACTCCAGAGACTTGATCCAGGTCTTTCAGCTGCTTTCTGTGGTGGGCTATGCCAGCTTCAGGTCTGGGAGCTTGTAGGAAAGAGAAGAGGAAACATCACAAGTAGGTACAGAAGATGCCATGATAAATTGGAAGAGAGATTAGGCATATCAGAGAATTTTTGCTAAGAAATGAGATAAGGAAATGTGACCAACCTACTTGTTGCCAACCAAGAACAAGCTTAGAGGAAAAGAGTAAATCCTCTACCCTGCTTTCTTTTCCTCCTCCCATTTCTCCACCCTAGGGAAAGTGAATCTCCTGGAACCACTTGTTAATTCCTTCCAGTGTCCTCCCCATTGCTCCATCTGCATATTTGAAAAAAAATGTGTTGGAATTTGGGAGTGCTATCATTTTTCTTTTAATATTCACATTCATTTCTTCTTTTTTTATATGAATTTAAGTACCAAATAAAATGAATATTTCCATATAAAATACAGAATAGATTTTTCCATATACAATGTAAACAGAAGATAGAGCTTACAAAATCACTTTTATATGTAGGTCACTTTTGATTTTAAATATATAATAAATTCAACATGTAACTTTCAAAGTTGTCTTGCTTGTCTGGGTTCCTTCTAGCCTTCTTTCTGTTCTCTTCTGTGCATTTTGAAAAAGATGCTTCAATGACTCTCCCTCTCATTTATTTTCTTTTGTTCACTTCCTTTTTTGGGCAACTCTATCCCTAGTCTCTTTCTTCCTCTCACTTCCTGTCTTCAATAGGAAAAAAAATAATAGAAAGGAAAACCTCATAGCAAATATGTATAGGTAAGCAAGACAAATCATAATATTGGCTGGATCTGAAAATGTATGTCTTGCTCAGCACTGCATGCCCATGACCACTATCAGGTTGTTAGCATGCTTCACCATCTGTCCTCTAGAATTGTGATTGGTCATTACATGGAATAAAATTCTTTTCAAAGATTTTTTTCTATGTAACATCTAATTATATGTAGGCACTTGTTTATGGGGAAAATCTATAAAACTTGGCCCTAGTTTGGATTAAGTGTGTACTTGTAATTGTAGGGATAAAATTGCTTGAGTTTATGTCTCAATTTAGAGAGCAAAAACTTTCTGATGAACAGACTGGGAAGTCGAGGCCCCATCCCTGCTCTAGGAAAGGTCACTCTCCCTTATGATGTTACACCTTCATGTCACAAACAAAGGGTATCAGGAGATGTAAGGGTAGGGCCAATCTCAGGTGCTTATAATAAATAACATTCAAAAATGCAGCAAATATATTCTTGAAAAAATAGAATTAGGCAGGGGAAGGCAGGGATTGCTCATTGTTTGTGGCTGTTTTGGGGTTGGGTTATTTTTTCCCCTCAGAGTTATTGCTACCAGAGTAAACACTCATAATGAAGAAACAAAGTCACATACTTATGCTTATGCATGTATAAATGACATTTATGATCTTGAAGAAGGAACTTCCAGTGTGGTAGCTGCCACAGTCATGCTTCTGCCGTGGGACTACCAACCACTCTCCATTTTCTCCTCATTTTCCTTGAAGTTCCTCAAAACTCCCTATTGTACACAGTGCCTAGAAGACCTTCCATCTGAGTTGATCTCCAGTCAGTGTCCAGTTTTCCCAGAGTAGGAAGAACTACAAATCCCAGCCACTGTCTTGCCAGAGGTTGTCATAGTCACAATGTTATTATTATAATATAAATTAATCTTCTGGTTTTATTTCCTTTGCTGTGAATCAGTTTATACAAATCTTCCGAAGTTTCTCTGAAACCATCCCTTTTTGTCATTTCTTGTGCTATGATACAATTCCATGACATTAGTAAACTATAATTTGCTCAGTTATTCCCTAATAGATGGGTACCCCCCCTTTACTTCCAAATATTTTCATAGCTAAAAGAGTAGATATAAATATTTTTGTACATGTAGGTTCTTTTCCTCTTCATTTGATCTATCTGGGGGGTATATGCCTAGTAAAAGTATCATTGGATCAAAAGCCTATACCATGAAACAAATTCACTCCTAGGGATTATATTTCTTTTACTTTGTTCTCTGTGTGACTTTAGAAGATAATGGGATTCTGTAGGAACATTTGTCTCTTCTTCCTCATCAAAATGAAAACACTTTATTATCATTTAGCCTTTTCTAATTATTTAAATGTAATCACCTTTCCATCTTCTTGTTTCTATGTTTATGTTTCAAAGATTCTACCCAATTCTGGTCTTTTTGTCAAAATGCTTCAAGATCCTTTATTTTATTAATGGTATTTATTTTACGCTATAAGATTATAATCAGTTTTAGGGTAAGATATTCTTGGTTGTAAGCCTTTCTCTTTTTATTTTTCGAATATCATATTCCAAGATTTTCTTTCCTTTATAGTAGTTGCATGATGATTTTGTGTGGTTCTGGCTGATGTTCCTTTGTTGCTAAACTCTTTAATTCTACTTGGAATATTTTTTTTCTCTGATTTGGAAGCTTTAGAAACTGACCATAACATTCCTGGATATTTTCAACTTGGGGATTCTTTCAGGAAGTGGTTGATGAATTCTTTCAATTTTTACCTTGTCTCCTAATCTGATCTGTTTTCTTTTATGATTTCTTGAAATATAGTATCTAGGTTTTTTGTTTCTTCATGGTGTTGAGTAAATTTGGTGATTCTTATTCTAAGTCACTTATTTTTTGATAGAATATGCCTTGATTTTCTTCTTACGTAAAATTTTTATTTTTAAAAAATATTTATTATTATTTCATGGAATCATTGAATTGTGCTTGTTCCATTGTATTTTTTCAGGGAGTCTGCTACTTGGGTAAGTTTCCCAAATTCTGTTCTAAGCTATGTATTCGCCTTTAAATTTTTTCCTCAAGAACTCTAATATCCCTTTTAACTCTTTTGCCTCGTTTCTTGTCATGTTTGTAGTCTTTGTGAAGCCAAACCATTCTTCTGTCTGCGTCTTTCCCTTGGAGGTTTGATGGAGTTTAGCCCTTCCTATACTTAGCATTTACATAGCACTTTAAGGTTTGCCAATATTATCATATTTTATCTTCACTACAACCCTGGAAAGTAGATACTATTGTTATTATTGTTGCTATTTTATAGATGAGGAAACTGAGAGTTGCAAGTATATGAGACGGGGTGTGAATTCAGTTCTTCCTCATTTCAGGCTCAGTGCTCTATCCACTGTACCACCAAGTTGCTTCCTTCTTCTTGTACAAACCCTCCTAATGGGGGTCCCAACAGACTCCAATCAAATGTCATAGATTGCCCTGATCTTAGACCACCTACAAGGCTCCTGTGCCTTGTCTCCCTGCACCTTGCCACCTGCTCATAAACAGGTTGATTGGGCAGTATGTCTCTAAGCAATGTTTCAAGCCTCCAGGTAGCCCTCAGATTGTGTGGGATATCTACGTACTGATCCTTTCTCTTTTGCTCCAGTGAAGGCTGCCAGTTATGGTAGTGACACTCTAGTTTGTTGTGGGTGTGGTATGGGTGGGTAGGGTTCCTAGAAAGCCCAAAGTGAGTGAACTTTGTCTATCCATGTGTCTGTACAGCGAACTATGGATGTTGGTTCTGTTCCTTGTAGCTCTGACAGGTCAGTGTTGAAATCTCATTGACTTTAGGTCCCACTTTCTTATTCCTCTGCCTTGTCTCTGCTTAAAATGACCACAGATTTCTGGAAGTACTCTTATATATTTCTGGATTGGATGGAAGAGATTATTGTTAAGCCTCTTTGCTTTTTGAGTTTTTGTCATTTTTACTCCTGGTGAATTTTTAGAACTTTGCTGGAGTGTCTGTGGGAAAACTATACTCCTCTGTGACCTTTCATGTCACCATTTTAATAAGAAGTGACCATGTCTCTTTTTAAAGTCTCACAATGTTCTATGACCAAATAGTCCGGCAGTTCTTGTATTAAACTTGTAACTTAAATTCATGGGCAAAATCCTTAACTCCTCATGACACTGTCCTGATAATTCCAAGTCTTTACCCAATTTTCTTTGCCCATATGAATTCTTTGTTGGGACCCAAGTCCAAATTGAACCCTGTTGCTTATTTAACCTTGCTGCAAGACATAGAAGCAAGTCATATTACTTGCAGTGTCTTCTTTGAGACACTCAGAGAGAAGGTGGAGAGTTGCTATAAATACCATATATTGACTATTGTTTGAGAGAAAAGGGAGGAAAGAAGAGAAACCTTGCTCCTAGTGCTTTCATTTAAGCTGTTCTCTGTGTTTCAAAGGCTTTGTGGTCTGTCTTTCTCTTCACGAACTCCTTACCAGCTTTCAATGCTATTTTTACAAGGTGACCTGAGGAGGTCAGTTCATGTAACATTCCAATGTGTTTATGAGGAGCCTTCAACACTGCTCTGTTTCTGTTTGTACAAACACACCCACATGTGTTGGGTCCCAAGGGGGCAATAGAACAACTGATTTTAATTAATTTTAATTAAATAAATTAATTAGAGGTTGTATAGGCTTCAGAGATGTGTATGTGGAAGGAAAGAATCCATATTTTAACCCTATAACAAATATCTTATTCTTTCTGAGCTAGTCTAATCTTTGAGGGTCTGGATCAGAGTTAGAAGAAATTTTTTTGGATAGAAAGAACCCTTTGTTTTCATCATTCTCCTCCCACCTTTAGTTTGTGTCAGGGCTATAGCAGTAATAATAGACACTCACTGGAAGATCTTTCCAACGTCAAAGACTCCTCTATTCCTCTTCTACTTCCTATGGCAGCTAGGTAACACAATCGATTTGAGAGCTGGGCCTGGAGTCAGATCTCAGTTCAAATCTGGCCTCAGACACTTCTAGCTCTCTGACTCTAGGAAAGTCACTTAACCTCTGTTTGCCTCAATGCCTTCAGTTGTAAGATGGGACTAATAATGGTACCTACTCAATGGTTAATGTGAGGGTCAAAGGAGGTAATATTTTTGTAAAACATTTAGCACAGTACCTGTCATATAGTAAGTACCAAATAAATACTTGTTCACTTCCCTTTGGGGTCCCATTCTGCCCAGCTATTTCTGTCTTCTCTCCCGATCACTCATGGCCAGCATGGAAGAAAACTTGTGTGCTAACTTTTTTAAAAAATTATTTTTATACACATACACACACATATACAAATACATATATATGTAGCTGTATATATATGTATTTATATGTGTGTGTGTGTATATACAGATATATATATATGTATGTATGTATGTATGTATGTTTGTGTGGGCTATTGAGGTACTGATCCTTTCTCTTTGGTTCCAGTGAAGGCTTACATTCTGTGTTCTGGCTGCCCCCCTTCCTTCCTCTCAACTCTGCATTAGAGAAGGCCAAAATCTGACATAGATTTATATATGTGGAACCATATAATACATACTTCCATATATCGGTTCTTTCTCTGGAGGTGAATAGGATTTTTCCTTTATAAGTCCTTTGTCATTGATTTGGATCCTCATATTACTCAGAATAGCTTAGTCATTCAGGGTTACTCTTGGAACAATATTGCTGTTTCTGTATACAATTTTCTCTTCCTTTTATTCATTTCACTCTGCATTATTTCATACATGTTTTTCTAAAACCAACCTGCTTGTTATTTCCTAGAGCACAATAGTATTCCATCACAATCATACACCACGACATATTCAGCTATTCCCAAATTGGTGAACATCCTTTTAATTTCCAATTCTTTGTTTCCACAAAGAGCTGCTATAAATATTTTAGAACATATAGGTTCTTTTCCTTTTTCCTTGATCACTTTGGGAAACAGACCTAATAGTAGTATATTGCTGGGTCAAAGGGTATATGCTGTTTTGTAACTCTTTGGTATAACTCTAAACTGATCTCCAAAATGGTTTCAACTTACAATTTCACCAACAGTATATTAGTATCCCAATTTGTCCACATCCCCTCCAACAATTGTCATTTCCCCCTTCTGTCATTTTAGTCAATCTGATAGGTGAGAGATGGTACCTTGGAATAGTTTTAATTTGCATTTCCTTAATAGGTAATATTAGAGATAAAAATTAAAATTACATCTGATTTCTACTGTATTGATTTTATAATGTAATTAGTACTTATGTTCCATTGATTTTTAGAATTATCAGTATCTGCCATATAAGACTGTCTCAGTCTGAACTGGCTTAGAGGCAGGGTTGAAAGGCAGTGGTGTTATGGCTTTCAACTAGCCCCCAAGACATTAGCTTGCTAACTAGTTTAATATAGGACCCCTGCTTTGTTTACCTGTGAGTAAAGAACTAGCTTAGGCAGGGCTCCTCCCCAAGGGATAGCTCTCCTGTCCTGGTCTCTCCTTGTCAAAATTAGAGGAGGTTTGGTCTCTCTAGAGTCTAAAGGGACAGCTAACCCAGATGATCCTGATTGGAGTAGTTCTGATTTTCTAGCAAAGGTCACTAGAGGTAGTTGAGGCCCATAAAGTAAGTAACATTCCTTAATTATCAGAGAGGGACATGATCAGCTACATCTGAAGACCTACCAACTTTCCCCAGAGTAAGGCTTACCAACTACCCCAACTTCACCTCCTTTCGGGTCTCAGTGGTCTTTTCCACTCCAGTGTGATCCTTGACTTTGCTGAGGTGGCCAGAATGGGGCACTTTGTTGGCTATACATGTCACTGTCAGTAAACTGTTACCTTATTCAGAAGGGGTCATTTTTGTCGTTGTCCAGTTGTGTTCAACTCTTCCTGACCCCAGCTGGCAAAGGTACTGGAGAGGTTTGCCACTTCCTTCTCTAGCTCATTTTACAGATGAAGAAACTGAGGCAAACAGGGGTAAGTGACTTGCTCAGGGTCACACAGCTAGTAAGTAGCTGAGGTCAGATTTGAACTCAGGAAGATGAGTCTTCCTGACTTTAGACCTGGCATTCTACACATTATGGCACCACCTAGATGCCCATTTTAGCTGTCATTTTACCTGCCATAATAATGATTGTGAGCATTTTTTCATTATGACTGTATTTAGCTTTGATTTCTTCTTCCAAAAACTGCCTGTTCATATGCTTTGACCGTTTACCAGTTGACAAATTCTTATATTCCTTCTTATAAATTTGACTAAATTCTCTAAATATTTGAGATATGAGGATTTTATCCAAGCAACTGGCTATAAAAATTCCTCTCCTCCTCCCCCTTCTCAATTTTCTGTTTTCCTTCTAATCTTGGCTACATTGGTTTTATTTGTACAAATCCTTTTTGATTTAATGCAATCAAAATGATCCATTTTACATCCCACAATGTTACCTCTTGATGATTCATAAATTCTTCTCTTATCCATAAATCTGAGAAGTAATATTTTCCATGCTCCCCTAATTTATTTATGAGATTTCCCTTTATGTCTACATCATGTATCCATTTCACTCTTATCTTGGTAAGCAGTGTAAGATATTGGTCTGTACAGAGTTTCTACCAGATTGCTTTCCGATTTTCCCAGCAATTTTTACGATACAACAAGCCATTATCTTTGCATTTATCAAACAGGAGGTTACTACAGTCATTTACTGCTATGTATTGTACTGTGGTGCATGGGGTGTTCAGAGAGGACTAGAACCTCTGGTGTGAGGGCTTGCTGAGCCCTTATTAGGGCTGCTCATCCACCTTTAGTGTTCACCTGTCACCCAACTTTCATCTGTGGCTCCAAGAAGTGTAGCTTGTGTAACTGCCACACCCTGGAAAAACCAGCTGGGCAGACAGGCTAAATCAGGTAGAGGATAACTGACAGACCTCAAACCTGTTGTTGAAATACAGGGGATGTGTATCCCAAGCATGTGAAGACTTTCCCCAGTGGAATAGGAGCAAGAGAAAAATCAATTCCAATGGCCATAAAGGCAGCTGAAGTAGGTACTGTGGAGCTCTTGAAGAGCTTGGTCAGTCATTGAAGATGCCAACATCATCCACTTCATCCTAAGCCACGATTAGTTGTCTTGACTTGTCCTGTCCCTGGATTTTGATGACTCTGGAAGAGAGAGATCAATGGCTTTGTGCAATACTGTCTCACTTAAAACCAACTCATGCACAAATTAAGACATCACTCTCCCGATGTCACTGGTGTTTGAAAATTAGGGACAAATAACAATTGTGTATTGTATATATAGAGTATTCTACTGATCCGCTCTTCTGTTCTTAGCCAGTATCAGATAGTTTTGATAATTACCACCTCATAGTACAGTTTAAGATCTTGTCCTGCTAGATCTCTACTGTTTCCTTTTTTTCATTAAGTCCTTTGATATTCTTGACCTTTGGCTTGTCCAAATTAATTTTTAAATTATTTCCGCTAGCTCAACAAAATGGTATTTGGTAATTTCAGCAGGATGGCGTTGAATAAGTAGATTAGTTTAGGTAGAATTGGCATTTTTATTGTATTGTGCTCATTCTGAATCTCTCTGATGGTGAGACTAGGCCTGACATAAAATTTAAGCCTCCCTTTTAGGAATGAAGTTTGAGAGACAAAGAAGCATAGGGAGAAGAGTATGAGGCTTAGGGCGAGAAGACCTGGTTTCAGATTCTGCATCTATCACTTACTTGTGTGGCTCTTGGCATATCGCTCAACCTCATTTCCTCATCCACAAAATAAAGGTAAGAATACCTGTACATATAAGGGTAGTACGTAGTTACCTCCCAGGGTGATCATGATGGGAAAACTTCTAATTCTATAGAAATGGAAACCATCTTACTACACTGAGTTGGTCTGAAGGATGACTTCACATGTGTACATTTCTTTCATTCTCATTTAATGTCTTTCTCCTTCAGAAAGTGTTGTGAATTACAGGAGTATATTTTTTCCTCTGGAGATTTCTGGTGTGTCTGCTTCTGGTGTTGAGCAAAACCACAAGTAACAGAGGCTTGAGGACAGAGAAAAAATGAAAAATATAGGGTTAGCTGAATGGAAGTGCCTAAAATGTTTTGGTTTAGATAGCAGGGAAATGACCTACATACATTCAATTTTTCTTGAGGCTACTTGCCCAATTCTCTTTCCCAAAGGAAGAATTTTGAAAACAGAAAGGATGTTTTCCCAAACCAATTTACTCTGTCAGCATATTCTAGAGTTTGTTCATGATGTGGGAAAGTAGCTAAGCTTTCCAAAGAGTTTCTTCTTTGCTGTCTTAGCCGCTTCTCAGCACAATTCCTGGAACTTAATAGGTATTTAATAAATGCTAGTTGACTGACTGACTTCTTGCTGAGTCTACGTCAAACTGCCTTTATGGAAATGTGTCTTCATAATTCCAAATTAATAACCTTGACATAAAATGAGCAAAGGAAGATACATAGCTATAGGATTTAGAAGGAGCATATTGAAAGAATAATTGATAGGAATTATATAAATAATTATATATTATAATTATATTCAATAATATAGAAAGGTTCAGCCTTCTACCTCTCAAACTACAGACTAACACAGTATGATAATCAACATGACCACTGATTTGGACCTTCAAGATAAGTCAAAATTAGCATTTGGGTAGAAACTAGATGCAATAAATATTTTTATTATATCCTGTATAAAAATTTATCTTAAAATTGTCATGATCTTCAATAGTATCCTCAGTTTCATGTATAAAGCAACAAAAAAGACTGGTAAGAGATAGTCTTATCTCCCTTAAAGAGCCATCACTGAACCCATATACATGTATAAAATATATGTGTATCTCTCTCTCTTTCTCTGTCTCTCTCTTTCTCTTTCTCTGTCTCTGTCTCTCTGTTTGTCTCTGTCTGTCTCTGTCTCTGTTTCTCTCTCTGTCTCTGTGTGTATGTGTCTCTCTCTGTCTCTCCCTCCATCCCTCTCTCTCCCTTTTTCCCTCTCCCTTTCCTTCTCGTTCCCTCCCTCCCTCTCTCTGTCCCTCTCTGTCTCTGTCTCTCTCTGTCTGTCTGTCTATCTATCTCTCTTTGTATCTTCTCTATAAAATGGGGGAAATGAATTTACTGACCCTAGTTGTGACTATAGATATTAGATAAATGGTTCATGGTGTGAAGCAATTGACCTACTGGACTCGGTTTGGATCTGTTTTCTCATCTCAGTGATATGGTGAGGAATAGAATCAATCATAAGTCACCTACTTGAATGGCTCTGTGGAAAGAGAGTTGGGGAAATAAGGGTATAATTGCTTCTTCTGCAAACATTTGGTCCCAACTGAAAAGAAACGTCACCTATAGTGAGAGTAATCAATGATATTTTATCCCTATGACTTAACAACAGCATTTCTGGCTCCAGAAGGAATGAAGAGGATACTTTATGACTCCAGCCTCTAACTTTTTCATGTGCGAGGGATCCTTGACCCAGTTTTCAGAATGACATTTTATTCAGAGCCATGTGAGACTCTATAGCATTGAGTAAAGCCATGAGATTTGGTTCTAAAGATAAGCATTCATTAGTGTAGGGCACCAAATGAAACATTCCCACACATCCTCGACCACTGTTGCCCTTAATCAAGTGGGATTATTACCCAAGGCATGATGTAATTTTAAATAGACCAATAAAAACCATCAGAATATGTTCCAATAGATTTGAATGTTCCAGGGTTAGAAAAGGCACTTCTACCAGACTTAATAACTCTTGGCCATAAGAAGCCTGCTGCCATCATCATTAATGTTATTATATCCTTTGAAAATAGATACTCTGCTTTTCCACTTGCCAGAGTAGACAAAAAAAAACCCAACAATCATAAAATAGTATGGCAGTATCTGACCCAGGAAGACCATAGACCATATAATAGCACAATGATAGTCAAAGCTCTGGAAGGTAGGGATCCGACTAATGATTAAACAGTATTATCAATTCGAAAATCAACTCTGGTCCACAAATCTCATGAGGAAGTTAACAGTATGGGACTGAGTAGATGGAGTAGAGACATATCTATGTCTATCTCTGTCACATTGCCAGGGTGAGATAATATGCAGAGTAGGTAGAATTTTTAATCATTTTAGCAGAGCAAGAATGATTTTATCCTCATTTAAATTGAGGGATAATATTTTGCTTTATGGAGAATAAAATAAATTGTTTTATTTTGCTTGTTGTGTTTAAATGATATATAGATATTGTTGAAAGTACACATGCACATATGTTAAGCTCCTACTAAAATGTCTAATTAATATCATATGTATTAGAAAATTCTTAAATGAATCATTATACACCAATACCCATGAGTCTACATGTTAAGACTCTTCCATCCTTTAATGAGTTACTCCTAATCCAAGTCAGGTATCAACAGTGTTGTCACTAAGGATGTGCATGGGTGCATCTAGGGATAATTACTCCTGTGTGGAGCTGAGGTAGATTGGAGACCGAGGTTATAGGACTTGATGAAGCTGAGGATGTGAAAGGTTGGAATTTTTGAAGGGAATGGGAATTGAGGTAGAGAAGGACACTTCTTTTCTGGGACTGCTCATTTTCCCACTAAGCAAGACTGTTTTTCTGCTGCCTACCAAATATCACTCATCTTTTGATTAGCTAAGGAAATACTAAACTCTTTCAGTAAAACAGTTCCCCAGCCCAGGGGCTGCTGAGTTTTCTCAGATCTGCTTCTTTGGTTGTGTTTTGAGGGGTTTCCAACTTTGAGGTTAGATGGCATCTAATCCACTCCACTGATTAGCAAAGATTTTGCTCCAATTCACAATTCTAAGTTGCAAATGGTAGAGAAGACTCTGAGGTCTTTTTGTGACCCATTTCTGAGGACTCTTCTCAGATCTACTTGGAGGTCTTATCTTATCCCTTGGACATTTGATCCTGACCCATCATTCTACTTTAAAACAGAGTCTCTTGGGAGAAATGACTCAACTTTACCTTACACTGAGAAATCAAAATCTCTGCTTCTGTTACCCAAGGCACACGTAGGCAACATGCAATTGTTCTATGGTTACCAAGTAGTTATAGTGCAACAGAGACTCAGTCTTAAAGTCTTCATGTCCAGCATGTGTAAATTAGATCATTAGAAACAGGACACTTTGGTCATCTTTGCTCTGTGTGATTGGCTTGAATTTGGCAGAATTTCTCACATAGCCATCTTTGATTCTTCTCATTTTGATCAATAAAATTGTCCCAGTCAAAATGAAGTACCATCTTATACTTGATAAAAGGAATTCCTACCAATATATCCAACAAATGACCAAAAGTCTTTACTTAAAGACCTCCTCAGCCAACCCCTTCCACTTTGGAATAGTTCAGATTGCCAAGAATTTCTTCCATATATTCAGCTGAAATCTGCCTTCTTGGCATTTCCATTCATTGCTCTGGAGTCAAACCGAACAAGTCTGATCTCTCTTCAAAGTGACAATGCTTAAAATATTTTAAGACAGTTGTTGAGTTCCTCCCTTAGTCTTCTCTTTTCCGGGGTAACCCCCTCCAAGTTCATTCAACCAACACTTATATCTTGTGATCTTAAGGGCCTTCTTCACATTTTTCATTTTCCTTCTCTGAATGTTCTACTTTATCCATTATCATCCTGAAAACGGGGTATTCAGAACTAAATATGATATCCTAGATGTAATCTGGCTAGGATAAAGTATCATGTGATTACAATCTCTCCATGAAAATTATTTCCCTCTTAATGTATTTGTCATATTACGGTGCTAACTCATATTGAGCTTAAAGACAACTAAAACCCCTGATTCTTTTTCAAATAACAATATTTTACCCCCTTGTTCTTATAAAATTTTGATTTTTTTTAAACATCAGTATAGGACTTTCAGTTTATTGTTATTAACTTTTAGTTACTGGTGGGAAATATCAAAATTAAATCAATAGTAAAAATTGGAACTAGTAAAACTTCATGTTCTCCCTTTTTTTCTTCCTTACCGAATTCCTCCTCATCCTTTAAAATCCAAATCAAATAGAACTTCTTCAAAGAAGACTGCCATGATTTCTAACCCCCTAGTAAGTAATGACACTTATATAATCTTTCTACCACTGTAATGAGGCAAGCCACTCCAGAATCTTTACCAAGAATGCCCCAAATGATATCTCAAAGAGTCAGATGCAAATAAAATGAATGAACAACAATGGACTTGAGTTATTTTGTCTTCTAGTTAATTATTTGAAAATGGAGAGGCCCCCTTGAAGTGTTGTAATGGCCAGAGTGCCAGAGTTTGAGCCAGATAAACCTGTGTCCATATCCAGCTTTACGTATTACTTGTGTATGACCATGGGTAATAACCTCTTTGAACTTCAGATAGGTTTTCAAAACACTAATTTATATACAACTTACAATCTGTATCAGTAGAGATGATTCTTATATATAAGAGGGTCCCCCCAGCCCAAGTGTTTTGACCTGGCATTTTTCCTTAAAAGGGACCGAAGGGACAGCTGGGTGGCACAGTGAATAGAGCACTGGCCCTGGAGTCAGGAGGACCTGAGCTCAAATCTGATCTCAGACACTTGACACTTACTAGCTGTGTGACCTTAGGCAAGTCACTTAACCCCAATTGCCTTGCCTTCCCACCTCCAAAAAAAAAGGGACTGAAATGTTTTTGAGACTTAATTGGCTCAGAGTGTTGATTTAGCTTCTTGATCAGTAGATTACCAAAAGCTATGAGAAGTTCCAGCTGGGCCCTGATATATCTGACAGGAAACCAGAGTTCTAATCAACTCCAGAATTTATTCAAGTTGTGCTCGAATAAATGAAGGCTATCTCTGCTCTGAATGTCCTTCTTTCCTCTTATATGGATAAGTAAGCTTCTTTTATTAAATGCTTAATCTTCCACAAGTATCTCATTCCTTTCCAGTATTGAACCCGAGGTACCAGCCTGGCTGCTCCATGCATGCCATGCCTGGCCTATCACAAACGAGAGAACATATTTGTGTTTGTGTCACATCCATACGTTCATAGAGCTAGAAGGGAACATTTACTCATAGAATATTTATTACAACCACCTCATTTTACAGACCAGTTGAGGTCTTGCCCAAAGTAACACAAATCAAGCATTAAGTAGTGTGAGGGCAGGAACCATCATGTTATATCTAAACTTTCTACCTCTCCAACCACTTCGCATCAGTGCTCTCTGAATCTAAGAACTATAGATCTTCTTCTTAATAATGTTCTCTCTTTCCTCAGTTTTCCTTGTATTATACTTATTATATTATATTATATTGTGTATTATATTATGCGTATTTGTGTATTATATTGTGTACATGTTGTAGTTCTTCCTGTTAGAATGTAAGCTTGTAGGGCAAGCTTTGACATTTAACCTAATGCCTTAACATTCACGGGAATTGTTTGGTGGTACTGGGTATAACTGGTGCTGACTATTGCCCATAAACAGCTTTAGGCTACAATTTCAGGACAGAGAGGAATACTTGTGATTGGTCACAAGAAAGCAGGAGTCCTGGTCACAGCTCTAGGGCCAAGAAGAACACAAGCACTTGTTACTGTAGGGGACCCTTCCTGAATAAAAACCAGAGCAAAGAGTCATGAGAGCAGTGGCCCAGGATCATTCCACCTTGGAAGCACCTAAAACTTGCAGACCTTTAGAACCAACTCTGAAAACAGCAGCATGATAAGGCCTAAAGTTTGGCATAGTGCCTCCCCACCTCAAGGTGAGCAAAGCCCAACTTTAACATACAGTTCAAAGTTAAGAAATAGACTGGGAACATGAGCAGATGACAAAAGCAAAAACAAAACAAAACAAAAACTAACCCAAAAATCTTGACCATAAAAAGCTACTACAATTGCAGGGAAAACCAAGATATAAACTCAGAAAAAAAAATGTGAAAACAGCTACATTCAAAGCCTCAAAGAAAAATGCTAATTGGACTCAAGATAAGCAAGAAATTCTAGAAGAGTTAAAGAAAGAGATAAGGGTAGGAGAGGAAAAATTGGGAAAAGAAATGAGAGTACTGCCAAAAAAATATGAAAAAAAGAATTTAACAATCTGATGAAAGAGGCACTTGCACATGCATGTGTGTGCATGTGCACACACACACACACATACACATACTGAAGACCATAACCCCTTAAAAAACAGAATTCACCTAATCTCAAAAGAAGTATAAATTTCTTTTCTTTCTTTTTTTTAAGCAATCAAGGTTAAAGAATTTCCCTAGGGTCACACAGCTAGTAAATGTTTGAGGCCAGATTTGAACTCAAGTCCTGACTCTAGGGCCAAATCCTCTAGGTAATGCTCTACCCACTGCAAACCTAATTGCACTGAGATACAAATTGCACTGAAGAAAAGAATTCATTTAAAAGTAAATAGACCACATGGAAAAGGATGTATAAAGAAGAAAGTAATTTCTTAAAAAGCAGAATTGGACAAGTGAAAGTTGATGACCCCATGAGACATCAAGAAACAATCAAGCAAAGTTAAAACAATGAAAAATTAGAAGAAAATGTGTAGTATCTCATTGGAAAAAGCAACTAACCTGGAAAATAGATCAAGGAGAGATCATTTAAGAATTATTGGACTACCTGAAAGCCATGGTAAAAAGAATGAGCCTATACACCATATTTCAAAAAATTATAAAGAAAAACTGCCCTTATATCTTAGATCCAGAAGATAGAATGGAAATTGAAAGAATCCACTGATCAACTCCTGAAAGAGATCCCAAAATGAAAATGTCCAGGAATATTATAGCCAAATTCCAGAGATTCCAGGTCAAGGAGAAAATATTGCAAACAGCCAGAAAGAAACAATTCAAGTGTCATGGAGTCACAGTTAGTATCACACAAGATTTAGCAGTTTCCACATTAAAGAAACAGAGGAAGGCTTAGGATATGATATTCTGGAGGACAACAGAGTTAGGATTATATCTAAGAATAACTTACCCACCAAACCTGAGTATAATCCTTCGGGGAAAAAATATACATTTAATGAAATAGAGGATTTTCAAGCAATTCTGATGAAAACATCAGAGCTGAATAAAAAAATTTGACATTCAAACAGAAGACTCAAGAGAAGCAAAAAAAGGTAAACATGAAAGACTCAACAGAGTTAAACTGTTTACATTCCTATATAGGAATATGATACATGTAACTCCTAAGAACTTTATTATTATTAGAGCAGTTAGGAGTGTGCATAGACAAGAGGCATGAATGTGAGGCCATATATTGTGATGATCTTCAAAAAATAATGTAAGGGTGAGAAAAAGGGATGCACTTGGAGAAGGGGGAAAAGAGGTGGAATAGAGCAAATTTTCTCACATAAAGACATAAGGAAGAGTCTTTATAGTAGTAGAGAAACTGGGGGATGGGGTGGGCAATGCTTGGACTTTGCTCTCATCACAATTGGTTTAGAGAAGGAAGAATATACATGCATGCTCAATTGGGTATAGGAAGATAGGAGGGAAAGGGGGCAAGAGATATGGAGGTGGGAGATTATAATGGGAAGGGTGGATTGGGAGAGGCAATGGTCAAAAATAAGACCTGTTTTTTGAGAAAAGATAGAGAAAAAGAGAGAGAGAGAGGATAAATAAAGGAAACTGGGAAAAAGTATAGTTAGTGATCATAACTGTGAACATTAATGGAATGAGCTAACCCCATAGAATGGAAGCAATAGAATGGATTAGAAATCAGAATTCCACAATATGTTGTGTACCAAGAGACAAATTTGGAACAGAATGATATGTGCAAATTTGAAACAAAGGGCTGGAATAGAGTCTATTATGCTTTAGGTGAAGTGATAACAATCATGATATCAGAAAAGGCAAAAACAAAAATAGATCTAATTGAAACAGATAATAAGGGAAACAACATTTTCCTAAAAGTTATCATAGGCAATGAAGTAATATAAAAAATTTATAGCAAATTTCTTAAGGTCTCAACTCTCAAATATGTAGGGAGCTGAATAAAATTTATAAAAATAAGAGCCATTCCCCAGTGAATAAATGGTCCAAGGATATGACCAGGAAGTTTTCATAAGAAGAATTCAAAACTATCTATAATCATATGAAAAAATGCTCTAGATTACTATGGATTACGGAATGGCAAATTAAAACAACTCTGAGGTATGACCTCACATCTATGAGAAATGATAATGCTAGAGGGGATGAGGGGAAATAGATATATTAATGAATTGTTGGTGCAGTAGTGAACTGGTTCATTCTGGAGAACAGTCTGGAACTACACCCCTTTAAAGGTTACAAACCTGTGCATACCCTTTGATTAAGCACTATAACCTAAAAGAGATCAAAGGAAAAATAAAAGAACCTGTATGTGCAAAAATATTTATTGTAGCTCTTCTTATGTTGACAAAGAATCAGAAATTGAGGTAATGCTCATCTATTGGAGAATGACTGAACAAGATGTGGTATATAATTGTGAAGGAGCATTATTGTGCTATAAGAAATAATGAAGAGAAAAAACATGGCAAGACCTTTATGAAGGGATGCAAAGTGAAGTGAGAAGAACCAGATCATTGTGCATAGCAACAGCAATGTTGTAATCATGATCAGCTGTGAAAAGATTTGGCTACTCTGAACAATACAGTGACCCAAATCAGTTCCAAAGGACTCATGATGAAAAAATGCTATCCATCTCCAGAGAGAGCGCAGGTGAGCTGGGTGCAAATTGAAATATACTTCTCTTCCTTCCTTCCTTTCTTCCTTTCTTTCTCTTTTTTGCATTTTTTGGTGATATGACTAATATGGAAATATGTTTTGCATGATTTCACATGTATTTTTGATATATTGCTTGCCTTTTCAGTGGGTGGAGGAGTGGGAGAGAAGGAGAGAATCTGGAACTCAAAATTTTGTAAGAAAAGGATGTTAAAAATAAATTTTAAAAAAGAAAAAAAGATTTTTAGATATATTTTAAACATGCTTATTTAACTACTTTCTCACCTGTCTTTTTGGGCATTTTCAATCTAACTCTTATCTTAGTCATGGTCAGAAAATTTTAACTCCCATATTATTCTGGTTCCAAGAAAATTATTTTCTGGGGCTTTGCTAAGTGAAATTACAAAGGAGCTAGATGGAGCTCTGACAAGGAGATTCTTCTCAACCCTTCTGGCATGCCCCTCATCTTCCATGCAAGTCACAGGGACTGAACTTTGAGGAAAAAAACAAAAAGGGCTGGTGGCTTTTACCCAACCTCACATCAGTAACCAAAATTGCTGTTTCTAGTTTTCTGTGGCCAAGAGAACTTGAGGACTTAGCCCCAGTGAAGCCAGTCTATTCTTCCAAGGCTCCTCTAAATTAGTTGGACCTGGTTATCTTCTGTCACTATACTAATCTGTAAGAAAATGGCTGTCTCTAAGCACAGATGGCTCTCCTTGAGTTGTCAGCATACTTTTCTAACTAAGGAGATTAGATAGCAACTACTTGGCTAGCATAGGTATCAGAAGAAAGTGTTGTAAAGGTTTTTAATGCCCAAGCTATAAGTGGATTGCTCCAAAGCCAAATAGGCAGATACTCGGGGTTTTCAATTTCTGATTGTCCTATGGATGAGAGAAAAATGAATGTTTTCTTGAAAGTAGAAAGGATTTGATAACAGCTAAGTTTTAGTCAGAAAAATAGTCAGTTGTACCTTGGTGTTTTACGTTTGTTTTTGCAGATTGTCCCTTATATTTATTTGTTTATCCATCTCCCATGGTGAGTAGTTAATTACTATATACTATTATTGGTTGTTGGTGTTTTTAATTACCTCTGTACCTTTGATTTCATCAGCATAAGGAGGCAATTGTCTCTACCACACAGAATGTTTTGCAACTTATAGTCTAAAAGAGTTGTCCTAGGCAGAGGAAGGTTGATAGAATTGCCCAAGGTTACACAATCATGTATTGGGGGGCTGAGGGGCAGAGGGTGAGACAGGGACTTGACCCCAAGTCTTCCTGACTCTGAGGCCGACTCTGCAACAATTCCACTATGATACTTCCCTACTATTATTTTTCATTTTAAAGTAATAGTTCTTAATCTTTTTTATATCATGGACCTCTTTGGCAGTCTAGTGAAGTCTACCCCCTTCTCAGAATGTTAAGTGAATAAAATAAAATATATGGGATAACAAAGCAAACCAATTACATTGGAATCCAGTTATCAAAATATTTGTTAAAAATAAGTTTACTTAAAATAAGTTAAATAAATTTATTTTAAAAAATAAGATTCTAGTTCAAGGGCTCTTGATTCAAAGCATTTTTGTATATGGAAGTATATTCCTATTTCTCTTACTTACCCACGCTTGGGAAAGTGATTCTATCTCCTTGGCACATATGCTCAAGAACGATACACAAGGTTTCTTGAGGACAGGCACTATTTTTTGTCTTCGTAGTCCCAGGGCCAGAGCACAGTGCTTTGTACATAGTAGGTATTTAACAATTGCTTATTAAATTGAGATAATGGAAATTTTATTCCACTTCCTGGAATTACACGCATAGTTGCTGTTTGTTTTTCAGTCGTGCCTGACTCTTTGTGACCCCATTTAGAGTTTTCTTGACAAAGATAATGGAGTAGTTCTTTTAAAATTCCTTCTCCAGCTCATTTAACAGATAAAAGAACAGGCAAACAAGGTTCACTGACTTGCCCAGGATCACACAACTAGTTACTGTCTGAGACCAGACTTGAACTTAGGAAGATGAGTCTTCCTGACTCCAAGCCCTGCACTCTATTCATCATACCCTCTAGAAGGAAATAAAAAGGTTTAGTATTCCATTTCTAAACCTGTTAGGTTAGGGCAGATGCCACACAGAAGAAGAAGTGGGAGGGAAGGTAAGAATCTCCTGGATAGGTGGAGAAATGTATTTTGATCAGCTACCCCTTCCTCCATTCCCCAGTTATGCCCTTTGCCCTGTTGAAGACAAAGCCTTTGCTGATCTTGTTGTTTTTCCTATTCTAAAAAGGAAACAATGATGGGGAGAAAATGATGTAAAGGGGAAACATTTGTTTTTCTTCTAGAAAACTGCCTGTTGCCCCCCTCTGACCATCAATCAATGTCCAAATACACTGGATGTTCTGACCCTAACCACCCCAGTCCCCAGGGTCCAAGAATATTCTAAGGCTGTGTGTTTCCTCTCAGGCCCTTTACATATTGCTCCCCCTCTTCTGTCCCCCCTACCCGGAACACCTTAAAAGTCTCTCCAAAATTCATGCAAACTTCCAAAGTTCTTGAATTGTTCTCAGGGCATAGCTTGTTCTGTAAAAGAATGTGGCTGCTTGCTTCTTGCCATTGTAAATATTTTTGAAGATGTGTGTGTACCACTTCAAGGGCTGATGAGGTTTTACTTTGGTTTCCTAATGACCAAACAAATAGCTAGCTAGTCATCTGCATATTTTTCAGTCAGGCATCAACGAGAACATTCATTTTGTGGGGAAATAACTCAAAGGAGATTTCACCAAAAGTCAACATTTCCTAGAATTTATAATCTTTTTTTTGGGGGGGGGGGAATAGATTGAAATGTAGAATCTTCCCATTTTAAAGCTTGAAAGAACCATAGCCCATCTAGTCCAATGACCTCATTTTGCATGTGAGGGAACTGAGTCTGAAAGAGGTTAAATGATTTGCCCAAAGTTACACAGCTAAGTAAGCTACGTGACCTTGGTTAAGCACTTACTCTCTCAGACTCTTCAGTTTCTTCATCTGTAGAATAAAGAGTTGGATGAGATAATAATACTAATATTTATATCACACATCCTATGTGCCAGGTGCTAAGTGCTTTAGAAATGATCACCACAACCCTAGGAAGTAGGCGTGATTAACCCTATTTGACTGATGAGGAAATTAAGGCAAACTGCTTAAATGATTTTTCCAGGGCCACAAAGACAGTAAGAGTCTGAGGTTGGTTTGAAGCCAGATCTGTCTGACTCTGGCTCCATCATTTTCTCCATTGAACCAGATGGCCTTTGGCTCTGCATTTATGATCTTACTTTGATTCTTCATTAGATGCGTGATCTCATTAATGCGAGTATCCCTGTCAGCAATTCAGATATCTGAATTCAACTATGTCTTTTTATCCTGTTCAGCTTTTATTCGCTTCATTCCATCATCCACTATAGGGAATCCAATCAACGTATGGGGGATGCGGGTAGGAAGATTCTCTTGACAGTGAATAGATACCAGTGGAATATTTAGGATAATCATCTATTATCTTTTGCTTTTGCTACATGGCTTCTTTTGCTAATCATAGAGCTCCCCATAAAGGTCTCCATTGCTCTTTGAATTATTTAAATTTTTAAAAGCTGTTGGTATTCCATAATTACCTTACCTAAAGAATACTGATGTTACAAAGATAAGCTTTTGTTTGAAGTAGGAGATTGATGTCACCGTAGAAATTGCTCACTTCACTTTACATTAGTTCATACAAGTCTCCCCAGGTTTTCCCGAAACCATAATTTTCATCGTTTCTTACAGTACAACAGCATTCCATTCCATTCATGTATCATAACTTAGTTTGGTGTCATTACAAGTACTATGTAATTTCATAGGGGCAATCTTCCTGTCTAGTTCTGAGACTAACTTACTGTTCATCTGAAATGTCTGCCCCAAATATACTTACTAATGGACCAACTCTGTGGGTTGTCTATTCAATGGCTTATCGCAGTATGAAAAACAGGTATTTTTCTTCCACTTTGTTTTTTGCCAGAGTGGATCATTAGACTGAGTGCTTTGGACAAACAGAAAGGAGAGAGGAAGGATTTATTTGTAGCTTTCAGTCCAGCTTGGTGTTCTCACCATTATGAATAAGGCACATTTTTTGCAGAGCTTGCTAGTGAAAGTGTAGGGGTGTGTGTGTCCCTGAGACTACTCACCATCCACAATGATGACAATCTCAGAAGACAAGATGCCTGAGTTATGAGTTGGAAGGGACCTTAGAAATCATTTAATTCAACCCTTTCAATTTTTCAGAAGAAGAAACTGAGGCCCAGGGAGGCAAGGCTGCTGGCTGGGGATCACATAGCTACTTAATGACAGAGCCAGAAACAGAACCAGGATGGTCTTTCATGGAGGAGGAAGCAGCTGTTCTTTGTCATTCCTGAGCTGCTAGAAAATCCTGCCCATTGTTCAGCCCTGGGTCTATGATCAGTTTGCCGCTAAATCATAGGTCAATGAAGGTTTTGTTTCCAAACCTGGATGGACTGGAGCCTCTTTTTAAACATTCAGTCATTTGGCAAGAATTTGATATTTGGAGCTGCCCATCCAGCTGCACTTCTCTGCATTTTGCCTCTTTCTGGTCACCCTGGAAAAGAGGCTGCTGTGAAGTCTCAGGGACCATCCTCAAGGGGCTCTGTAAGGAATTGCTGTTTTTTGCTCCAGCCCAGCCTCCTTCCTGATGCTCGGGAAGGTTCCGGACTACTCTTTGACTCAGAAGTTTCATTTAGAAAACAAATCCCCTGGCCCAGGCTCTTTAGCCAATGCTTGCTTGGTTCATCAGATTCCAGAAACAGAGATTGGGTGACTTGCCCATAGCCAAGCAGTAAGTAATACTCTTTCCCAGTTTTGTTTCATTTGATAACTAGGTTTAATATATGCAAAGCTGAAGTGCCCTTCACAAAAACATTCCATTTCATTTGGGCATTTGCTGTTCAGTTGTGCACTTAAGCAGAATATTCAAAGAATGGCTGCAGGAAATTAAACAATACACAAAAATTGTTTATTTTTTTCTTCTGACACTCACTTACCAGGTCATCCATCCCATGCCTCTCATTCATCCTGTCTAAAAACAAGTGCAACAAAGAGCAGAGTGTGAACCAAACTAACTTCCAAAATGCTTTTCCAGAATGTTTATGCCACTGGGAGTGAATACAGCCCTTTCTTCATCTTTGTAAAGGGCTCGATCCTTTGTGGGCAGCTTAAGATCATTTGGCAGACCCCAGAGGCCTTTCTTAGACTCAGACATGGTTGCTTGGCTCTTGAAACCAGTTTCAGATGCTTCCAGTGAGGGGAGACCACCCAAGCCAATAGGCAGCCAGGGACATTCAATCCCCACTCCAATTTATGTCAGTGTGCCAGTGACGAAATCCATGACTCTCCTTGCGACTTCTCTACATGCTTGCCTGACTGAGGAGCCCAGCTTCTGCCAGGAATGCCAGGACCAGCAGCAGGTGTCTCTTCCTTTTACCCTTTGTGGAAACAACCTTCAGCTCCAAGACACAACTCAGCAATGCCACTGACGTCATCGCAGGGCTCATCACCCCCATCCACTTGCGCCATTGTAAACCAAACCAGAATCCCAAACCTCAGAGCAGTTGCTATGAACAGTTTTGATCTTGAAATGCCTGGCATCCTGGTTACGGCTAACTAATAAATAGTGCTGGGCAGTCCTGCTCTGTACAAAGTTCAGAATTAGGCCAGGCATGTATGTGAGCACACATCTATCATTTAGGAACACACACAGGGTGTACATACCCACATTGACACACTCACATATATAATTACAAATATATTTATCCAAAATGGATCTCATCAATTTTTTTTCAAACTTGCAATTTCCCAGTGAAGCAAGTCTCTTTATCAATGGAGATTTGCAACTTATGGTCTTAGGATTGTAAACTTGCCCAGGATCATGCAGTTAGTATGTATCTGAGGCAGAACTCACATCCAGGTCTTCCCAACTGAAATAGAGCATTCCAACTGCTATTTTTCCCTATGTTATACTATGCTATATATTTATATTTATACATATAGACAGCAATATCTACTGCATGTATATATACACATATATACACATGTGTATCTAGTATTCTTCCAAATACACACATATTTGTATATATTTATATATGTGGAGAGAGAGAAGAAGGAAGAAAGGAAGAAGGCAGAAAAAAAGAAAGAAAGGAAAGAAGAGAAAGAAGGAAGGAAGGAAAGAAAGAAAGAAAGAAAGAAAGAAAGAAAGAAAGAAAGAAAGAAAGAAAGAAAGAAAGAAAGTGGAAGAAAGGAAGGAAGGCAGGTTTCAAGGGTTCAAATCCTCCCTCTGATAGATACTACCTGCATGACCTTGGGAAATCATTTAACCTTAGTGCTCTGGGCAAATCTTCTAAGCGTATAAGTTGCAGAGGAAACAACCTGTGTTGACAGAATATAGGAATTCCTTATACTCATAAAGGCCCAAGTTCAGACCCTCTCTCTACAATACATTAGCACATTCCACTTTTGTCCATTTCCTTGCATTCTCCATTGCCCACTGTGTGAAGACAATGGGTAGAGTAGGGTGGAAGGTGAAGGGACTTCAGACTCCTGCTCCTCTCTACTCTGACTCTTAGTAAAAAGTAGGGTAGGAATCAGGGTTACTTTTGGGCAGCAATGTTTGTTTTTCTCCTTCAGGGAAGAGTCTCCTGGCACCAGTCTCAATCTGCTATATTCCTTACTTCCAGGATCCTTGCTAGCAGGGTGAGAAGAAGGCAGCAAGAAGCCTTCTCCATTGTATAGGTCTGATCTGCTTCCTTTCTATGCCAGCCTGTTTACCCCAGACTCTCCAGCCGACTTAATCTTTTGGTTGCTATAATGGAATACATGTGATTTCTTATTATCTCCTCAATTATTTCTTGTATGCAAGTTTCAGTACCCCAACTAGACTGTAAATTTCTTGAGGGCAGAAACTATGCCTCAGATTTTTTCCCCTTGCTTCCGTCACAATGATGTAAATGGCAACATGATATCATGGAATGAGAAGTGACTTGGGAGTCAGAACAGCTGGGTTTTAATCTTGGTTCACTTGCTATGTAACTTTGGGCAATTCTTTGACGACCACTCTATGGCTTCAGTTTCCTCACCTATAAAACGGAGATAACAACACCTCCCTTTCCTGTCTTAAAAGGGAAAAGTCAAGCGAGATTTTGCACATTTGCATTCATTAATCTAAGGTATTATTTGTTGTTTTATTATTATTCCTATAGCTGTTGTTCATTTGTTTTCAATCATGGTTGACTTTCTTGACAGAGATACTGAAGTAATTTGCCATTTTCTTTTTCAGATCATTTTACAGATGAGGAAACTGAGGCAAACAGGGTTAAGGGATTTTCCCAGAGGCACACAAGTAATCAGTGTCCAAGACCAGATTTGAACTCAGGAAGATGAATCTTTCTGACTCCAGGTCTGGTGCTCTATCCACTGTGCCACCTAGCTGCCCAATGCTTATATAGAGTAGGCTGTGGAATTTTTTATAATTTCTTAGATCTTTCTACCATCTGTGGGGCTGTCTATTTTCTTCTAGGTACATGACCTTCACCCAGAATAAAATGCTACCAGATACAAAGCAGTGGATGAGTCATGGATCTGTGGTCTGAATAGCTAGGGGTTCTATTGACTATGGTTAACTGAAAAACGCATTGATAAAATTTTGGAGTTGTATGGAAAGTTAGGAGCCACAGTATTGGAACCAACTGTCTCATGTCCTGAGAAAACTGAGGCTAAGAAAGGTTTAAAGATTTGCCCAACATTTCACAACTAGTTAGTGGAAGAATCACTACTAGGAATCGGATCTCCTGACTTCTGCTATGCCATATTTCCTTACCAATCAATTATGATTGTTCTATACTGGTATAGTAGGAAATAGCAATAGATCCAGAATCAGGAAACGAGTGTTCTAATTCTGGCTTAGCTACTACTTTTTTTGTGTTGCTATGTGAAAATTCAATTGTCTTTAAAATGAAGAAGTTAAACTAGATTGTTACAGTCTCTTCTGGGTTTAAATTCTAATATATAATTAGACCTCTTTTTTACTAAGCATGAACATTTCACAACTGCCACTTGAAAAACACACATGTGTAAACAAGATTTAAAGAAACTGAAATCCTTAGGCACACTTAGGTATTTGACATGTTGTCTGTAGCCAGAGCTCCTGACCGCATCTCTGGGGAATTTAGTATTGAGAATGATGAGACCCAAGGAGTAACCAAGCACTGAGCCCTCCCCTGGGTTTTGATGCTCTTGAATTCTCTCAGAAATCTAGATCTTTTTTCCATACAATTCTGAGGATGGATATAATTCTGTCCTCAAATTCAGGTTGTGAGAATTTCTGCTCAGATTTCAACAAGGTCACTTTAAATTTTTAGGAACTAGTTGGGCAGAATCAAGCAGGTAGGCCTGAACTGCCTTAGAATATGTCAACAGAAACTTAGAGGCAGTTTATCAGTAACTTCTCAGTCAGAATGCTCTCTGGAGTTTTGGCAGCCTGCTTTCGTGTTCCCATTGATTCTACCTTATAGAACCAATAGGTCCTATTCTCTTGTTATTGCCTTAAATTGTCTGGACTTTATATTCGAGTTTTGCAAGTCCCTTAAGATTTCCAATTTTACTATTCTCTTGATGTGTCCTTGGGCAAGTCATTGAACCTAAACAGTAAAATGAGGATGATATCTAGAGTCTCTTTTTGCTCTAAAAAAAGGTAAGTCTTACATTTCAAGTGCTAAAAATATGTCTTCTAAAAAAGGCTGAGGGTATTTAATAAAAGCAATAGAACCCCAAGTTTGGGAGAATACTATAGTCTCAAAGAATAACCACATTATGTTAGACTTGATCTGCATCTAAATTTTTTTGACAGGGAGGGAGAACAATATTACTTAACTGAAATCATATTGGAATTCATGCTACGATGTTCTGTAATGCTAATATTAGACTAATGATACCTTTTATCCCCGTCCCTGCCCAACTAACACAATGGTCATCTCATAGCAGAGCTTTAACCAGAGCATAGTAATCAGAGCTTTGCCCTTGAGGACCGAAATCTAGAGATTAATGTTAGTACACTAGTATGAAAATCACATAAACAACTTAGCTTAGTTTGTGTTTAGCAGGAATAATGAAAGACTGTAATAACTATAGTGGTGCTACGTCCCTAGAGGGCTGATGTCCAACATGTTTAACTCTCCCCCACAACTAAATTCATCTTAAAACAGCCGTGTGACGGCTCTCTGCTTGCTACTTTCTCATAATTCCATTTTGCTGTTTTTCTCAAGTGTGTTTTGTGAGTCTTTCCCCTGCCTCTCAAATGCTAGCTATGGCTCTGTTATTATGGGTCATCTCTGCTGCAGAGTAACCTGCTCTATTTCAGGACAATAGAAGGAAAGTTCTACCAGTTTCTTAAAAGATTTTTTTTAAATAAACAGTAAGAGAGAAACCATGCTGCTGCCTTGCCTATATCTCAGGGAGTACCCTTAAGGGGCCAACACAAACAAATAATGAGGGGGATGAAAATTCAGAATGGAAACACGCCATTTCAGGGCATCATCTAAGCAGGACTGGTACCCAGGAGATATCTTCCGGAAATGAGCAAAGACCTTGATGGGAACATGCTCTGCTCATACTCCTTAAAATGTTCAAGAGAGCTACATATACATTTACCATTTTCCCAGAATGACAAAGACTTGAACCACGTTCTGGCTGTGTAGGATTCTTTTTCCATTCCCCCTGGAAGTACCAGCTTTTCCTAATGGTTAGGATGAGAACAGGGGCCTATTCTGCACACAGAAGTTTATGTATGACTACCACCAACTTAAAATGGCCTTGACTTTTCCACACTGTGGATAATCCTCCACCCTAGTTCCAAACAGAGAGGTAGAATGGATCTGTGGAAAGGATCCTTGATTTGGAATTGGAGGATCCAGAACTAAATCCTGGTTCTTCCGCTTAAAACCTATATGACCTTGGATAAATGACTGAACTTCTCTGAGCTTCCATTTCCTCACATGAAAAACAAAAGGGGTGGTCTGTAACACATCTAAAGCCCCTTCCAGCCTTAAATTTATGATGCTAGGATGTAATAATATTTATGCAATATTTTATTAAGGTTTGTGAAGCACTTTGAATAAGTGATCTCATTGGATTCTCACAACAAACTTGTGAGGTAAGTGCTATTATCTCCATTTTATAGATGAGAAAACTAAGGCAGACACAGATGAAGTGACTTGTCCAAGGTCACACAACTAGTAACCATCTGAAATTGGATCCGAACTTAGGTCTTCTTACCTTCAAGTCACCCAGCTGTCTCATATAAAAGATTGAATGTCTGCTAAGGTGACAAATCCATTTTGCCTAAGCGGGCATCAGATACCATCTCTAGAGAAATTCCTCCAGCTGGCTATGGATTCTTTACTTAAAGTATAGACATCAAGGTTAAAGTGTCTTTTTCTTATTTAGTGTTTTATTTTTCCCAGTTACATGTAAAACAATTTTTATATTAGTTTTTAAAACTTTGAGTTCCAAATCTCTCCCTTCCTACTTCCCCTCCCCCCCACATTGAGAAGGCAAGCAATTTGATATAGGTTATATATGTGTGGTCATGTAAAACATTTCCATAATAGTTATGCTGTGAAAGAAAACATGGACCAAAAAAAAAAACCTCAAGAAAAATAAAGTTAAAAAAAGTATGCTTCAATCTGTAGTCAGACACCACCGGTTCTCTGTCTGGGGATGGATAGCATTTTTCATCATTAGTCCTGAGTTGTCTTGGATCTTTGTATTGCCAAGAATAGCTAAATCATTCACAGCTGATCATCACACAACATTGCTGTTACTCTGTACACAGTATATGTCACTTTGCATCAGTCCATGTAAGTCTTTCCAGATTCTTCTGAGAGCATCCAGCTCATCATTTCTTATAGCACAATAGTATTCCATCATAATCACATACCACAACTTGTTCAGTTATTCTTCAATTCATGGGCATCCCTTCAATTTCTAATTCTTTGCCACCAGAAAAGAGCTGCTAGAAATATTTTTTCCCACATATTAAGCCTTTCTCCTTTTTAAAAAAATCTCATTTGAGATATAGACCTAGTAGTGGTAATGCTAGATCAAATGGTATGCTTGGTTTTATAGCCCTTTGGGCATAAGGTGGAAATGGGCCATTGGTAAGAATATTGTTGAATTATTATTGTTATTATCATTAATTATTGTTTAATTATTATTGGTAATAATATTGTAAAGAATATTGTCTTTCCATGGAGAAGGCCTTAATTCATTCATTCAAGAAGAATTTTTAAAATGTAAAATTCCTGTGCATGCTAGTTACTGTGCTACTTTCTAGGAACACTCAAAAACTCAAACGGATCTGTGATCATCAATTTGGATGTTCCTTCCAATGATGCTGTTTGCAACCAATACACAGCTGTTTATCCTGAGCACCTTTTTTTTCAGGAAACACAATAACCATTTATTAAACTCCCAGTATATGTTAGGCAATGTGCTAGGGGCTCTCCCTTTTTTGTCCATACTTGTGATTTCATTAGTGTTGTGAACTCCAAGCAAGCAAGGAAACTTCCTCCACCAATATAGATCAAGAACTATTCAGTAATTTATAACTTTAAGGAGCATTGAATGTATGCACAGAGGTACATCATTGTCCAAAGTAATGTAACCAGCATGTGTTAGGGGTATGTCTTGAACTCGCTCT
>CM053593.1:318219520-318241624 GCA_028646575.1 Pseudocheirus occidentalis | reverse complement strand
GCTGGAGGCTGTAGCTCCTCTCCTCTGAAGACTGGCTGCTGCGCAGCTCAGCTCAGCTCAGCTCAGCTCCTTCCTGCCGCCCTGGGCCTGGCTGTGGTCTCAGCTTGAGGCTGGGCTGGCTTCCACTCCGGGCCTCCGCTCCCGGCTGCTGCGATGAGCCCTTGCTGCCGAGCTGCCTTCAGAGGGAGATGTGTTTTCTATATTTTTGGGAGTCTTAGAGTCCTAGACTTTCCTAGACTTTGTCTGGGCTCATATTTTCTGGGTGTTTAGGGTAGCGGTGTGGGAGCTGCGGGACCTTGCTGCTTCTACACTGTCATCTTGGTTCCACCTCCCTCCTGAGCACCTTTTGTCCAGGTATTCCCATATGTTTGCTATAAGGAGTACATCCAACCAAGTAGAGAACTTCCTTCATTTCTCCTAATATCACAAGAATACCAAGGGAGTACTCTGGCTGCTCACCTGATATCCCAAACTCTTGTCTTCCTGTCTTTTCCCCCCGCCATCTTCTCTTCTTAGCATACAATTCTTTGTTGATATCTTCTACTCCTCTTTGGAGTTCCTCTCTGATTACAGTTTTTCATATCTACAATGTGCCTATGAAACAGGCATGTATCTATAATGTGCCTTCTGTGGGATATTCGTCTTTAATTCCTTGGACACTGTTGTATTCCATATCTTACTGACATTCAGAAACAGCAATAGAATATTGGTATTAAAAATATGGACCTTTGCTTACCTGGGAAATTTGGGGTCATTAAGGGAGCTGTGCAATCTGAAAAGCCATCTAATCTGTTCTCCATCTCCCATTCAACTGTGTTAAACTGGTTTTCTCTCTGCACTATTCTACATATATTGACACACACACACACATATATATATGTATATACATATATGTGTGTGTATAAATATCTTTATATATGTATTTGTATATCTATCTATATCTATCTCTGTCTATCTCTATCTATCTATTTATCTATCTACCTATCTGTCTATCTACCTATAGACACACACACTCTCTCTATAGGCCACTCTTCCAAAAGTGTGTTTTAGTCTGTGCAATAAATATTCTTCATCCTCTTGGTCTTTCCTGTTTGGATGGTTGTGTTAACTTTTTTGAGTGATTACAGGTCTTTTTCAAGAGGCTCTCTGGACCTGATGCAATCTGTACCATGCTATCCACAAACAAGAGCATCAGAAGGATGTTACCATCTATCTCTAGGGAATCCCTCTTCCACTTGGACGCACAACACCGAGCATCTTTGGTGAGTACTTATCTCTCTGTTTTATGCCTCACCTGATGTTTATGATCAGAGACTCACAGAGCAGGCTATTATTTCTGTGCTTTTATCTTATAAGCACATAATTTATATGTAAATGAAATTATCCCTACACTCAAGAAGCTTACATTCTATTTGTAGGCGTGAAGAGTTAAGATGAATAAACAGAAAATAAATACAAAGTAAATACAAAGTAGTGTGGGTGTGGAGGAACAGTGAATATACTAACAAGTAGAAGAGTAATGTTAGGTCTTGAATAAGAAATGGTATTCAGTAGATCCATGAAAGACAGATAGAGATTCCATGAGAAGGAGATAAAGGTAGAATGTATTCCAGGCATTGATTCATTAAACATTTATTGAGCTAGTTTTCCTCAGTACTATGTATGCTAGGTACCATGAGGGATAAGAAAGAAATGGAAGACATAACCTCTACTCTCAGGGAACATACAATTTGACTATGGACACAATATGTGGCCATGGAAAAGAAACAAAATAACTGGCCCCAGGCCTTCTTATTTCTTACTCTAAGTCTCTTTCTACTACATTACAATTAGAGTTCCCCCTTTATATCTGGGTGTGGCTCAACTGAGCTATTAAATACCAAAGAGGAAACTGTAACTGGGTATGAGTTTACCTGATGGAGATTAAACTGTGAACTCCACCTTGTGGCAGGAGCTGAGTCACTAACAAACCTATGGAGAAGCTGTAATGTTAATGGGGATTTAAGATCTTCCCTGCACATTCATAGGCTTCATGTGAGCCTGTTAAAGGAAGCTTGCTTAGGTGAGGTTTGCTTGTAGGAAGGCTTTCACACTTTTGTTAATTTATAATTAGACACTGAGTCAGGAGGGCTGTGATGCCCTCTGGCTCTAAAAAAGGGTGTATATGTACTCAGAGGTTAGCATTTTGCTTTGGGACTCACTCATTGGAAGAATGTTCTTGTGATTTGACCAGATGAGACTCTGCGCAGCCATAAAGGAGCCCTCCAGCTTTGAAAAACCCAGATGTTGGTGCCTCTGTCTCTGGTAACTATGTATATATTGCCTTGGTCAGACAGTTGGATCTGTCTATTGATCTGTGCTAATTTCTCAGATAGTTAGAAGCCCTGTTTGTTGTTCTTTATTTCTCTGCTTGTATTTTGTCTGTATTTTCTTTATATTTTCTCTGAAGTTCATGGCTCTGACTTTTCCCCTGCACTAATGAGTGTAATTTTAAAAGATTGTTGACCCCTTGAACAGCTATCTTTCCTAGTAAAGCAGATCTAAGAACCTGCACTAGCAGCCATCGTGGGTATGCCAGTGAGGCAGCTACTACAGAAGCCAAGATAGAGAGTTATACTTTTTTACTGAGCAGTCAAGTAGCTAGTCAATTAAAATTCAGATCACAGGTCTAGTGTTGGTCAGGCATTTCCACTTTCTGATTTTTTGCAAGATGAGTAAGAATCCCAAAAGTGAACTGGAAAAGCCAGAGTCACACTTAAGGGGAAGCTAAAGACCATGGTCAGACAATCTTCATGGATGAGATGAGTACATTTCTACCTTTCAAGATCAAAAGGCAGAGTCTCTAGGTAAGGTAGGCCATGGCTGTTCCTGCCATTCTTTTGGCTAAGCACACCGAGTAGAGGTCTTCTGGTGGACCACAGATACCTGATTATTCCCTGGTGTTTACCTTCCCAGTTTCAAAGAAGATGCTCTATCAAGAAAGACTCCTTACTCTAGGACATGTTTCTGATGATGTCTAAGCATGGTAAGGTCTAATTTATCCATTTATTATCGTCCCTTCCCTTTGTCCATCCCCAGCTTCTATTTTCAATCAATCAATAAATGAATAAAAAATTATTAAGTGCCTACTATGTGCCAGGCACTATTTGAAAAAAATTATTATGATAGCACTGATCAAAGGGAGTTTCCACTCAGAGTTTGAGAATCTGTAAAAAGTCATGGCACTTCTTGAATACTCTGTAAAATGTCTATTTTGTCACCAAATCACTTTTTGGAGAGGAATTATGGGGTCATAGATTTAGAGGTAGAAGGGACCTCCAAGGCCATCTAGTCCAAACCCCTGATTTTGTGGATGAGGGAACTGAAGCCCAGAAAGAAGATCACTTGGATGACACAAGTAGCAGAGTTAGGATGTGATGCAAGGTTCTCCTACTCTCTCACAGTGAAATAATGGAACACAATACCCTGAATCTCTTGGTTTGCTCCCCAGAGCTGCATGGGGTAACTTTGGTTTTGTACATCCTCTCTTGGCTGGTAAGAAAGACTGCTGAAAGCAGAGAACACATTTGAAATATCGCTTGAATCACTTTCAGCAATTCTGTAAGCATATCAAAGTATAGAATTCAATCACCATAGTGCTTGATATATTGAAAAAGTTTCAGAAGAAACATTTTCTTTTACATAAGTATAGTCAGAGGTTTAGCACCTTTGGGGACACTAGGTACATTTATTATTTAAGATGCTTGGTGCTGACTGTCCTAGTTGAGAATGGTGGTGCATTCAGGTTATGTATGTGTTTATTTAATAGGAGACAAAAGGCTATGAAAAACATGAAATGTTAATAAAAGCTAAGAATGTGTAGGAGAAAAAAGTCTCTTCCTTAGTTGAAAATAAGAAAAATGTTTTTCATTTTTATTTTATCAGATATGCAAGTATTTAATCTTGTAGCACAAGAAAAAAAATTCAGCACGGAGAATTTTTTTAAAAATAGAAATAATTTCTTTTAAGGAATCTAAGCATTTAAGCTGAGAGCTAGGATTCAGGTTTTTTTTTCTCCTGCACAGTATCTAGGAGTTGGAAGGGGCTTTGGAATATCTAAGTAATTCTTTGGCTTCTGATAAGCATTGCCCATGCACCATAACCTTTATAAAGAATGATTCTGGCCCAAATTCCCTCAGTGTAGGGAACTTTTCATGGAATTTTGTCCCACTGCTGAGATAAGAAACTCTTCAGTAGACTAGTCTTAGAAAATTGCCTAGGACACTGAGAGATACAGTGACTTCACCATAGTCACACAGCTAATATGTATTAGAAATAGCATTTGAACACAGTTCTTTATGACTTCGAGGCCAGCCCAGTAACCACCCTACAATATTGTCTTTTCAACAGAACCCATGCTAACCAAAAATGACCCCACAGAAAGTACTTTCTGAATGTCTACTCTGGAGTCAGAAAAACTCAAGGGACACATAATGGCCTATAAAAACATTTAAAATAGAACAGCAGTTGAGTCTCCTTCAACAAGGTCAGGACAAACAATATCAGATATGCAGAAGTAAGAAAACTTTGGTTTACCAGAGTAAAGCTTTTAGCCATCTAAAGGGAAATGAAGATTTGGAATGAACTCTGGTTTCCAATAGTATCACAGCTGGGAACAGAAAACTGAAATCCTAAAATTATCCTTTCCTTAGATCATTGTAAGAATCGAAGTGTGTGAAATTAAAAGCTTGTGAAATGAATCATTACTAGTAGAGCAGAGGAGGATTATTATATCTGATGATTTAGGTTCAATTTTAGTTAATCAAAAAGTGCACAGATTTAGCATTTATAATTATATATGTGTGTATACACACATCTATATATGTATATATAATTTATATTTCTGAGAGTATTTATAAACCAAACTTCTTTGCTGTGTTTGACACTGTTGGCCACCCCCATTCTTCTGGATACTTTCTCGTCCTCAGGTTTTCATGACACTAGTCTGTTGTAGTTCTTCCATGTGACTGACTAATTCTTCTCAATCTTTTTTGTAGGATGACCAACTATATCCTGCTCTTTATTGTATCCACCCCCAAACACTCCACCACTCTACCGCCCAGACTTCTGTTTTAGTTTCTTATACTCTTTCTCTTAGTGATTTTATCAGCTTTCATGAGTTCAATGATTATCTGTATAATTCAAGTATATATTATTATAGTCATAGGTATATATTATATTAGCATATAATAGCATTATAATATTATAACAAATATATGATACATTATTATATTCAACTATATAATTCAACAGTCTATCCAACTGACTCCAAATCTACCTATCCAGATGGTGACATACTTCAAATCCAAGTCAAGTGAGGAATCCTTAAAGAAGATTGGGATGGTTAGCCTGAAGAAGAGAAAATTCAGGGAACACATGACTGCTGCATCTGAAGAGCTGTGATATGGAAAAGGAATTCCATTGGTCTGTCCCATAATGCAATTTATTATAGGATGTACTAAGTTGGGAAAATAATTTGATATTTAATGAAAATGTTATAATAATCAATATACAACAGGAGAGACCAGAAGGGAACCAGGAATCATGGGAAGAAAAGTTAAAAAAGAAGATTTAGCCTTGATGTCAGAAAAAAATTTCCTAACCACATGTTACCCAAGGTAGAATATGCAACTCAGAGAGATAGTGGCTTCCCCTTCATTGGAGATTTTCCATAAGCTGTTGCATGATTTCTTGTTCGGTGTTTTGTAGTGGGAATTATTTTTTTGTGTATGGAAAGGATCAGTTGGAACCCCAAAGTCTCTTCCATATGTAAAATGCTGAGCTCTATTTGGACCTGTAATTGGATCACTGTAGAGAGCAAGGGCTGTGGAAAACTCCCACTGTCCATGCAGAGCAGTAATTGTTCTGCAACTATTTAGTTTTGGAAGAGTTGCCTGAGGTACTGAGAGATTAAATTACTTCCCTGCATCATAAAGTCAGTATGTGCCAGAGGCAGAATGAACACTGCTCTTCCTGACTCCCAGGCCAGCTCTCTATTCACTGTATTATGTTACCACTCAAAATTCTGCAATTCTGGCATATCTATAAAATAATTTTTATAGTTACAGAAAAAAAGAAGACATTTCTACTAAAGAAAGAGTTGAATTCTTCTCTCATATGCCCCACACATGTTGGCACAGTGTAAGCAATGTAAGCAATGACACATAGTAAGCAATGACTGAATCTGTTACCAAGGTAAGGGAAGAAAGTGATAGCGTTTGAATTTAATGACTGTGGGAATCTACCAGAAGGGGCAGATCTGACTAGAACATTTCAATTTGAATGTTTGATGTGGGTACCTTTAATGCAGAACAATATAAAACTTATTTGAATAGTATATAGAAATCTTCAGTGGAAATCTAAAACAAACTTTCCAATATAACAATATGCCATATTTACTTTCTTATTGGGAGCAGGCTGAGGCTGATGAAGAATAGTGTTGGGGGCATGGGAGTGGGATGTTCTAGAGCAGTGGTTCTCAACCTTCCTAACGCCCTGACTCTTTAATACTCATATGTGGGTGTATCTACATGTGGGCAGACCTGCCTGGAGATGGATAGAGGAACGGTGTCTCAGTTCCTAAGACCATTGGAAATATGTGTTTTCTATGGTCTTAGGTGACCCCTGGGATCCCTGTGAAAGGGTCGTTTGACCCCAAAGGGGTCACGACCCACAGGTTGAGAACCACTATAATCTAGAGTATTCAAAGTTATCTGTGTGTGTGTGTGTGTGTGTGTGTGTGTGTGTGTTCTAGAAGGAGGTATAAGTTAAGAGGAAGGACAGAAATACCATATAGCCTCTTTCTCTCCCAATCCCCCACTATACCTGATCACCTGTGTTCAAGGTAATTGAAGCGGGCCAAGTGTGTCTTTTTGTCCTGCCTTTCATCTGAATAGCAACCATAAGATTATAGAGTTTCAGAGTTTCTGAAGGAACTTCAGAGGTAAACTAGCACCAAGTGTGGTCCAGGGACACCTGGGGATCCCTGAGACCCTTTCAGGGGTTCTGCAAGGTCAAAACTATTTCATAGTAATACTAATTTTAAATTTCTAACATGTTAAATGTAAACAAATATGTTGTTGAGTAGCATGTGACTAGTTGTCATTTGTGGGTTTTCTTGGCAAAGATACTAGAGCGGTTTGCCATTTTCTTCTCTAGCTTATTTTATAGATAAGGAAACTGAGGCAAACAAGGTTTAGTGATTTGCCCAGGGTCACACAGCTAGTAAGTCTTTGAGGTCAGATTTGAACTTAGGAAGATCAATCTTCCTGATTCCAGGACTGGCACTCTATCCACTATGCAGTCTAACTGACCATAAGTAGATATAACACTTATTAAGTCTCTTTGGAATCTTCAGTAATTATTTTAAGAGTGTAAAAGGCTTCTGAGACCAAAAAGTTTGAGAACTGCTCTTCTACACCAACCTGTGTCTGGACAGGAACCCCTTCTGCAACATTCCTTTTTTTTTTTTTTAGTAACTTTTAACTTGTGTATTTTGTTAGAACAGAGTTCCTAACTCAGAGAGATCCCACTTCATAAATGTTCACAATAATACACCAATCTCCCTGGCCAGTGTAGAAACAATACCATCTACCCTGTCTTCTGGGGTACATAGTTCCTTATCCCCATCTCTAGGGTGCAGTAGGACAACACAGTGGCTATCCTTAAGAGATTGCAAAAAAGATGCCATCTGCTTTTATGCTGTTGGTTGCTATTTCACTCTGCTCAATTAATTTATTTATATTTTTAAAACATTTATTTATATTTAGTTCTCAACAGTCATTTCCACAAGATTTTGAATTACAGTTTTTTCTCCCCATCTTTCCCCCACCTCCACCCCAAAATAGCAATCCCACTGAATACTCCTTCCCCTAATCTGTTCTCCCCATATCCTCCTCCATCACGCCCCTAACTTTCTAGCAGGGAAAGATGAAACTCTATACCCCAGTGCCTATACATCTTATTTCCCAGTTGCATGTAAAGAACACATTTTTTAAACATTTGTTTTTAAAACTTTGAGTTCCAGATTTTTTCTCTTCCTCCCTCCTGACCCACCCCCACTGGGAAGACAAGCAATTCAGTATAGGTTCTATGGCATTCTTGACAAGAGGTTATTCAGCTTTTACTCGAAGTCTTCCAATGTAGAGTTTGTGAAATAGTATGGACAGAACATAGAGTTTGTGAAGGGCAGTAATATGAAATAAGGCAGAAAAGCAGGTGGGTACCAAATTGTGGAGTGCTTTACTCCTAGGTTATAGAATCTGTATTTATCCCATAGGCAAAGAAGAGGTACTGAAGGTTGGGTTTTTTCATTTTTGTAGTTTTTAGTTTTTGTTTTTTGAGCAGAAGTGTGCTCTGACTAGACTTGTGCTTCAGGTAGATTATTTTGACGTCTATGTAGAGGATGAATGGGAATATGGGGAGGTTAATCAGGGAGACCAATTAGGAGACTATTCCAGTAGTCCAGTGCCATCATCAACAAGCATTTATTAAATCCTACTATGTGCCAGGAGCTGTGCTAAGCATGGGGGACATTAAAAAAGCAAAATTACAGTCACTTCCCTTAAGAATCTTACTTCTAATGGAAGAGACAATATGCAAACGAGACATAAAGGTGTTCATACAATATGCAGAGAGTGAAAAAGGAAAGTACTCTTAGAGGGAAGGCACTAGCAATGACAGGGAGTAAGGGAACCAAGAAAATCTTTTTGTAGAAGGTGGGATTTAAGCTGAGTCTTGAATGAAACCAGGAGGTAGGTGAAAGGAGCATTCCAGGCATGAGAGATAGTCAATGAATCAGGAGAGGCAGAATTGGGTTCAAGGATCAGTAATCTGGATTGGAGAAGACCCAAAAGAGAGGAAAGGTAGGAAGGGGCCTGGTTGTGAATGGCTTTAAAAACCAAATAGCTGATTTAATTTGATCTTAGAGGTAATAAGGAGCCACTAGAATTGATTGAGTTGGGGAAGGATAATATGGTTAGACCTGCACTTTAGGAGGACCATTTTGGCGGTGAATAGAAGACGCCTTGCAGTGGGGAGAGATTTGAGGAATGGAGACCAAATAGAAGGCTATTGCAGTAATCTAAGAGTGAGATGATAATGACCTCATTGGAATGGTGGCTGGGTAAATGGAGGGAAAGGGGAAACGTATGAGAGATGATGTGAAGGTAGAAATGCCAAGACTTGATGAGAACAAATTGGAGGTAAGGATGACAGGTTGTTGTGTTTGTCCTTCATTTTTGAAGAGAATCTTGGCATCAGGAAAATGACGACATGACTTGCAGTTGACTGAGGGAGGGCTGTGAAAGGTCATCAGCTTTACTTTCTCCTCCAGAGCCATCTGGATCCAGTGACCTGATATTCATCAGGATGACTGGAGATGACCCAGGATGCAATGGGAGACCCTGGTCCTTTTAGGCTAAGGCCTTTGTGAATGACTGAAGAGTGGTGCCTTGGACAATAATAGACATTCAAAAGAGGAGAAGGTTTGGAGGAAAAGACTTTAAAGTGTGAGATACCTAAAGGATATCCTATTCAAATTGTCTAATAGACAGTTGATGTTGCAAATCTAAAGGTCGGGAGAGTTTGGGGTTGGTAAGTAGATCTGAGGACCATCTGCATTGTTATGAAAATTAAACCCATGGAAGCTGATGAGATCACCAACTCAGATATTGTAGAGCAGAAACATCAAACATAGAGCAGCTAGGTGGCCCAGTGTGTAGAATGCCTGGCCTGGAGTCAGGAAGACTCATCTTTGCTACAGTTTTTGGGGGTCAGGCTGTATAGGTTTCACCTATACCCTTCCTCAACAGGCTTCGGGCGTCCCCAGCTCCTGGCTTCTGCTTTCTCTGGGAGAAACAGCTGCACGGAAAACTCAAGACTCAGGACTTGCTTCTAGCTACTTTCTCTAAGCTTGGCGTGGCTGGAACTCCCCCTGCCTCCGGGTAGCCTGTATTTAAGTCCTTTTTCCAGGGCCCCTTAGGGCCCCTCCCCTGGCCTTGCCCTCACCACAGTGAGCCAATAGTGCATCACCCCAAAGGCGGAGAGATAATCCTGTTTATTGCAAACAGGTGCAGCCTTTGCATTCTGCCCCCAGGTGATCACGGCCTCCTGTTAGCTGAGGACCAGTTCAACCCATTACCAACAAGAGCCCCAACACATCTTGAGTTCAAATCTGTCCTCAGACACTTACTAGTTGTGTGACCCCAGGCAAGTCACTTAACCCTGTTTGCCTCAGTTTCCTCATCTGTAGGATGAGCTGGAGAAGGAAATGGCAAACCACTCCAGTGTCTTTGCCAAGAAAACCCTAAAGAGGGTCATGAAGAGTCAGACAAAACTGAAACAGCTAAACAACAAGAGATGTCAAACATGGGGCCATTTTGCCTCAACACACCTGGAGCATGGAGACATACTACAATATAATTTAGAAATATTTAACAAAATAAATAAAAATGCAATAGAAGATAGATAATGTTAATGTGTGGCTTTCTAAGTCAATCTGTAGTTTCCAGGGATCTTTATGTTTGACTTTGTGGCCCCTGTTTCTTGATCCTGACAATGGTGATATAGGGGGAGGAGACAATAGGGTCCAGGACAAAGCCTTGTGAGACACCCATAGTTAGATGACATGTTCAGGAGAAACATCCCACAAAGGAGACATAGAAGGAAGGATTAGATAGGTAGGAGGGGAACCAGGCCATGGCAGTGTCATGAAAGCCTGGAGAGGTAAGAATAGCCAAGAAAAGAAGGTGATCAACATTGTCAAAGGCTTGCAAGATCAAGAAGGACAAAGGCTGAGAAAAGGTCATTACATTTGGCAATTAAGAAATCATTGGTTGCTTTGGATAGGGCAGCGTCAGCAGAATTATGAAGTCAGAAGCTAAACTGAAGGGGTTCTAGAAGAGACCAAGAGGAGAAGAGCCACGAACAGTCATCACAGGCATTATGCATGGCTTTCTCAAGGAGTTCAGTCATGTAGGGAAGAAGTCATGTGGCTGTGAGCTGGAGGGATGGTTATAGGAGCGGTGAGAAGGGGACAAATTTGAGAGAAATTATGTAACTACAATAACAGCAACTAATTAGATGTGAGAGAGTGAGGGAGAGAAAAAACTCCAGGATGACTGAGGTCCTGAGCTAGGGAAACTGTAAGGATGGCGTTGTCCTCAACCTAGGTGTCATACTCACCTCTTCATTCTCCATCTCCATTCTGTTGCCAAGGCCTGTTGATTTTACCTTTATAACATCTCTAGCATATGCCTCTTCTGATATTGCCACCACCCTGGTGTAGACATTCAGCTGCTCATGCTTGGGCTATTGCAATAGCCTGCTGGGTGGTCTTCGCCATAAGTCTTTGCCCATTCAAGTACGTCCTCTACTCAGCTGTCAAAATGATCTTCCTTGAACACAGTTACGCCCACACCACCCCTCTACTCAATAAATTGCATTGGCTCCCCATCACCTCCAACTATTAAACCCACTGTTTGGTGTTTACAGCCCTTCATAGCCTAGAAACCTCCCCTACCTTTCCAGTTTTCTTACACCTTATATCGCCACCATCCATTTATTTTCTTTGATACAGTGACACTGGTCTTCTTACATTTCCTTGTATCAAATAAAATACTACATCTCCTATTGGGGGAATTTTCACTGACTGCCCCCCATAGATGGAATGCTTTCTCCCCTTATCACTGTCTCCTGGATTATCTGACTTTATTCAGGTCTCAGCAAAATTCTTCCTTCTGTAGGAAGCCTTTCTCAACCCCTCTTAATTCCAGTGCCTTCCCTCAGTTGCTTATTTCCCATTTCTCCTATATATATCTTTTTTGTACATAATTGCCTACATATTGTCTCTCCTACTAGATCATGAGTTTTTAAGAGCAGGAACTGTATTTTTTCTTTCTTTGTATCACTAGTCCTTAGCTCACTGACTTACTGAGACGCCAATCACAGTGATATTGTGTTTGTATAGTGCTGGTCTTTCTGGGCACAGCTGAGATGACTTTCCAGGCTTTCTGACTGGACAGGTGGTATCTGAGACTCCAAGTTGCAGTAAGTTGGACTGCAATATAATTGCAAATACTGATGCCATTTATTCTCAGCTTTATCTTCAACATGATAGTGATGAATGCCATATACACTTGGAAAAAGGCTTAACTCAGATACCAGGTTTAGGTCAAATTCTCGTGCCCCTCTGAGAAGCAGAGACTCTCACGGTATAACTCAGATACTAGGGTTAAGATTCACTAAAAGGACTCAACCATAAAACTTCTTTACTCTTTTGGAAAGGCTAGGCACTGGCCCATCAGCAATAGGAGTACAAGGGTCCCAAGGAAATCCCACATCCCTCCAAGCTTCTGTGTCACTCAGTCTTGAATTAATTCCACCTGGAGTATGACACTCCTAATTGAACTGATGAGTTCCAGGCCAGGAAGGCTTCTTATCTCTACTTTCCTTTGAGATTATGGCATATTAGCCTTTAGGGCAAGTGAATGCTACCCAGTATTAGTCAAGTGAGGGTTACATGCTACCCTGAAATACTAGAGGAATTCAGAGAAGGGAAACATTATGGAGCAAGACTAAGACCAGAAGTAGGAATGTAATAAATTTGTTGTTTGAAAAACAATGGATTTAAGCTGGGTCTTAAAGAGTTAATAGAAAGAAAGCAGAAAAATATCTCAGAATCCTGGTGCCTACGAGGAAATTCTAGGTGGTCAGCTATTTCTGCATCTAGGTATAGTGTTAGTGGGACCTGGTGTGTCCTTTTCCCCAGAGCAAGGAGTTATTAACCTGTAGCCCATGGATTCCCCAAGGGATTTGTAGATAGATTTCAAAGGGTCTGTGAACTTGGATGAGAAAAAAGTCTATATTTAAATATAATTAGTTTAACTTGAAATCTTACGTTTTATTTTATGTACACATTATTCTGAAAAAGATCTATAGTTTTCACTGGACTATAAATGGATTAATGGCACAAAAAAAGCTAAGAACACTTGCTCTGGGGCATCTGGCCTGAGTTCTGGGAGAAATTATTGTTTTCTGTTATATTAATAGCCAATTACTAAATTAGGATTAAGGCCTTTTATTTCCTGATTTAGAGACTGACTCCTGGAGGCTAGTCAGTTAGTTTCTGAAGGATACTGATGATAGTTGAAGTTGTCCAAATCCTCCTGGTACATGCTCTGTGATCTTGAATGGGACCCGTCCCAAACAGAAGACCTTATTTCTATTTAGAGTGTAAACAGAATCTTATCTTGGTGAATTCTTGTCCTTGGGAAATAAGCCCATGTCATAGTACCCTTTCATTGGAGGTTAGGATAACCCAACTTATGAAGGAGAAAACCAACCAGAGAGGTCTTGGTAGAGATGAATTCCTTTGTCCAGATTGCTGGGGGCAACTGAGTCTCATGATCAAGCCATGTTCTCAGCAGGAGGAATTGAAGACTTTTAGCCTACTTCCTCATTAATATTTCCACCCCCTCATTAATTATTCACCAATCAGGATTGATTTTCTCCTGTCAGGGGCACTTCCTTTTCTAAAGCCTTCAGTGATCTCTATGGCTTTGCCTTTGGTTACTGAGAGAAACCATTGGTCATCAATTTATTGATTATTTGCTAATAATCAATAAATTGATGATTAATTACCCAGAAATAAGTACCCAGAAACTCTGTCTCTCAGAGTTTTATTCATCTCAGTTCCAACCCTAAAGAGAAGATTAAGATGATAGTGGTAAGGAACATCATGGTGATGGGACCCTCAGGACTGACAGGGGAAAACCCAGCTATCCTTTGTATCCTGATCACAGCCCACATCTCTGGGCCTCTGTTAGAGCCTTAAAGGAAAGGATTCTAGTCTAGGAAGCAGTATCAACAATGCCCAGACATTCAAATAAAATAAGCATTCCTTGGGAGAAAATGGGAAGCTTATGGCAATGTGAGGTTTTATAAAAGAAATTTCTTTAAAAAAAAAATCACTGATGCGGTTTTTTTTTAATGGAATAGACACTTTCCAATAAACACTAGAACAAAGCACATTCCCTGAAGTCAAAGTACATTCCCTGAAAATAATTGTGCATTTAAAAACATTGTTCTGATAAAGGTTGATAGTCTTTATCAGATCACCAAAGTGTTTAGGACATAAAAAATCCCAAGAATCCTACCCCCTAATAACCTGGCCTGAGTCCCAACACTAAGGAGCAGACCAAGATGGTATTGGTATTGGAACATCATGGTGACTAACTATATATTTTGGAGAATTATAGAAGTGTTTGCATAAATAGATGAGCATGGTTGCTCATTAGCACATTATTTCCTTGCACCTCAGGCTGTTGCTTTAGCTTTGCATGGTCCCTCTAAAAATGAGATCTGCTGAACACATACAAATAGGTGGAGAGGAAAGATGCTTCATCTACTTAAGAGTGAAAGCAAACAGATAGTTGCCAGCATCCTCAAAACATTTAGTAATAGCATTTATGCACAAAAATCTGTTTGTTATAAATTCTCAAGCTAATTATCAAAGACAAAAAATAAAATAATTTCTGAACTGACCCTAGCTTAGACTTGGTAATAATAAAACTACATTTCTTCTTAAACACTATATAATTTGGATAAAATATCTTCCATACATAAACCCTTCTTTTAGTATTATTATTATTTGCTACTTTATACAACTTTTTCCATTTAAATTGTATTTTATTTTTCCTTCTTACGTGCAAAGTTGGCTTTTAACATTCTTTTTATTTTTTTATTTTTTTTTATTTTTTATTTTTATTTTTTATTTATTTTTTATTTTTTTTTATTTTTTTTTTATTTTTTTTTTAACATTCTTTTTAAATAAAATTTTGATTTCCAATTTTCTCCTTCAGTCCTTCCCTTCCCTCCTCCCTAGGACAATAAGCAATTTGATATAGGTTATATATATGTAATCATGTAAAACATATTTCCATACTAGTCATGTTGTTACACAACTTTTCAAAAAATGTTTTTGCTACCCTTTGTCTTACCTTACACCACCTCCTCTAGATTTAATTCTGCTTTATAAAAAGGAAAAATAAACAAAAATACCTAATATGATGACTGCAAATGCTCATATATAGTAATGAGTGCAACATATTGTCCTAGTCCTTCCCCACCTCTGTGCCATGAGGAGGTACATTTCATTATCTCTTCTCAAGGACCATCATTAGTTTTTAAACAACTCGAGTTTAGCTTTTTTTTTTTTTAAAAAAAACCAAATCTTCATTTACATTGTTAGTAGCTGAATATTTTTCTTTTTAGTCTGCTGATTTCATTCTTTTATCAGGTCATACAAATCCTCTCATATTTTTCTGAAATCCTTAGTCATTATCTCTTACTGCAAAATGATATTTCATCATATTAATATTCCAAGGGTTTTCCCCAGCTATTTCCAAATTAATGAGCTCCCACTTTATTTCTGGTTCTTCTGTACCACCGAGGTGTCTGTTATGTATGTTTTAGCATTCATGGCACCCTTTTTTCTGTTCTTCTTGTGGTATTTCCTTAGAATATGTGCTCAGTACTTGAATTTCCAGGTCAAAGGATGAGAATGATTTGGTCATTTTCCATAATTATGAATTGATAGACAGAATGGCTAGGCCAATTCACAACTCCACCAACGACATGTTAGTGTGCAAAGCCCCTGCAGCATTCACTATGCCTATGTTTTGTGAGCTTTGCTCATTTGCAAGATACAAGGCAAAAACTGAGACTTGTTTTCATTTGCATTTCTTTTACCATTAAATTATTTGGAGCATGTTTTCAAATGGTCATTTACAGTTTGCAGCTCTTCTTTGGAAAAGTATATGTATTTTTGACAGTTTTTTTTCTACTGATTTTCTGGAGTCTTCTAAATACACAGTCGCAATATTTGCAAATAGGGATCATTTTGTAGGATCATTTTGTCTCATCTTTATCATGGTTTATACTTTCAATTTTATTTTTGTTATTCTGGCTAACATTTCTAGAACTCCATAAAATAATAATGAGGAGAAGGGAAATTCTTGCTTTGTTCTTGTTTGTATATATATTTTATGGTATTAAAGGAGGGCCTTTTCAAAGCCTATTATGGTCATTTATTTTGAATGAATTGGCTTCAACAGCACTTCATGATGAAAGCTGATTTTTTTTCCTATGAAAAATTTTACTTTCTTGTCCTATAATGCTATAAATGGTATAAGCATTTTAAATAAGAGAAAATCTATTATTTCATCCATTATAATTTCGTTCATTCTTATAAATTATGTCATCCAACACCACCTAGACTACCTTTAAACTTAAATGAAAATTTTCCCTCCTTTCCTGCCCCCAAAGCAAATTTCAAAACAATGTAGCAAAGATAAAAGTTTTCTCCTCATCCTGTTACACACACACACACACACACACTTTTTTTGCTTTACAAATTCTAAGAAATAGGAATCCCATCTTGCCGAGTACTAACCCTCATACTGAAAATCCTTTTTGCTAAATACTGGAGTGAAGTCTTGCCCAGGGGTCTAGGAGAAGCATATTTTCTTTTCAGCATTCCATCCTAAGAAGGAGAACAGCTGGAAGATCCCCAGGACAGATGTTAAATAAAATTGGTTTTAGCGAATCCTCAAATATTTAGGAATTGTTAGTAATCAAATACAATACGGAGTCTTCTATCTCTGTATCAGCCAAACATGCTTTTTCTAGGATTTTAATTCCTCCATTCTCTCAAGCAAGAGATCATGGATCAGAATTCCTTTGTAACAAAAAGACCATAGATTAGGACTCAGAAGATTTGGATTCAGATATTGGCTCTGCACCTTACCATCTGCATGGCCTTGAACGCTTCATTCCTTACCCCTTTGACTTTGGTTTCCACATCTACAAAATGAGAATGTTAGACTAAGTCATCTCCAAAGGCCGTTCTAGTTCCCCATCCTATGACTCTGATATTTTATCCAATGTGAACTCAGCCCCCCTTTAGTATTCATCCTTCATGCCAGTCTGTGGGACCTTCTGACCATACTTGCCTTCTCACAGTTAACGTTGCTTTGTTTTTTGTTTTTTTTTTCAATTACGGTGTTCCTCTTTTGTTTCCTTCCTACTCCCCACCCCCCAGACATACACATATTATTATTCTAGCCTGCCCTTATCCAAATTCCCTTTCCCAGATTCTGGATACTAAACTTAGGAGTCAAGAAGACCTGTTCCTGCCTCAGACTGGGAAACATCATTTAACCTATCTGTACCTCATCCATAAAATTAGAAGGCTGAACTCCATGGCCCTTCTAGTGCTAATTTGAGAGGCAGCTAGGTGGCACAGCAGATAGCGCTGGGCCTGGAGTCAGGAAGATTCATCTTCCTGAGTTCAAATTCTGCCTCAGGCTCTTACTAGCCATGTGACCCTGGGTAAGTCATTTAACCCTGTTTGACTTAGTTCCTCGTCTATAAAATGAGCTGGAGAAGGAAATGGCAAGCCAGTGCAATAGCTTTGCTAAGAAAGCCCCAAATGGGGTCACAGAGAGCTGGATGTGATTTTAAAAGGGCTGAACAACAATAACAGCAAACAACAGTACTAATTTGATCATCCTATGATTTGATCAATTCCAGATTTCAGTGGTGAGTTTTCCTAAGAGCCAGGACTATATAAAGTTAATTTTCCTGATTTGTCTGGTCATCCTTCCAACCTTGCAGCCCTGCAGCCTGCAATTCCTGCTGTGTATTGGGAACATTGTCCATAGAGGTGTGGAAAGCTGCCCACTTTCTCAGATAGTTCTTGTTTCCAATTAGCTGCCTGCTTAAGAAAAGGCTAATAGCAAGGTTGAAAAACTGAAAAGGGAAAAGTTAACTGAAGAGCCCAGCAGTCCCAGCAAATGCCAGTAATGAATTGTGCCTTACCAGGCGTTAAGAGTAGTGACCTTGGCAGCTGAATGCTTGAGAAGGCAGCCCAAAGGGACTAACCATGATTTCACTAGAGGAATGTGGAAGGCTCATCTAACAGAAGCCCTTATGGCTCTCATCCTTGAACATGGCCCAGTTGATCCTCCAGATCTTGTTTCCTATTGGAATTAAATAGATTTTGATGGGGGTGGTGGAAAGGGGGGGTTGAGGAGAGGGTGGAGAAAGAAGAAGAGAATTCCAGGGCACTGGGCGCCTGAAGAGGGAGGGAAAGGAAGAAGGTGATGACAGAGGGGAGGAGGAATGAGGGAGGAGGGAAATACTGGCCCTGAAAGGGTAGGAAGCAACTTACCTCAGCAAGTGGAAATAAAATCAGGTTAATAAGGCTGCTCACAGATTAACCTTTGTGAAAAATCCTTTCTGGTTTTGATTTGGCATCACTCTCCATGACTCTGCCAAAGTGATACATAGATTTTCTTTAACATTAAAATGAATTTTAGAATTAATTTTGTGTTATATATTTTTAGAGATGTTTTATTTTTTAAAGGATTTTCCAACATTTCTTGAGAGAGAGGGAGATGGGGGAGAAGGGGTGGTCATAAAACCAGGCTTGAGAGTTGTCAAACATCAAGATGTCAGTGTTTGGTCTACAGGTTAAAATACTGACAACTTGATGTTCAACAACTTTCACCAGCATATTTGAAGATATTAGGATTCAAGTATATTTGAGTATTTTGAACTAAATGTCCATTCATCCATTCACCTTAAATTTGCAATTATTTTACCTTAATTTACCCTAGGTTAGTCAGTGGGTTTATTTTTTGGTCATTTACAGTTTTATTACTGTGTTTTGTTTTTATATTACGAACACTTGTAGATTACTCCCACTTCATTACAGGTGTCTTGTAAAAAGGAAAAATAATTATGTAAAACTAATAATCCAATGATCTCATCTGAAAGTGTATACAACATTTTACATCTGTATTAGCCCTCCCTATTTTTTGTTGGGGGGGGGGAAGGCAAGTCAAGACATTTGGGGTTAAGTGACTTGTCCAAGGTCATGCAGCTAGTAAGAGTCAAGTGTCTGAGGCTGGGTTTGAACTCAGGTTCCCCTAATTCCAGGGCCAGTGCTCTATTCACTGTGCCATTTTGCTGCCCCTCCCCCATCTATCTTTTAAGAAATGAACAGAAGCCTATTTTTCTCTCCCTCCCAATTTCACCCTAGTGGGGAAAAAAGGAACCAAATTTCTTGAATCAAAAATGCATAATAAAGCAAAATAAATTAATATGCAACAATGGTTGCATATGAAGGTATAGGTATTATTTTGTACCCTAAATTCCTCAGATCTCTGGACTGTATTACATAATTCATCATCAAACTTCTGGAATCATGAATGGTTATTGTATTGCCCATAGTTCCTACAGCTTTCAAAATTATTTGTTTTGGCATTGTCATTATATTTATTAATTGTCTGTTTTTACTCATTTCATTCTTTATAAGTTTTCAATATTATTCATTTTTATCATATTGATGTTATGAGATAAATTGTTTCTCTGGTTTTTCTCTCCTTACTTTGTATCAGTTCATACAACTCTTTCCATGTTTCTTATAGCCCAAAAATACACACCATCACATTTGTATACCACAATCTATTCAGTCATTTTTCAATGTGTTTACAAAAGTAATTTCAGAGCATACTTGGTGAAAAATGTTGATAAATCATTTAAAACCCCCCAAAAGAAAGAGAGTGACAGCTCAAGTAGTATATGGGCATCTTCCTTTTCCTTCCTTCCACTCAAGATACTAAGAGAACAAGATGAATTGAATAAATCCTTTATGGAAGAATCATGGGAAAAACTTGGACAAAAAGACATGAAAGGATTGGGAATTCACACCAATGGAAGGAGGACTCAGACCAATGAAATCATCATGGCTCCACCAAAGAATGAAAGACACAGCTTTTTCATTGGGATAGCTAACCTAACCTAACCAGTTGGCCTTAAAGATTAAACACTTGGGACTTTGTTAAACCAGTGAGAGAAGGAAATGCACATTGCAAATTGAATAAACTCCTTTTATTTTGCTCTCACTGACTTAAGGTTAGGACTTCCTGTTTTGGCTTTATACCTCAATCTTGCCTGAAGATTAGGCAACCTCTTGGCCAAAGAGAGAGAATAACACTAAAATCATAAAAGCATCCTGAATTTTGATGCATTTTCATTAAGTGCTATGAAATACTTGTGTGAAAGAAACACATCTTGGCACTCTTGTGGATCAAACATGGGAAGGTTAGAGAAAGGACAAATTTTTTTAATCACTAGCCAATTGAAATTATTGTCTAATTTTAGCAGAAAATTGGCATTTTCTCCTGCTATAATTCACAGTTCTTCTAGGAACAGATTAAAACACAGAACCTTTTGAACAAAGGTAAGGAAAAAGTGCCAGAAATATTTCAAGCAGCATAATATTGTAAGACTTTTTTTTTTTTTTTTTTGCTTTTTGGAGGGCAGTTGGGGTTAAGTGACTTGCCCAAGGTCACATGGCTAGTTTTTTGTGTTAAGTGTCTGAGGTCGGATTTGAACTCAGCACTCCTGACTCCAGGGCCGGTGCTCTATTCACTGCGCCACCTAGAAAAAAGAACTCTATTCACTGCGCAAAAAGAAACAAGGAGGAAAAAAACCAAAATTTGGTACTATGTAGTCCATTAAGGTTTTTTTTCTTTCTGGGCTTATGCACATACGACTTAAAAGGCATGTTAATGTTGTTACTAATTACTATGATTACTATGATAAATAAACCAGCCCACTTTATTTAGTGATATCCTATATGAAAGCCTAGATCAGATGTGTAGAATAGTATTACAACACTTTTAAGTGTATACTGAGTAATTTGGAAATATTTAACAAAATAAATAAAATACAACAAAACATAGATAACATTACATTTCAGAAGTCAATATGCAGCTAGCAAGAATCCTGATGTGCTGATTAGTGACCTCTCCCCCACTCCCCTTTCTGTTTCCCTTTGACACTATTGGCCCCAATTACCCTACCTCTTCCAAGTAAACAACAGTGAGCTTGGGAATCTCTTAAAGAGGGACTTTCTCATGGAGTGTCTAATAATTCTTTTTCCTGCCCAGGTTGGCAATACCACAAGAACAACCTTTCTCAGGGTATTTTAAAACTTGTAGTCCCAGGGAGAAATGAGAAATGCAGAGCTATGTAAAGTTGGAAAACAAATCAGAAAAAAGCACTTCACTAAATTTTGTGGAGTTGGGGATTAAGGAGGAAGAGAGAAAACCTCGGGAAAATGGAGCCTACCATCTTGAACTTCATTCTCAGCAAATTGATCATCTATGTACACATATGTACATGAAATATTTTTCCCAATTGGAATATGGAAAGAATGGATGCAGCAGGTGGTTATTTCCATAAATTTCTTTAATCTGCATTTTGGAAAGCTCTATGTTTATGCAATGAGAAATTGATAAAAATAAGACAATGTGGTACAGTGGAGATATTTGGTGACTTTGGAGTGAGATGGCTTGGGTTCAAATATGGCCTCTGATGCTTACTATATATATGATCTTGGGCAAGTCTCAAAACTGCCCTGGACCTCATTTCCCTCACCTATGAAATGAAGGAGTTGAACTAGACAGCCTCTGACAGAGGTCCCTTACAGTTCTAGATTGATGATTCTATGTATGCCTGGCATTTATGTGGTGCTTTACTTCCACTAAGGCGCTTGGAACCTCACAACAATTATGTGAGGCAGAGTGCTCAGGCATCATCATACTCATTTTATGGATGATGAAACTAAGGCTCAAAGAGACTTGCTCATGGCCACAAAGCCGGTTAATGTCAGAGGTGGGATTTGAAATCAGTTTATCCTCATTCACTCCAAGACAACACTGTGGCTATTATGATATAATCATATGTACTTTCAAGTATTCTTGATGAAAAAAACCAGAGCTGAACAGAAAATTTGACTTTCAAATACAAGAAGCAAGAGAAGCATGAGAAGGTAAACAGGAAAAAGAAATCATAAGGAACTTATTAACGTTGAACTATTTACATTCCTAGATCGCAAAATGATAATTGTAACTCATAAGACTTTTCTCAATATGAGGATAATTGAAGGGAATATATATGTATGTATGTATGTATGTATGTATGTATGTATAC
>CM053593.1:318203216-318219020 GCA_028646575.1 Pseudocheirus occidentalis | reverse complement strand
AGAAATTATCAAAGAAATGAGGATTGAATTTTGGTGAGTTCTTTCTGAGGAGTACTGAAGTACCTTATTCTAATAATGTTTGCAAGGAATGTTTGCAAGACAAACATTCCAGGGAATGTTTGTAAGACATCACAGAGACCCTCCTAAGACTTATCAAACCTACTACACACTTTTAGTGAATTGGGGAGGAGGGCACATATAAGTCAACAGAAGAAGCAACATTAACATTAAAGTATACTGCAGACCACTGGGACAGAAAGAAGAAACAGATAAGAAAAAGTGAGAAATTGATCACAATTCTGTCATAGAGACTTGACAAAACAGTGATGGGAATGTCAACTATCTGGAAATTTACTGAAACTCTTTCTTTGGCAAAATCAGAGCAGATAATAATTTCTTGACCCCCTTTAATAATATCCTTCAAATGACTAGAACAAATGAAGGGAATTTCCATGTTGGACCTGATTCTCATCTACAAAAAAGTAATTAATTGATTGCTGAGGTAGAAGGGTTGAGAACTTTAGGGAAGATGCAAACACTGCATTTTGGAATGTGAGATAGAAAGGAGGAGAAAAACTAAGCATAATGTAAAATCTACCACAGTATGGTAGATATAGGGTTAGAGGACATAGGGTCAAATTTTAGCTCAGTCATTTATAACTACTGCTCCCTTGAACAAATCACTCAACTCTCTAGGGTAGTGGTTCTTAACCTTCCTAATGCGGCAATCCTTTAATACTCATATGTGGGCGTATCTGCATGTGGGCAGACCTGCCTGGAGACAGAGAGAGGAGTGGCATTTTGGTTCCTAAGACCATCAGAAATATGTGTTTTCTGATGGTTTTACACAACCCCTGTGAAAGGGTCATTCAACACCAAAGGGATCGCGACCCACAGGTTGAGAACCACTGCTCTAGGGTCTTCCTTTTTTTATATGTAAAATGATGGCATTGGACCATATGACATCTAAGGTCCTTTTTACCTTCAAATCTCTGGTCCTACAAATTCTGGATTTTGGATCAAAATTCTAATGAAGAAATGATCCCAGGAGGAATGAGAAGCTATCAAGAATGAAGTTCTGAAGTCCTAAAGAAAAATGACTCAGGTAAAGAAGGAAATTTATCTAAAAAGATTGCTATAGAAGTACAGGGAATAATGGACAGATTCTTATTTGAAAAAGATTTTTCTGACTATGGAAACAAGGGCAGACAATAGAGGAGAAAAGCAAAAGTTTGTCATGGCCCTATAATAAATGTGAATAGAAGTGTTAAAAACTCAAAATGAGTTGAGGCTGCCAAGTAAAAACTGAAGATAACTAAATATTTTTAAAAGCTATATTTGGTGAAAAGAAAAAGATGAAAGAAGAAATAGAGTGGCTGCTCAGAATGAATGGAACAACAATCATGGATGATGGAGAGAAGGCATAACTGTTCCTTCCTATTGTTATTTGTTTTCAAAGCCAAGAAGAACGATCTTTGGATTGGCCGAAACCAAAACTAACAAAGAGTAAGTCAAAATCCAAAATTAAAAGGGAAATAGTAAAAGAGAATTTGACTGCCCTAGATGAGTTTAGGTCACTAAACCAAAGTGAATTACATCCGTAGGTACTGAAAGAACTGGCAGACATCATTGTTGAGACACTGTTAATGATAAACATTTATGGAAAATAGCGATTCTTTAGCCCATGTTAAGTGCCAAGACAGTGTAGAGACCCAGATTCCTCAATTGAGGAAGGTGAGAGTTCCTTGGGATTTTAGCAACTTCAGAAACTCAAGGTTTGAAAGTTTGGCAATCCCCCCTTCTAGGAAAAAAAAGTAGTTTGGGAAAAGAAAAAGTAGTTTGGTGCAGGTCTAGCCTCGGGGTTTCCTGTCTAGCAATGCCAAGTTTGAGAGTTCTGTGTGACCAAGCCTTCTGTAAGGCAAGGAGTGGGAGAGTTCCTGGGTAGTACCAACATACTGTAGGAGGAGAGGTATATGCCATTGGAAAAACTATAGGTTCATAAAGGGACTAAAGCCTTGATATGGAAGAACAACAGACCTAGTCTTTTCTAGAACTTTCCTAGAACTTTCCCAGAAGTTCTTTGGATGATTTATGTTGTCAACAGCCTCACTCTCTCTTACCAGTCCAGTGGTAAAACAAAAGTCAGGATGACTGTTGATGTCCTAGTATTCAATGGATGATCTTGGCATTTTCCACATCTGACCCAGCTCTAAATGCTCCACAGCACTTGATTCGGGGATCTTAATGGCCATTGAAACAGACTGCTCTCATCTGTCCATTCTGCCAGGGGAAGTCTTCACATATTTGGGGTAGACATTATCCTGACTCACTGGTGAGTCTGAGGCCTACACAGAGCAGTCTCTCTAGAAACTTTCTTTATATCCCTTCTCAGACAATCTAAGCCCTCAAGATAGTACATAAGTCTGGATGCCTGAATGTTTCTTTGGCGTGAAAGTGGGACTCACTGGAAAGTTGGGGAGAGTGTAGTTGGGGAGAGCGTATCTAGTAACACCAATTGTATTTCTTTGCCAGGAAAATCAAAACCCTCAGTGTATGTGCTGGATGCCTAAGAATATGTCTGAGATAAAGGGGGAACTCATCAGAATATCATGGGATTGCTGTGGAGTAGCCCCAAGTACATTTCTCTTCTGTGGGAACTCCAATCCATATGGTGGGACAAATGAATTGGGGGACTTCACAGGGACTCGGGGAGGAAAGTAGGATTCAAAGGAGAAAGAAGAATCGCAGAATATATATTGTGTTCAGTTTTTGGCATCAGTTTAAGAAAGACATTGATAAGCTGATCAGTGTCCATTGGGGGAATAATAGAGGTGATAAAGAGCTTTGAGTCTATGCCTGCTTAGAATTAATCTAAGGCACTGAGGATGTTTATTGTGGAGAAGGAAGAACTCATGGTCATGTGATAGCTGTGTATAAAGAGCTGTCATCTGGAAAAAAAAATTGTTGTTGTTCAATCATCTCTGACTTTTTGAAGTTTTCTTGGCAAAGATAATGGAACGGTTTGCCATTTCCTTCTCCAGTCATTCCATAGACAAAGAAACTGAAACAAACAGGGTTAAGTGATTGCCCAGGTTCACACAGCTAGTAAGTGTCTGAAGCCAGCTTTGAGTTCAGGAAGATGAGTCTTCCTGTCTCCAGTCTTGACACTCTATCCTCTGCACCACCTACCTAACTGCCCGGAAAAGAAATTAGATTCTTTGTATTTACCTCCAGAAAGCGCAATAGCCAGAAGTTTGCAAAGTGGCAAATTTAAGCTTGAAGTCAGGAAAACCCTACTAATAATCAGAACTGTATAAAGGTGAAACGGGCTTCCTCCACAAGTGATTGGCTTCTTATCTTTGGAGGTCTTCTAGTAGAAGCTAGATGGCCACTTGGCAGGTAGATTGTAGTAGGGAATCCTTTCAGATAAGGGTTGGGCTAGGTAAATGTGGAGATCACTTAAACATCTGAGTCCTGTAATTCTATGGAGACCTCGAGGTGAACTAGATTCATGGAATTTATGGTCATTTGTGGCAGAAGCTGTTTTTTTGAAAGTGGTAGCCCATATAATATCTGTACTATTTTCTACACATTTTTTTCATACTTTAGTAATATTAAGACAGTTTATTATTCCAGTGTGATGGGTTCTAAAAATATTTTTTTAGCAACTAACACTTCATCAGTCACAGAAAAATATGTTGACAACTTAATTTTTTTTTTACTGAAAATTGCTTTTACCCAAACATAACTTGGTAAATCTATTATAGAAAAAGCAGAGGTTAGAGTGTAGACTTCTGGAATAAATTATACATATTACCAAATATATTGCCATTTTTTAAAAACAAAAATCTCAGGCATTTTGATTACTTTTGTATCTCTTCTTTTTACTTGACTTCATGGAAAACCTTTAAAAATCTAATTGCTTTAACAAGGCTCTTTACTTTTTATCAATTTACTTGAATGATGTATTTTTTCCCTGAATTCTTGACCAAATACATATGGGAAAAAAGGGTGCAGGTATGTTACTATACAGCAATCCCACGATACTCTGATGAGTTCCCCCTTTAACTCAGAAATCTTCACAGGCATCCAGCACATACACTGAGGGTTTTGATTTTCCCGGCAAGGAAATACAATTGGTGTTACTAGACAGAGTATCCCCAACTTTCCAGTGAGTCCCACTTTACCACTAAATTTTAAGGGATTGATTTTTGAGACATTTCAAATAGGAAAAGTTCCAAAAGAATGACAAGGTTCAGAGAAAAGCTAAAGGGTCAAAATACAGTAAAAAGACTGGCATTATCCCAAAAGTCTTTGTGCAATTTTTAAGTGACTAAAGCTTAAGGCCATTAAAGATTAAAACTACACAAAACCATTTGGGATGCCCTGTATGTATGTGTGTGTATGTGTGTGTACATATACATGTATGTGTTTAAAGTATATGTGTGTATATATATATATACACACACTATAAATAATTTTCTCTCTCTCCCTCTCTCTCCTTCTTTTTCTCTCTCCCTCTCCCTCTTCCTCTCCCTCCCCCCTTCTCTCCCTCTCTCTCCCTCTCTCTTCCTTTCTCTGTTTCTCCCCCTCTCTTTCCCTCTCTCTCCCCCTTTTCTCTCCTTCTCTCTCTCCCTCTCTTTCTCCATCCCTCTCCCTCCTTCTTTCTCCCCCTTTTCTCTCCCTCTCTCTGTCTCTCACTCTGTCTCTTTTTCCCTCTCCTCCTCTCTCTCTCCCTCCCCATTTTCTCACTCCCTCTTCTTCTCTTTCCCTCCCTCCCTCTCTCTCTCTCCCTCTCCCTCTCTATCTCTCTCTCCCCTCTCTCTTTCCCCCTCTCTTTCTCTCCCTCTCTTCTTTCTCTGTCTGTCTCTCTCCCCCTCTCTCTCCCTCTCTTTTCCCCTTTTCTCTCCTTCCCTCCCTCTCCCTCTCTTTTTCTCTCCCTCTCTTATTTTTCTCTTTTTCTCTCTCTCTCTCTCTCTGACTCTCTCTCTCTTTCTCTCTCTCTGACTCTCTCTCTCTTTCTCTTTCTTTCCCCCCTTCCCCCTTTTCTCTCCCTTCCTCTCTTTCTTTCCCCCATCTCTTTCTCTCTCTCTTCACGATAATAAGAGGGTTTCTTCATCTCCCCAAAGAGCCAGAGCCCTTCAGCACTAACGATGTAGGCAGAACAACTCAGCACATGTGTCACAGCCTCTGTAGGCACACATGTGTATATTGTTGTTTATTCCTTTCCGTCACGCCCGACTCTTCGTGACTTCATTTGGAGTTTTCCTAGCAAAGACACTATGTTTTACCCTTTCCTTCTCCAATTCATTTTACAGATGAGAAGACTGAGGCAAACAGAGTTAAGTGACTCACCTGGAGTGACAGCTGGTAAGTGTCTGAGGCCAGATTTGAACTCAGGAAGATGAGTCTTCCTGACTCTAGGCCCAGCACACTAATATCTAGTATTTGCAGACAGGCCTAACATTCCAGAGCTAGTAGAGACCTCAATGATGGTCATTTTACATACGGGTAAGAGAGGTTAAGTGATTTACTCAGAATCACATAGCTAGGAAGCGGCTTAGTCCAATTGGAACTTGGGTCTTTCTCCCTCAAGCCCAGCATTCTATCTAGCACCATCTAGCTGTCTCTTAGTAGAAGCAGTGGAAAGAATCCTGGAATTAAAACCTAAGAGCCAGAATTTAAGATGTGATATGAAAGAAAACCAGAGAATATCTTCTGTTAATGTCATCTTGATGGTGTCAGGGGGATAGATGAATTCACTGAGATGCGTGACACAAGGAAACTGGAGAAGACCCAGTGATACTCAAACCCAGAGCTCTGTAGCCAACCTACAAATACTTTATTAACAAGTACCTGGTGACTACCCGAAGAGAGTGAAGAGGACTTGGTTCAGTGCTTTAGTCTGCGGTCCTTTCCAATTCTGAAATTCTTCAAAGATGATATAGAAGATAAAGAAAAGGCTCACTTTTCCATTTCCCTTCTGATACTTGCGTTGTTTAAGCTGGAAGGAACCATGAAACAATAAAGAAAAATGGGCATTTTATGCAAACTTAAGATCAAAGCTTGGATTCTGGACTTCACTAGAACATACTAGTATGAAAATTAAAATAGGATTCATTCATCTCTATCTGTATTTTTATTGCTTCTGCTAAGTCCATTTCTTAGCCACAAACTTTCTTCAAAAGTGGCTTAAAAAGATATCTTATCTATATACTTGTAGTCAAGTTTCTCAAGATGATTCTTAAAACTTACTTTAAAAGGGAGATTTCTAATCATGTAAAGACATTCTGTATATCAGAAACTGGTCTAGTTAATGTCTTTGATTTTGATATTTTATCTCATCTCACATATGGTATCTCTATACTCACACAGTTTGATTTGTTAGTGATGAGATACAATTTTTTAAACAAATTTCATTTGTAGGAAATATGTCAAGATATTTTCATCTTTTGCAGAAATATAAAACTCAACCAATTTAACTCTTTTTATAGTCTACCTAGATGGTCTCTGAACTCCTTTCTGTTTTTAAATCTATGGCCCTATGATTTGTCAAGAAATAACTTCAGTAATAGAATGTATAGAATATAAATTATAATATCACATGGTATGATATAATAGCATAGTATAATATAGCACAATATAATATAATGTGTATAACAGGACACATATAAAGTTGATCTGCCTGCCTGTAATGAACCATATGTGTTACCTTAGCATTTGATTACTCTGGGGATGGTGAAGCAGTCCTCATATTGACCAGGGAGCAGGAAGAAATAATGATTCTGTAGATCTCTTTCTTTTCTTCCTGACTGCAGAATGTTAGAAGCATTCAAATCTATCTCTAGAGCAGTGAGGAGAAAAGGATTGGCCTTCCTCCTATGTGGAAGAAAAGGCAATTGTAACCATTTGGAGCTGCTCAGTGAGCTGAGACTGGGCCTTGGGGTCTCTGGCTGCCTTTCCCATTTTGTATTTTCTTTACAGAATACAGGTGACTGAATAGCAATTCTGAGATGGACACATTCCCATCCTGGAGATAACCTTGATGATTCAAGAAGTTGGAGATCCTAAGTCTGTTGGTCAAGACTGACAAACAGCAGGGAGAGTTCCCATATGGGAGGATGTATTGCCATTAGGGGAAAGACACCCTTTGCCTCACTTTACAGAAGACATGAACTGAGAGATGCTTACGCAGTACAATGTGAAGGTAAAATGACAAATATCTTTTTGGCAATTCTGTGAACGGTTTCGTGTTCTGATGTTTAAGTCTCAACCTCCAGAGAAAGTATAATTGTCCTTATTTATGTTGTTTAAGTTTATGTCAAGGTGTGAGCCCCAAAATATACAATCTGAAAGAAAAACTACTGAGGTACAATTCCAGGCCAATAACCATTTATTAAAGGTTCACTTGCTTGTTATGAAGTTAACTTGCTTAATCATAGGAAGTTAACTAGAGGACCTCTACTCTTTCTTCCTGGGCTGAAGACCAAGCCCAGTGTGACTGCCCTTTAATGAATAGGATTCTAGATCTTCCTCACAATCTGAGATGCCTGCTTCTTCCAGGGCCTTGGTTTTATAGTGCTCAATATCCAGAAAAAGCAAAAAAATACAGGATCTCAGTGGTGAATAGACCTTGCCCTCCAGGAGGGTCTATATAAAGTACAGAATCCCATTGATTGACAAACAAACCTATCTTGACCTTTCAGGAGGTCCTACTGAGCTGATGAGCAGACCCATGCCTGAATAGATGTCAAAACATCTCGATGGGCCAATGAGTCAGAAGAAAGGTAGACCTAAAGTCAACAAACATTGTCATTCACTGGTCAAATGCTCATGGCTATCTCCCAATATTGGGCAACAGGGGGATGATGAAGGGCAGAAGATCAAAGAAATAGCTGGGGGACTTTCCGTATCATTGAGCCAACTCCATCACACTGGGCTTGGTCAGGAAGAGAGAGTAGAGGTCTTCTAGTTAACTTTCCATGACTAAGCAAGTAAACTTCATAACAAGCAAATGAATTTATGGTTTTCTAATTTACAATTTGGGGCCTTTTATAAGAAAGAACATATCCTATTTAATTATTCCTGAATGTACATGTGTTAGTTGATTCAGAATGTACATGTGTTAGTTGATTAATTAAATGTATATTGATAATTATAGTGTTAATAATTACTTACCATCACTACCCCTATGAAATCACTAGCTAATTAATACCAAATGGGATAAAATAATGGTCTAACTATCCATTTCACTTATGATAGTCTTTTGTGTTAAACAATTTTTTGTGAAGAGAAAAGGAATACCTGTTCTAAACCTGTTTAATATTATACAATGCGTATCTTTCTACCTCCTTTTGTGGGGAGACTCTAGATATGAGATAAAGTCAAAGTAAATTTTTCCCAGGGTGAATAATAGACAAAAAAAATGTGATAAAAAGTAATCTGACTTGTCTTCTAAGAGATCATGCTCCCACAGGTCTGAACCTGATTTACCTTCATTGGGCAGATCTAGAGCTGAAAGGGTTGTCTAGGAGAGAGGAAGTAGTTACAGTGCCCCAGACTCTTGGGTCTATCAGAGGTTCTTATTATTAGATATACATATTGTATACATCAATTTTCATTCAACTAAAAGGCATAATATTTTACAGCCAGAAAATGTTCTTTTTTTCTTCAAAAGGGAACATTTTACTATTTTTACTAATATTTTAGTGAAATTATCTTCTCCCCTCCCTCTTTCAATAATATTACCATAAATACTATATGTAGCAGATAACTTAGAAGCAAACATCAACAGCATCTTTAAAAAAACTCTCCTTTACCTCTAGGGTTGATGGTCGCTGTCTATATTTTACAGGCCAATGATAAATAGTTTCAATAATCCAAAGGTGAGTGAAAACAATGGAGGAAGCAGTATGAAGAATATTAATCTTTGTAAAAATGTAAGAGAAAAAATACAGAGTAGTAATATAGTAAGAGGGAAGGATTACTAGTGGCCTGCTACAAGACACCAAATTTAGAAATATGAGCTAAGAAAGTATGACAATAGAGACTCTTAACTAAGAACTATTAAAATCACCCCAGATAGGATTATCTGAGAAGAAGCATGGCAGAACTGATAAAGAATTAGCCTTTGAATCAGACTCCTGGGTCAAGCCTTGCCTCTGACATATTAGCTTTGTAAGCAAGGGCAAATCACTTAATTTCCCAGTGCTCTTGAAAACAATAATTAAAGAATGCAAGTGTAACCTTAACCTCTCTCATAGAACTTGCTACTGTACTTGTAAGATAGAAGATAATATTGGGGAGTTCTAGTGTGACACCTTCTGGATGGTATTTACTATCATAGCTAGAGAGAGATTGGGTGAACTAGAGGAAAAGGACAAAGAAACTGACTGAATTAAACGTCAGACAGAAAGGCTATGGAGAGACATTTTGTGAGAACCTGAAGAGAAATTTGAAAGACTTTGATCAACATCCCAAGAGCCATGTTTCTAGGGTCTCTATTTCTATAGCTGTGGAGAATCCAACAGTTGGAATTGATGGTTAGGGTAGTTCTGGCTGCGATCTTTCTTACAGCAGATAAGTTGCTGAAATACTCTTTGTATGGTTTGTAACTCTGAGGATAAATTAGCCAGCAACATTGATGACAGTCCAAACCTATGAGACTGGAGGCTGGAGGAGGGAGGAAGGGAGAAAGGAGTAAAAGCACATGGAAAATGAATTTTATCTGTTTTATTTATAAACTGGGTGAGGGCTTAGAGGTAACTGATTAGTTAATGAGAAAAGTCATGCATTTTCAATAATTTATAAGGAAGTATCAGAACCTATCTTTTGATTGCCCTAAAACGCGAGTTGAGTCTTATTAAAGAAATGAACCAGTAGGAAGGAGAGAGGTGTCAGGGTTGGAGTGGTTATCATTTAGTATAGTGCACATCATAGGCTACCCAAGACCATGTGAGACTTCATGTAAGGTGGTTGTTCCCAACACGTGACAAATACAGAAGAACAGCCAGTAGGTATCTATGGAAGGAGCTCCCTTCCCTGATGAAATCATAGATCTGGACTAACTTCCCCATCTTGCCCTCCTCCCAAATCAACATTGCATAGTATTTGCACCACAAATCACAATTGCTTTACAAATTAATCTGCCTACTTTAACTCTGTTGGGACACTGAATGCTAGTTTATACTGTATAGTTACTAGTGTACAATAGATAGTTATTTCATAACTAATCGTCTAGCCAAATGTTTCTCATCAGGATGCTGAATTCATCCTGCAATCAGAAAGACAGAATGAAGACTGCATGGAAAATGGTTTGTAGGATCAGGCAGACCCTTAAAAATAACAGGAATCAGTTCATCCGTATCTGCAGAAAGAACATATAAAATGTTCAGATGTTAATATGAAGGTTGCAATTCCCGATCAGTTTTCAGGTCAATTATGCAAGTAAATATAAAAAGAAAGTCTGGTTTGTGTATGTATATCTTTGTGAATCTCCTTTGTGTGACTGATATAAAGCTAGATTTTAAGGCAGTGTCTGAGGGCTTCAAGAAATCACAATTCCAAGTTATACATGATGACAACACTTTACATTTACATAGTACTTTTCAGTGCCCACACTACTCATTTGATCCTTGAAGAAGGTAGAAAAATTATTTTTATTCTCATTGTTTTCAATGAGGAAACTGAACCTCAGAGAAGAAAAGTGACTTTCCTAAAGCTGCAGCTAGAAAATGGCAGCCACAGGCCTCCAATCCAGGACTTCTGCCAGGAAGAGTACATTGAATGTGCTACTAAAGCCATGATGCTACCCAGAGAAACAAATCTTTACAAAGGTTTGGTTGTATTAAATCTCCTTCCTTTAACCATAAGTTTTAATTGTGTAGCCTCCTTCATTTTATAACAAAATAAGAGTTATTCAGTTAAACTCTGAAATAAGAGTTTACAATCTAATGTTTTAATTCCTCTCTGCAAATTTTCTTGAAATGGCCTTTACTTCCCATTTGAAACATAAATTAGCAAAAAGAGCAAGAAAGTTAGTGTTTCACCATCTAACAAAGTTCTGCACCATCTTGGTTTGTCTTGGACACCTATCCCAAAGGGGTTTACTTACTGGACCACCAAAGGCAGTGGATTCCCCTTTGAGATTGTCCTGTTTCATGACATAGACCTGATGACAGTATTTTAATAGTACTCCCAAGAGTTATGCACCATTTTGCAGTTCCAAAGCCTGCCAAACTTGATCTTCCCAACAACCCTGTGAGATAAGTAATCCAGATATAATTGTGTCCACGAAGGAGGAAATGGCCTCAGTGAGGTTAAGTGATTTTCCCATGGTCACATAAGTAGTAAAATACAGTCTTAAGACTGGGACTGAGATCTGAGGAGTTAAACACTTTAGTTCAACATCATGATTAAGAAAATGTATAACATTTATTAAGTAGGAGCCATTGTAACTGAACTTAAATAATACTAAGAAGTCCATTATTACAGTAACAAGCTAGACAAAAATAACTTTCCCTATGACTAATAAGAAATAAAAAGCCTGATAAGGATATTTAAGGCACTCTGGCCCATAGGTCTTTAAAAAAGGGGAAAAAAAGTTTAAAACATGTTCTAAGTCTAGCAAAAATAGTGTGGCATCCAGATCACTTGTCTATGCTCCCCTTTCAGCATTTTTAGGACAGGCTTTTATTGAAACCTTTCTTACCTAAATAGAACTTTTCCTTCTGCTCTATCAGCTTTAAACTGATAAATACACATTGTAATTATTCATTCTGGCAATTTGCTAATTTAAAAAAATGCAACATTAACCTGAGATCCTGTGTGATAACTAGCAATTTTTGCATCTAGAGAAAGTAGCACAGAACGTTCCTGGAACAAAAGGCAAAAAAAAATGTCCTCAAACGCTTGGGAGGAGGTCAACTGTAACAATGGGGAGTTGGGGGAAGAGGTTGTTCTGGTTGGGTGAGTTAGAGCTCACCTGAGTTATGATCAGTAGAGAAATTGAGCCCATTGTTTCTACTGTGCTGTCAGGTCCTTCTAAATACCGGTACCCTGGGTATCCTTTATCACTCTGCTGTAGTTCCAATTCTGTGGCAATGCATTTCTAAACAAAAGATAAAATGAAGATGTTATGGTTGGCTTTGGCATACTCTATTTGAGTATGGACGTCTCAGACTTCCGTTTAATAATCAACAACATCTCTTAAGCATCTGCTATGCACAAAGCCTTGGTAAGTCACCGAGAATACACTGTTCCCTTAGCCGCTTGACATTCTAGTCAAATTGCTCTGTTTGCTGCTCCCCATACACAATACTCTATCTCTCAGCTCTGTGTCTTTGCACAGATTCTTTCTCATGCCTGAAATGCCCTCCCGCCTTCCCCGTGTTGATTTAAGGTTCAGCTGAAGTTCCCCCTCCTTTAAGAGGTCTTTTCTAGCTCTCCAAGCGGTTAATGTACAACCTCCCAAAGTAATTCTTGCATTTGTCTCGTGTGTATCTTGTGTTTATTTGTCTATTAACATGTTTTATTCCCTCAATCAAGTGTAGACTATTTGACAGAAGTCAAGGGCTGTCTCAAGGGAGTGGGGAATATAGAGTCAACTTTGAAATAAAAAAGATCTGGGTTCAGATTCTGCCTTTGACACATATCTCCCTGGACAAATGAACTTTTCAATACTCTGGGCAGTTCTGTAAGCCTATAAATTACAAAGAAGGTGCCAATTTTCATTAGAATTAACCCAGGAGTTCCCTATACTAATGAAATAAGTCTAGTAACTATCTTTATTCCCAACACTTAGCATAGAGCTCTGGATCACAGTAGGTACTTAATAAATACTTACTAATTGGGAAACTTAAAGTAACAGTCTATGCTCTCAAGTGCCTTCTACTGGGAGATATAGACACACTTAGGATCACAATACAAAATAGCAAGCAATGTGTAACAAAAATAGATACAGATGTGCTCTAAGAGAATTTAAGGGAGAGGGAATATTTTCAGCTGAGGGGGAATCACAGAAGACTTCTAGTAGGTGTCTCTTGATCTGAGCCTTGAAGGAAAAGGATTCTTTGAAAAGAAATGCAGAAGTCAAGTCATAGAAACATGAAAAAGGAAGAACTGAGAAGCAGTAGAACTTTCCCATTCTGTCCTATAATTTTATTCTTTCTTGTTCCCTAATCTCTGTTGAAGATAAAAGGCTTCATCTCTCAGACACAGCAGCTGAAAAGCAAAAACTACATCTAGTTTCTCTTGTGCCATTTTCACAGTCCCATACACCTATAATGAAAGATAAGAAAAAAAAAAGTTTGGGCTTGATGTATGCTCCTGGTTCAGGAGATGGGGAAAATTACAACTCATGCTTAATAGGAGACTGTTAAGTTCTACTGGCTCTTACAAGTTCTGCAGAGTCAACGTGCAGTTAAATATGTCAACAGAAAGTCAAACAATCAACTGAGGGACCCAGAATTAGGAGTGTATACAAATTTATTAGGTGTGCATGCACATGTACAAGTATGTCTCCTGTGGGCTCCCTCTTACATATGAGTTGTCTAATTAAGGCAAGTCAACAAGCATATATTAATTGCCAGTTACATGCCAGAAGCTGTGCTAAGCACCAGAAATAAAAAGAAAGGCAAAAAGCCTCCCTCCCCTCAAGGAGCTCACAATCAAGACAATACACAAACAACCACATATAAACAAGTTCCATAAAGGATAAGTTGGTGATAATCTAAGAGTGATAACATTAAGATTATGGAGGCTTGAAGAAAAAGCCAGGGAAGTGAGGAGAAGGAGGTAAGGTAGGATAAAAGTCCAGGAATGGAGGATAGTCCATAAAAAATGCATAGGAAGGAGCTGGAATGTCTTGTGTGAGGAACAGTAGGGAGGCTAGAGTTACTGGATCCTTGTGTGGAGGGGAGGGAGAAGAATGGAAAGATAGAAATGGGCCAGATTATAAAGGGACAGCTGCATGGTGCAGAGACTAGAAGGCTAGGAGTTAAGAACACATCTTTCTGAGTTCAAATCTGGCCTCAGATACTTACTAGCTATGTGACCCTGGGCAAGTCACTTAACCCCCTTTGCCTCAATTTCCTCATCTGTCAAATGAGCTAGAGAAGGAAATGGCAAACTACTCTAGTATCTTTGCCAAGAAAATCCCAAAAGGGGTCCCAAAGAGTCAGACATGACTGAAATGATTGAACAGATTATGAACAATTTTAAAATCCAAAACAGATTCGATCCTGAAGGCAATAGAGGTCACTGGACTTTTTGAATGAGGGAGTGACATAGTCAGACCTGAAGATCATCTTGATAAACTTTTCTACTAGATAGAGGCTTTTTCATTATAGCCATAATGTAGAGCCAATCAGCAGTAGATTCCTGAGAGAATGCTACTGTGAACAGCTTTTAAGATTCGGATTACACAGTATTAGTGAACACTCTGTTTATTCCATTACAAATCTTTATTCAGTACAATGTTCACAGTTTCAACAGTTCACAATATTATATACAATCTTCAGAACAAGGGAAGTCTCAATATTATATCTTATTACAGAAAGGAACAAAGAACAAGAGAAGAATTACCTGGTTTCCCTAAGGGGCAAACCAGCTTAACACTTAAAGATTCAATCAACCTCATCTATCTAGATTTCCAGTATTATTCCTCTTGAACATTCTGCACTCTTGCCAAAATGGGCTAATATCTAGGCTATATCTATATCTACGAAAATTGTCTCCAAAGAATAGAAATGACTTCCACCTTCCTGTTTGCTGATCAAATTTCCTCCCATCCTTTAAAACAAAACGTAAAAACCACCTTCTCTGTGAAGTCTTCCCTTCCCTCAATTTGGCAATAACATTCCTTCCCTTTGTCGGCACAACATACTCTGTTTTGTAATTTTCCAGTGGCTTATAATGTATATTTATCTATTGTTTTATACCTTGCTAGATTTTCAGCTCCCTGAGGCCAGGGAAACCTGCTTGCTTTAAATTTTCTCTTTTTCAAACCTAGTACAGATATATACGGATATGGGATTCTCTCTCTCTCTCTCCCTCCCTCTACCTCTCCATCTCTCCCTCTATCTCTCTACATGTTACCAAGCATTTAAGCTCCATTGATCATACTGTATTCATAGTGTTTTACTATGCTTTTGCATACACACACACACACACATACACACCCTATGCATATAGATGTAAGTATAGCTAGAGAGATAGAAATACCTTGTGCATCTAATATTTGTTTCCTAGAGAACACAGGTTTGTGGTTGCATATATATATATATATACAAGCGTATATATGGACAGCGGTCATAGACTTGTGTCTCTTATATGTATATACATATGTGTATATACATCTGGAATTGATGAGGAAAAAGAGAAAAGTAAAGAAGACATGGTTAGAGCCAGATAAACTCACCAATTTAGATTTAAGGTTTGGAATTAGGCTGTTGCAGCTGCCAGAAGTTAAAGAAAGAGTCGGTCTAGTTAGTGACTCTGAAAGATATGGGGACCCAGATTGTTCCTGAAACTGGAGCCTATCGAAAAAGGGCTGCACCAGTGCATTAGCCTAGGAAGCCACTGGCCAGAGGGGGCCGCTCCCCGTTCCCCGCCTCCCAACTCTTTGAGCATTCCGTGTCCTGGAAAGGAACTGAGCCTTTAAGCCGGCCACCTGACGCTGCCTCTGCCCGGTTTCTGTGCCCATCACTGAAGGTAAGGCTGTGGGCTGCTGGGGTGGGAAATGGAGAAAGAGACTTGGTTCTTGGCACGATGCCAGAGTTGTGAGGAGGGGCGCGATAAGGGGGA
>CM053593.1:318174097-318202716 GCA_028646575.1 Pseudocheirus occidentalis | reverse complement strand
GGAAGAGCAGGAGGACTGGGAGGGGGAGAAGGAGGAGGAGGAAGAGGAGGAGGAGGAGAAGGAGGGGGAGGAGGAGGAGGAGGAGGAGGAGGAGGAGAAAGAAGAAAAGGAGGAGAAGAAAGAGGAGGCCGGATTCTTTTGCACGATGCCCTCCTTCGACGAGGTTCTGCAGAAGGCGGGCGAGTTTGGGCGCTTCCAGCGGCGGGTGTTCCTGCTGATGTGCCTGACGGGCATCACTTTTGCCTTCCTCTTTGTCAGCGTGGTCTTCCTGGGCATCAGCCCAGACCACTACTGGTGCCGGGGTCCCAGCGCCGAGGCGCTGGCGGAGCGCTGCGGCTGGAGCCCGGAGGAGGAATGGAACCGCACCGCGCCGGCTCTGAGCCTGCGAGAGGCTGGAGAGCGCTCCGACGGGCGCTGTCAACGCTACGAGCTGGAAGCGGCCAACTGGAGCAGCGCTGCGGGCACCGGCGACGCTGGCGCTGGGGGTCTGAGCTGCAGCGACCCGCTCTCCTCCTTCCCCAACCGCACGGCGCCCTTGGTCCCTTGCCAGGGCAACTGGCAGTACAGCCAGTCACACACTTCCATTGTCAGCGAGGTAAGTGGGCACAGGACGCTGACCTGGTGTCAGGACTAAGTATCATGGTCAGGGACCTCCCGCACACTCTGTGGTCGTTCTCTTGGACAACAAGTGCTCTGGAGTGCCAAGAGCTTGACTTGGGGTCGGGAGGACCTGGATTTAAATGAGCCTCCTACACGGACTAACTGCGTGGCCTTTGGGCTCTCTGAGCCTTAGTTGCCTCCTCTGTAAAATGAGAATAACCACAGCATTTACCTTGATCAAATGAGATCATGTAGGTCAAGTGCTTTGCAAGTTTGCAGTCAATAGATCGATGCTAGTTATTATTATTAAGATAAATGAGCTTTTTTCTCCTCCCCCCGCCTTTTTTCCCCTGGATTTGTATGGGGATTGGATGGAGAGGTGTTCAGTGTGCTGAGTTCAGAAGAGGAAGGGTTGCTGGTGGAAGGCAAGCGGAGCTGAGGGACAGAAGTGAGTAGACCAGACTTGGAGGTGCTCCAAAAGCATTACTAGACGTGAAGGTGATGAACCTGAAGTACCGGTGAGACTACTCATTTTCCTTTTTGTGGTGTGTCCTATTTGTATGTTAGTAGGAAAGATAGATCAGTAAGATACAGAGGTGAGCCTCAGTGGTGAAGTATAGGACCAACAGTAGGTGTGGTCTTATATCAACCTCAGCTCCAACCAAAGAGCTGATAAAATCTTGCCATTCTTAGTTAATTCAGGTGTTTTAGTGGAAATACTGCTATGACCCATCTTTTTGGAAGAAGTGTACATCATTGCAACCACACTAATTCAGCACAGATTTATTTGTGGTTTCCATGGTATTTATGCAGTTGTATACTTAAGTGGGTCTCCTCTTAGATGAACCCTCCAAGAGTTCCATTGGTCATAATATATCCATGCCTCGGCAGTTTTTATTATTGTCTTCCCATGAGTTCTTTGCAAACGATCAATTCTAAATATAGGGGAAGATTTCTTCTAAGACTTTTAAATGGGTTGAGTACCAGCCTTAATCCATCTGTTACACACACCATGGTGACTTTAATTACCTGGTCTTACCTCCTTTTCCATTACACATTTTGGGAAATGTACTTGCTCTGAAGCCTTCACCTTACTTACTTAACTTCCTTTGCTATTTACAACCCCGCAAGATAAATAGGGTAGGCATTGGAGCATTTTACTTATGAAAAAATTAAGGGTCAAAGAAATTTAGTGACTTGTCCTAAGACACACAACTAATAAATGAAAGAATGGGAACTTGAGCTCAGGTGTTCCTCATCTAAGTCCATCTTGGGTTCCAGTATGCTGCACTGCCTTTCTGCATATAATATATATTGTAAATGATCTATTATATATGTATTATATATATATACATATATATATATATCAGATGGATAATATGTTGTCTACTTTGTGTAGACAAATATGTGTGTATTTGTATGCCTGACTTCTTGAATCCAAAATGGTAGAGGACTTAGCATGTTACAGTTAATCCTGGGTTGAGAAATTTGTGTAATAGCTCACTAGTTAGCATGTAGTAGGTCAGGGTTTATAAAACACTTTTCCCACAACTTTGGAAGGTAAATAGTTTTAAGTGCTATTACCGCCTTTTATAGAGGAAACAGACCCAGAGAAATGGAGTCATTTGTTCAAATGCATGCACGTGGTAAAGCCAGGAAGCTTCCTCACAGATTCCTGGTTCTAGCCTGTGTTCTTTCCACAACAGGATACTGCCTACTAAAAACTTCTGGAAAGTTTTTACAATAAAGCAGCAATGGCTAAAATCTAGATATTTTTTCATCATTACTTCCATGAGAACGCTGAGATCCTGAAGCAAAGCCTTTCATTTCTCTCTTTCTCTAACTCCTGGAAAGTTAACATGAGGACTATTGAATCTGATTTGACTTTCTTCATTGCTGTTAGTTGACAGGAAAGTGCTATTTTAGGAAAGTAATAATCCTGTTTTGTGGATAGTTTTCCGGACGACTTGATAGTTTACATTGCCTATAGTAACCCATGGCAAGACTAGGGCTGCCCTTTCCTGTGCCTTTAGTAACATGATAGTCTCCATCCTTAGGACAATTACAGATAAGGAGGTCATTCAGAAAAAGAGCATACTGCTGTTAAAAATCTACAGCCTTTAAAATATCCCCTGCTAAAAAGTCACCAGATAGAGTAGGAGGTATTTGTTAGCACCTATAATTAGATATGTAAGAAGACATTTGTCAAGAGAAGACAAAATAAGAAAGGGTGAACAGATGATCAGAAAGTATTGACTAAGCACCAAACTAGAGAACTACATATCATTCTATCCCTGATTTCCTTTCTCTATAATAAAAACTGATGTTTATATAATGCTTTAAAGTTTGCTAATCACTTTACACACCTTACTTGCTACAAAACACTTTATGTTTCCTTATAGAGAACCATAGACAACCCTGTAGATACGTACTGCAAGCATAATTATCCCCATTTTATAGATGAGGAAACTGAGGCTCAGAGAGGTTATCATAGTCTCATACCTAGTAAGCATGAGTATCAAGACTTTCCCAAGCCCAAGTTCAGTGGTCTATACCATGTTCCTGCTCCATATGAAACAGCCAAGTTCAAGAGATAATTTCAAATGAATAGAAAATGTATATGCTGTACAAACTGTGGGTAGGGAAGGTAAAGAATCTATATGAAAAATATATAAAGAGTTTATTAGATTAAGAGTGTTTTGATGCTTTTGTTCATGCTGGATTAGACTTGGCTGGTTATTGTTGCTATTTCTGATGATTTCGGTGGCTGTATTTTTGTGTAGCCTTTGACCTCAGCTAATTCGTGTAAGAATGACAGAGATAGTTTATGAAGGCAATTGTAATTCAAATGAAATTTTTATTTTCACATGTTCACTTAAAAAGCTTAGTGTTCATACATGTGAGGCTCAAATAAGAAAACTATTTTCTGAAACTATTGTTTATAGTATTTTGACCTATTAAAGATTTTAGGTTATATGCTTGACATCAATGTTTTCTGTACCTTTCTCAATGTTTTCTTTCTATTAATGAGGACACTTGTGGTTAATGTAGGTAGATCCAGGGTTGCTTTTTTTTTTATTATTATTTTTATCTATTTGTTATTTTTACAGTCAGCTTTGAAGCAAGGTGCTTTTGTGTGCTTAGGGTGACCACTGAGTGACTCAAGTTTTACATTTTACTTTCACCCAAACTGAAGGAATTAATTCCAGCTTAAAAGGAATAAACTTGATTACTTTCCATTAAGTGTGAGTTTATTACGAGACCTAGGTTCTTAGTTCTTTGAGAAAGTAGCACTGTCTTTTCAAGGAATAGTCAAGACCAGGAAGTCTCAGAAGTCATCTGTGAATTTATCTTCCAGCTTGTTGATTAAAGACTTCTGTTCAAATTATTATTGTTCAAATGTAAATATCTTTGATCGGAGAGGGAAAGGATTGTGGGGAGAAAGGAGGATGAGGGCTCTGGGTGCCTGAAGAGGGGGAGGGGCATTGAGAAGAGGAAAACAAAAAGTAAAGGTCAGAGCATCAGTGCCAAAGAAAAAGTTCACCTGGTTTTTTTTTTTTTTTTACTGTTTCATGTAGGGCCAGCCCTGATTTTGTTTTTTCAATGATGAGACCCTTGCCACTCCCACCCCCAAAACCAAACACCTGCATCTCTTCAAAAATAGAGGTTCTGGTTGTTTCTGTTTAGTTAATTATCCACCAATAGACAAAATAGTTGAGTTGATGAGTTGTCATACCCCTGACAGAATGGATCTCTCCATGTTTATAAAAGGAAGGCAATGGAGAATGCCCTATCCCAGCCCCCTGTCCCCTCCTCCCTACCAGTGTAACAGGTGAACACACAGTAGCCTGGGCTGTGTTTTTCCTATACTGGATATCTTCATTTGAAGGTATGACTTGGAGCAGGGAAGGAAGCAAAAGGGAGAAGGGAAAGGCTGTTTGGAGCAATCATTTTTATGTACTGACATTCAGAGTACAGAAAAGACTTTTCTCAGCTGCTCCACAGCTCATGAGTACATCTGTGATGCCAGATTAGGGATCCTCCAGGGGCAGCTGGACATACACTCTTAGGGGATCAGTGAGAAGCAAGAAGGAAGGTTTGCCTCTCAGAAATTCAGAAGATTACATTACATTACATAACATTATCCAAACTAGAATCGAAAAATAAAAACAAAAACATTAAAATGTGAGTTCCAACATTTCTCCTCCCCCTTCTTTCTTCCTTCCTCTCTTCCCTTTCCATTTTCCCATATCCACTCCCCTTTCTACCTATGTATTTATTTTTGAGGGCATAAGACCATTTCTAAAAAGTTTCTGAGGATACCTTTCAAAAAGAAATATGATTAAGCATTTGTTTGTAAGCACTAGGGATAAATTTCTAACATTTATTGCTTAATGATATTGTTACTTGTCTTGGAGGTGAGTATAATAGAAACTAAACAGAGATTTTTTTAAAAAGAGCTTTGTTTCTTTTTATGTGACTTCACACATGCCAGAGGTACAAGTTGGAGGCTTGAAAGACTGTGAGCAGATATCTAATAAAATACTTGCATCTAAATAACACAGATAATTTGAAATCATTATTATACATCCCAATAAAAGAACTAACTCTAATGCTTTTATTTTTTTGTTTACTCTACTTCACATTTTTTGTTTGTTTTCTTTTTTTGTTTTGCTTTTTGGAGGGCACTTGGGGTTAAGTGACTTGCCCAAGGTCACTCGGCTAGTAAGTATTAAGTGTCTGAGGGCAGATTTGAACTGAAGTCCTCCTGACTCTAGAGCCAGTGCTCTATTCACAGCACCACCTAGCCTCCCTAACTTCGTATTTTCTTGGGATATCTTGCCTAGATCTCCCATCAAACTACTACTAAAATGATGGTGCTGTTTTTTTAAAAATGATATCCTCCAGGATTAGCACATAGTAAAATATTTGATGAATTGAATTAGCCTGACCTAAGTCAATTTTAGAATCCTGTTTGGGAAAATAAAAAGGAGAAAGGGAAAAGCAATGAGAATGGGGATTATTTTTGGACTGACCTTAAACTTTAGTCCTTTTATTAATCATAGAACAGCGTAGGACATGAATAGGCAACATGAATAGTGGAAAGAACACTAGATAGGACTCAGGAGACCTGGGTTCAAACCTTCCCTCCAACACTAACCAACTATGTGAGTTTGGGCAAGTAAACTTAACCTTTCTGAGTATCAGTTTCCCCACCTATGAAATGAAGAGTGGGACTAGATGACCTCTGAAGTTCTTTTTAGTTCTACAAAGTCTATGACTGGAAATTTCCTTCTATTATCTTGTTCCACCCTGATACAAAGATGATTTTAAGTGCAGGATTAATTTTTCAGCCCTACTGTCATTAAAAGTGAATATCCTAAAATCTTTCGAAGACTAAGGATATTTGTTGCTCTCTAAAAGTTGAATTAAAGTTGTTGTGACTTTCCCAGGGTCACACAGCTAGTAAGTGTCAGAGACTGGATTTGAACTCAAGTCTTTCCAACTCCAAGCCCAGCACTCAATCCATTGTGCCACCTAACGGTCTCTATAAATGGCAACGAATAGGTATTTCACAAAAGGATAAACTTATACATGTAGATGTGTATTTTATAAATCTGGAAAGGGTTTTTCTTCATAAAATATTTGATAGACTTTGTCTTATTAAGTGGGGTGAATTGGGGGGGGGGAGAGTTACAGAGATATTTAATTTTTCATTAAACACTCATGATGACTTCAAACCTTGCTTGTAATACCCACTTTAGTCCCTGTCTCCTAATAAACAACATAGAAAGAGATGAAGTGAGTCTGTCTGAAGAATGGGACAATGAGAAAATACTCATTCGTTGATAAGATGTGGATGCAAAATTGACATTTAAACACCTTCTTCTAGAATCTTCATTACCAAAATTCTAAGTCAACTAGTTGGAGAGTTTTGCATCAGCAGCAGAGAAGACAATTTAGAGCCATGGATCTGGAGTCAGAAAGTGCTGAGTTCAAAGCTGGTCTCAGGCACTTAACAGCTGTGTGACCCTAGGCAAGTCACTTAACCTCTGTCTGCCTTAGTTCTTTCATTTGCAAAATGGAGCTAACAATATTTCCTGGGATGGTTGTAAGGATAAGATAAGATATTTGTAAAGTTGTATTTTCACAAACTTTAAAGTGCTTTATAAATACTAGCTCTTATTCCATTTTATACATAGCCCAAATCAAGAGATGGGGGTAGGGGTTGAGGGTATAAACTTATTTACCTACAGTACACCATTTTGATTGATTCTATTGCCAAGCTTCAAAACCTTTTTGACTTGTGTGTTCAGGCCAAGTTTCAAATGGAAGGATTATTTTTTTTAACATGTGCCAGTTACAAAGGTCTGAATCTGGCTTTGCCAAAGGAATATTGACAGAATATTGTTATCTTTAGCAAACAGATTTCTTATTTAAATGTTTTCAGTAAACTCCTTAACTTATGTTTCTTCCTGTCAAAGTCTTCTTCCAGTGCCTCCTCATTGTGGGGATAGAAGTGACCCCAGTTTCTTGAAGGCTTGGTTATATCAGTAGAACCCAAGTTCTGGTGAGAAGGGTTTCAAGTATGGTCTCAGCAGCAAACTGTGAATTTTTCTCTAGGACCAACTGAAGCTAAGCCTGCTTATCACTAAAAGACTGGCCATTGTGTGTTGAACTTTTTGGCTACCGCAATTCATAAAACGCTCTGCTAAGGCATGGAGTGGCCAGAATCTGGATCTGTCAAAGGAAAAACATTGCCCTTGAAATTAGATTCTTAAATATAAAAATAAAACTTTTGTATGATAAAGATGAAGCTGAAAAAAGCTTATTTAACATATGGAAGTCTTTGTTTGAACACTGTTTGAAGTAAGTTGGTGACTCACAGATTGTTCTTCAGGGATTTCTAGTGAGGGAATGTGGTTTTGCTACAGCTTCTACTATCTGTATACTTTCTATCTTAACTATCTCCGCCATGGGATGGGTGTAATAAAGTAGCATAAATCAAATAGGTTTCCTATACCTGGGTGTTACAGTTTATATATTACTCAGTTTCCCATCTTTTACATTATCTACCAACAGACTGGGAATCATATATCAAATGATATAATCTTTAATTAAGATTTTAATTAATTAATTAAGCAAAGTAAGTAGGAAGTCAAAATCTTTCTCCCTTCTCCCCCGCCCCTCCACTCCCTAGACAAAGGAATACAATCTCACAATAGTTTCTAATTCGACTGGCAGGAGAGGGAACACTTGGGACAACTCACATTTGTAGAGCTGTAGCTGAACTGGAATACTTCTTAGTGCTTTTCTGAGCAACCAGGAGAGTACAGGCCTTAAGATGGTCTTCTTCAAGAATAAAGCACAGGCGACAGACAAACAAAAAGGCTTTACATTAGACAGCCTTGCTCTGAAGCTGCTCTTGGCTGATTCTCTGTTGACCTGTTGCTATTATCCACTGTTGAGTTTCCTTGTTATGCTCGTGCTACCACGTTTTGGAGTTATTCCTGTTGATGAGGCTTCTTTGTCTTCAAAGACATTATTTTGAAATACTGTCTGACTAACTTGCCTAGGATTAGTCAACACATGTGTAGCTCATCTGTTAGTCTGATCTTCTGACCACACACAATCAGCCAACAATAGTCAATAAATATTTATTAAGCCCCTGCCATGTGTCAGGCACTGTGCTAAACCCTGAGAATACAAATATAAAAAGATAATTCTTGCCCTCAAGAAGCTTACAATCCAATTAATGAAGGAAGATAACCCAGAAAAGTGAAAAGGAATGGGGGTGGGGGTGGGGGTGGGGGAACACATGGTTGAAAAGCCAAAAAAGTCCACTAAGGAGGGAAATGAGGAAATGTCCCAGTCCTGTTTCCTTCCTTAAATGGCTCCACCCTCCAAAGGAGAGGGGCAGAAAGTGATTATGATAAATACACATAAAAGGTCAGTTTATCTCTTGTTTCCAAACCCTGACATGTGGAGATCTCTTCTAATGTTTAAGTTGTTGTGAGTAAAGTCCTTTCAGTTCCTTTCATGTCTGCGGCAGCTAGCACTAGAACCATGCAAATTACCTTGATATTTCCCTAAGCCACAATAAACCACTTAGCAACACCAGAGGGGAGGAAGAAGACCTGGTGACTTTTGCCCCCATTCTTGCCTCCTTGATCCAATTCCTTGTACCCCTTAAAATAATAGTAGGTATTGTTATTATTGGTGATGAATCTGATCTGTATGATGGGGTTAAGTGAGTAGGGTGAAGGTTAAGGTGAAAGAATAGTTGAAGGTTTAAGGAAATAGGACAAAAAGAGTTTGCTTTCTTTTATTCCAGTCATGCTTTGATTCCATTTTCTAGTTAGCTCCCTGCACCTTTAATACCTGGTTTTACAGTAGTTTTACAGGTACTACAGCAGATATTCATATATCTGCATTTGATAGATAAGATGTCTGGCCTTTGAGTCAGTAAGATCTGAGTTTAAATTCTGCCTCAAACATTTACTAGTTGGGTGACCCTGGGCAAGTCACTTAGCCTGTTTCGTTATCCACATCGTGGTTGTGAGGGTCAAATGAAAGAAAATATAAACAACATTTTGTAGACCTTAAAAAAACTATATAAATTCTAGCTATTATTATATAGAATAATGATTATTGATTGTTTTTTTAAATTAATGTTATTTTTCTTGATATCTTTTTACATTACCTTAATTGTTGACCACCTCTCTCCCACCTACCTCCCTCTAAAACAATGGTTCTCAACCTGTGGGTTATGTTCAATTTGTAACAATGAAAACACGTCCTGCATATCAGATATTTATATTACGATTCATAACAGTAACAAAATTACAGTGATGAAGTAGCAACAAAAATAATTTTATGGTTGGGGGTCACCACAACATGAGGAACTGTATTAAAGGGTCACGGCATGAGGATGGTTGGGAACCACTGCTCTAAAAGCAAGTCATCCCCAGTAAAAACAGGATCTTAAAATAAAATATGTTGATATTAGGACAATTAGGTGGCACAGTGGATAGGGTGCCAGGCCTGGAGTCTGGAAGACCTGAGTTCAAATCCAGCCTCAGACACTTACTAGCTCTGTGACGCTGGGCAAATTACCTAACACTGTTTGTCTCAATTTCCTTATCTGTAATGAGCTGAAGGAGGAAATGACAAACCACTGCAGTATCTTTGCCAAGAAAAACCCAAATGGGGTCATAAAGAATAAGACATGAGTACAGCATTTGGACAAGAATATAAGTGTTGGGGTTAGGGGTAAGGAGGAATAATTCAACCAGATCAACAAACATGTCAGCTATGTCTGATAACACATGCAATATTTCCCTCTCCCACAACATGCCTCTGAAAAAAATGGAGGTAGGTATATGTTTTGTTTGTTTGTTTGTTTGCTTTTTTTTTTTTGGAGGGCAATTGGGGTTAAGTGACTTGCCCAAAGTCACACGGCTAGTTTTTGTGTCAAGTGTCTGAGGCCAGATTTGAACTCACATCCTCCTGACTCAAGGGTCCGTGCTCTGTTCACTGTGCCACCTAGCCGCCCCAGAGGAAGGTATATTTTAAAAAATTCTCCAGAGCCACTCTTGGGTAAATTACACAGCTTTCGGGGTTTGGTTTGATTTTTTGGTTTGTTTTTGGTTGTTGTTTGCTCCATTTACACCATTTTAGTCATTGTATGTACTGTTTTCCTATTTTTGCCTACAGAAATAATTTTCACTATCTCAATTTCCCTTAAATTAACAGAGATATTATTTATTTCAGCTAAGTGGATATCCTTTTGTTATCAACTGTACCTTGAGCTATTTTCAAAACTGGTTGTATTTCATGAAGAAAGAACAGAAGCAACATATTTCCATTACATTGGGATTTGTGAAATTTCTTTCCCTGAAACATTTTATTTGCCAGTTCTAGAAGGTTTTTTTCCTTTCATTATTGCCTGGCAAAGGCAGAGTTAATTGTATTTTTTTAATCTTCCCAAAGGGAGGATAGGTCTGAATTGCCACCGGTGTGGTGATGTCCAAAATGAGAAAGCTAGATAATTTTTTCCCTAAGATGAAGAATAAAAATGGAAGGACTATGTGTCCTAGCAGAGACTGAATCTAGTTCTAAGTAACCCTGAGCCTTCGAGAGTCTTCTGAGGGCAAACAAGAGGGAAATGGATAAAGCACTGTCTTTCCATCAAAGGAGAGTACACACAGTGTAACATTTGGTGTTTATGATTCTTTGATTTTTCCTAGTTTCAGCACTAGGGCAATATCAGGTTTCTGGGACAATAGTTCATATCCTTGTAATTTAATAAAACTTAATTTAATTAATCTTAGGCCTCCCTAAAAGATGATAAAAATGTCCTTTATGAGTTCCACCCTTACATAAACCGGTATGTATCCCTTTTAGAGTGAGTAATCCAGGCTTCTTTCCAAGAGTACTATACCCTTTCACTGTCTTCCTCCCCCACTCCTGTTTGACAGTATCCCACGTCCTGACTACCACTTTTTGTTGTTGCTTATGTCCAGTATACGCACACGACAGATCTGATTTCATAGAGTGATTGCCAACTGGAAAGGTTAAGTGACAGCACAAGATGAAAGGAAACATGTGTGGTCCGAGCTGGTAATATATTAAGGAGATTTTGATGCCATAAATTGTTGCCCCTGAAAAAAAAAACAGAGAAGAGTAAGGGTCAAATGCTCGTATTCTGAAGATTGAGTATAGATTGTGGGCATTAGAAGATCAGAGGGGAAACAGTTCATAAATTTAATTTCATTTATTTTCATAATTATTGTCAGGCAAGTTGTTTTTGAAAGATGAATCCTGTTGTCATTGCTTTTTAAGCAAATGGATGAGACAAATACAGAATTTGAGAGATGGGAGGGACTTTAATAGCTACCTAGAATAACTGAGAAGGTGCTGTACTCTATGAGAAAAGCAGAATTAAAGTATTTCCAAAGAAACTCAAGATGCACAAATTTAGAGACTTCACCCCAAATATTCACATGAACTATTTGTGCCCGACCTGTGGTAGAGCATTCCAAGGTCATATTGGTCTGATCAGCCAGAATTGGATGCACTGTAACTTGATCTAGCATAGCAATGTCACTTTGGTCCTCTTGGGGAACAAAGAACCACAACCATATCAGTGTAACTGATACATGAAAGAACATCCTTGAGAAAAGAACCTCTTCTTGAAGACCTCAGGGGAGGGGGGGAGGATGATGGAGAAATCCATCTTCTCCTGAGGCAACCCAATTCACTTTTGGACATCTCTGATTAAAACATTTCTTCCAACATTGATTCTAAATTAGCTTCTTCATAATTTCCACACATCATTCCTGTTTCTGATTTCTTTGAGGCCAGCCAGAAACAAGTCTAATTCTTTTCCCACTGATTGGCCATTTTTATACTGGAAGATATTTATCATGCCCTTGCCCATCCTGAGTGTTCCCTGCTTCCAACTAAATATCCTTAAGTGCTTTTTCCTTATGTGAAACAGAATTAAAGGCTTTCACTAGCCTTTCTGCTCTCCTCTGAACAGTTTCCAGTTTACCAATGTCTTTCTTAAAATGTGATGTCCATGACTGAACAAAAATACTGAAATGGAAATTTCAGTGGATGCTGATGAAAAATATTAAGTAATCAGAAACTGGGAGGGGGAATTAAAATAAATGAACAGGACACTATTCACCCTACTGTAAAGTTGGATGTAGGGTTTTTTTGCTTTTTTTTTGGAAGGGCAATTGGGGTTAAGTGACTTCTCCAAGGTCACATGGCTAGTAAGTGTTAAGTGTCCGAGGCCAGATTTGAACTCAGGTCCTCCTGACTCCAGGGCCAGTGCTCTATTCACTGTGCCACCTAGCAGCCCCAGCATTGGGTCTTTTTTTTTAAGTTTTAAATATTATTCAATTTTTTAAAGTTTTAAATTCAATGGTTCAATGATTTTAAAAAGAGTAACATTCTAATGTATTTTTTTAATTGTGTGGCTTTTCTGTGCCAAATTCATAATCCTAAGTCTTTTTTTCCCTCTGCTACCTAATGCCCTTCCACCTTCTCTCTTCCAGTACTGCCTGTAATACCCAACCTGTCTAGTGTTTCTTGAAAATAAAGATTCATTTTAATATTTGTCCAAGCTAAAAAGTTTATAACCAAGAAGGATACTCTGCTATAGAAAGTAAGTATTCTGAAGTTAAGTGACATTTAGATTATCCACTTCATTGACATAACAGAAGTTAAGTTGTCTCGCCATCAGTAAGGAGGAGCATCAGTTAATTCGTCATAGCTGTTAGAGGTTATCTAAACCAATCCCCAAATTTTACAGATGAGGACGCTGCTGTCAGCAATTCAGTTCAACGAACATTTCTGAACAAGATCCTGTGTTGGATGTTTAGGGGGGAAATGTCTGAGTCCATGCTTTCTAGGAATTTAAATGTAGTGCATTTACTGACTTGCTTAAACGGTGCATCACTCATTAGGGACAGGACCTTGACCCAATCATTTTTTATGACTACAGTACGCTGTTTACTTGTAACACATTGCATCCTTATTCCCCATACTTTTCCTCTCATTCCTTTCCTTTCTTCTCTTCCTACCCTTACCTGAGTTTAGGACTCCCAATCTCACCTCCTAACTGGTTTCCCTGCTTTATATACTTTTGCCCATGGAATCCCTCTCATACTACCACCGTTAGATTAATCTTCCTAAAATGCTGATGAAAACAAAACAACTACTAAAAAAATCTTGAAAGCTCTTTGTTGCCTGCAGAACAAAATACCACTTCCTTATTTACCATTCAAAGCTCTTCATTATCCATCCCCAAACTCTGTTTGCCAGGTCATATTTTTCACCATTCCCCTATGCTCCAAGCAAACTGGGTGGCTTACAATTGTTCTAACATGACTTGTTTTTGCTTCTCTTAGTGCCTTTGTCCATACCATGCCCTCGAACTGAAATGTCTTTCCCCCTTCCCTCCCAACACACACATTCACCTAACAAAATCCCACCCATGACCAGCTTGAATGCTACATCTAACACAAAGCCTTCTTTGATAATGCTGATCAATGTGAATTCACATCCTGGTCTCATAGGACCCATTTTGACCATTCTTCTCTTTTATCATATAATGCCTTGCCATGGCAATTAGTTAGACATGTATGTGTAAGATCAGTGCTAGACTTGGAGTCAGGAAACTAGAGGTGCAAGTAACTTTACTTTTCTGAGACTTGGTTTCCTCTTCTAAAAATTGCTGTGATATTACTCATCCATGCCTCATAATATTATTGATGAGGAAAGCTTTTAAAATCATTCAGTATTGTCTAATTATAAGAGCTATTTTCTCTCTTAATAGAGTTAAACTCCTGGAGGGAAGGGACATGCCTTATAAATCTTTTTATTTCCCTCAGTCTTTAGCACCAATGCTTCATGTATAGTATGTGCTCCATAAATATTTCTTGAACTGATGAATGTTGAAGGGTGAATACATTAATAAATAAATGAATGTGATTTGTTTAGGTATGGGCAATTGGTTTCTTAAACGACTAGTGAGATTTTCAGCAGAATATACAATTGAAATTGATCTTGGTTGTCATGAAGGGAGGTTTCCAGCCAAAGAGACTCTTTGGTGTATAAGGAAGATAGCCAAGAAAGTCTACTGGAACATGTCAGACCCCCACTTTTGGATGTACTGCTTCTCTAGCCAGTTGGGATTGTAGCCAACTTGTCCGCTTGCCAGTTGTCATCTATCTAAGAGCTCTATGTAACTGAGTACAGATACAATCTGCAGATTGTTTAGAGGCATAGACATAATCTCTGGCCCAAGGTTCATCTCTTTATATCCATCTCTGCCCCCTCAAACTATGAATTTTGGAAGGATCTGAAAAATTTTCCTAAAATTCTCCCATCCTAGCCCCAGATACATTTGCATAACCATGGGCTATTCAAGATAACTCTCAATGTAATAATCAAAGGATATATAGCAGGTGAATATTGACAAACTGGTAACATAGTTTTATCCATGTATTCATGTGTTTAGGCAATTCATTTGAGAGTATACTATATAGTATTGAAATGGAGAGGGGAAAATAGTTCTTAGTAAAATAATACTTGTCTCATTCAGACTTCTTTTTTCCCTAAAGACATGGTATATTTATAAGGTGATATTTAGTATTGCTACATATTTTTAAAGAATTTTTCTTAAATTGTTCTGAATGGAAATTGATTTAATTGCTAGACACTATTAGAACTTAGCTAATTATTGATACTTGTAAAGTTGAATTTGTAATGTAGTTATATGGTTAAAGTTGTTAGTCAAAAAGGAAATGGTGCTAAATGATCGTTTTTTAACATCTGGATTTTTTGGCTAGAAGAAAAGCTCTCATTGTCAGAACTAAGTAAATGCCAATTATGTGAAGCAAGAGAAAACTGGAATGGAAGCCAAACTTGTGATTTTGATGAATTAGTATGCTACAAGATAAATATAAATATCACAAAATCCATCAGAGTCGAAACTCAACCTTTCATAATATGTATTTAAGAATCGAGGCTTTTGAACTAAGGTACTTGGTTATAAATAAAAATCTCACGCAAGAACTATAATTGGCTTGTATAAATAGTCCAACAAAGTGATGCTGGGTTAATTTGGTGAAATAAAAATTCAGTATTCACAAATTTTAGGTCACTGTCTTTTTGCCATCACTAGAAAGATATCAAAATATGGATATATTTGTGTGATTGTCAGAGATAATTATCATTATAATATCCTTTCCCAATTATTTTGAATACCTAGTTTTTAATTTCTTCCTGGAAAATGGTATAATTTGTGATATTATTGCTCTCAATTTAATTTTTTGAGACTTTTCCCTTTGCTTAGATGTTATTTCTTTCTGATTTTTAATAAGCATACAATATATCAAGATTAAATGTATATATAAGTCTAGGTTGTCATTTCTTCAAAAAACTTTAATCACCACACCTTTAAAAGCCCTTCCTTTTCTACTTTACTAATCTCTCTTCTTAATTTCTTAACCTTCAAAGGATTGCTCTATTCTAAAGCCTTAAGTTGCCAGCCTCAAGTGGCATATTTTATTGCCCCACCTTTTCTGAAAATGTCACTCACATAAATCACCCCCAGTTTCCCAGACTCAAAGCACTTCAACTAATGATTAGATGTACAATTGAAGAGATTGTAGCTGTCAAAGAAGTCTGGGTTTTTTTGTTTGTTTTTTCTTCCTCCTATCAGTAGGGTGAGATGCAGTAAGCCTGCAGAAAAAATAACTATATGAGAACAGTCAAGAATTAATAAGAGTGACTCCTAAAGAGTCCTGAGCATGTTGTCCAAGGTTCATGTTCCCAAGTTCTTTATTTCAAACCTCTTACTCTTACTGAACTTTGCCCTTCCCCCCACCCACACCACCATATCCAGTCAATTGTTAGGTTTTGTATGAATTTCTGTCTTCACAATATCTCTCACAGATCCCAGAACCTCCATTTTAAAGAAGGATGCCCAGGCCAGCCATAACTTCACTCTTTTCCAGGATGCCCTCCTGACTCCCTGGACTTTCTCTAGAATATTACAGAAACCTCTTCACCCTGAAATCTCATTCTACCCCTGAATTTCTCCCATTGGAAGGACGGGTACTTCTACCTCTGTAGCTTCTCTCTGATTGGCTGGTTCCTCCAGGTCCTCCATTTAAAGGAGGATAGCTATTGCAAATAACATCTTCATTCCTCCCCATGCTGCCCTCCTAACTCTCCAGACTTTCTCCACTCCAGGTACTTTCATCTGTCCCCTTTCCCTCCTTCAGTTTGCTTTCATATGTTATCTTCCTCCATTAATAAACTCCTTGAGGGACAGGACTGCCTCTTCTTCTGCATTTGTATTTGTATTTCCAGTGTCTTTTTGCACTTGTGTTCCTAGTGTTTCATACAGTGCCTGGCATGTCATTATTACTTAAATGCTCTCACCTCTCATACCTGGAATATTACAATAGTTTCTTAACTGGCTTCCTAAGTCCAGTTTCTCCCCTTTACAATCCATTCTCAACTTAACTGCCAAATTTGTATTCCTAAGGCATAGTTCTGACCAGGATGCTCCCCAGCTCAAGACCCTTCAGTGACTGTAGGATTGCCCCTCAGATAAAGAATAAAGGTCTTTTGGCATTTAAAGCCCTTCACAATGGGTCGCCAGGTTGTTTACATGTTAACTCTCCCTCTTACACTCTATAATACTGACAAATTGGCCTGCTTGAGGCTTTTCTTGTTTATGACTTTTCCATTTCTTTCCTCCACACCTTTGTATATACTATCTCCCACTTGGATAGCTTTGCTTTCTCATTTCTGCTTCTTGGAATCTTCAGCTTCCTACGGAGCTCAGTTCAAGTGTCACCTCTTTTAAGAGACCTCTCCAATTCCACTAGTTATTATCCTGCCTCCTCCCCCCAAAAAAATCAATCTGAAAAACACTTTACATGTATAATGTACATATATGCATGTGTATGTATAAACATATTTAGATTTAGATAGATTGATAGATGGCACAGTAGATAAAGCGCTGGGCATGAAGTCAGGAGAATCTGAGTTCAAATGTGACCTCAGACACTTATAAACTGTGTGACCCTGGGCAAGTCACTTCACCCTATTTGCCTTAGTTACTTACCTTTAAAGTGAACTGGAGGAGGAAATGGCAAACCCACCCCAGTATCTTTGCCAAGAAAACCCCAAATGGGGTCATGGAGAATCAGACACGACTGAAATCACTCAACAGGAATAAAAAATAGATATAGAAATATGAGATAGATGTAGATATAGATATCATTTGCCTTTATCTGTGAGCATGTTATATCCCCTTCAACAGACTATAAGCTCTTTAAGGGCCGACAGTTTTCCCGCCTACTTTGGTATTACTATGACAACACAATGCCTGACACATAGAAGGTGCTGCTTTCTTGTTTTCTATTCCCTTCCCCAATACCTTCAACAATCTTCCTCCTTCCTAATTTTTTCCCTAAGATTCTTCATTTTGCTCTAAGAAAGCAATGAGATTGAAGTCAGTCAATCCCTTGAACCCTGAACCCATCCCTTGAACCCCTGAATGCAGAACACAGAACATAGGAATTTTTGTCTCCTATAGAAGTATATGGATAATTCCCCCACCTGTATTTTTTCCACTGGTACCACGCTGCCTACCTTTGCTAACTCAGTTGCTTAACATGGTCAGTACTTAATATACATTTGTTAAAAGTTGAATCCTATAGTGGAAAATCAGGAACATAATTTAATTCTAATACCTAGGACATGAGAGACATGGCCTAGAAGATATAGCGTGAGCCTTGAGGTAAGAAAAACCTGAATTCAAGTTCTCCTCTAACCTGTTCTAGCTATATGTGATCCTGAAGAGGCCATTTATCCAGTCAATTCTTTCAGGCCGTTTTGTAGAACTTTCTCATATCTGCTTGGGAACACCAATAAAACATACGTTTTTCCACCCACCTCCAAAAAAAAGTCTGGGTCATAGGTCATTTTTCCCTAAAAACAAAAGTTTCATTCCAAAAATATATTCCCAATTTCGGTTCTATATGAGGTATTCTCATGGGAAGACTTCTTTGGCCTCCATTTCTTCTTTCTAAGAAAATTACTTTATTCAGAATCTGTTTAACCTCAATGTGAATTGAAATGATATTTAAGATAAACTGAAAGTACAGTTTTAAACATAAAAAACTAAAGATATATTCATTGTTAGTTGAAGAGCTTTGTGAGATGGCAACATCTACAGATTTCCCTGTTCTCTTAAATAAGGCCTAAACTTTCCAAGAGCCATTCATTGTCTTATGGCTGTTTGTGATGATTTCAGCTATGTAAGGGAAAGAAAAATGAACAGATTGTCTGTAGCTCCCCAGCAACTTTGTGCCCTCAGCAAGACACATACTTGGTACATGCGCAAAAAGGCCATTTTTTTTCTCTTGTTCTTCTTCCTGTAGTGATAGTCAGGGTAGTCTGTGGATGGTCAGTGGAAGTAGCCTGGACCTGGGACTACTTTACCATCTTACAACCTTCTGAAGGTATCTTAGAGAAAACTGCAGGATCCACCACAACCTTGACTATAACCTTTTCAGTTTTCTTACTCCTTCATTCCCTGCCCCCCAATACTCTTTGATCAGCCTCCTTTCAGACCCATGAACAAAACCTTCCATCTCTCAGCTCTAGGCATTTTCTCTGGCTTGTTCCCCATGCCTGGAATGCCCTCTATTCTTATTTATGCTGCCTGGCTTCCTTCATGTTCCCGCTTAATTCCCCTCTTCTACACATAGGAAACCCTTTCCAGTTCCTCTTAATTTTAGTGCTTTCTGTCACTTAATTATTTCCTGTTTATCTTGTATGTAACTCGTTTGTACATATTTGTCTGCTTGTTGTCTTCCCTGTTAGGTTGTGAGTTCCATGAAGGCAAAGGCTGCTTTTACCTTCTTTTTGTATTCTTGGTACTAAATTCAGTACCTGGCATGTAGTAGGCATTTAATAAATGCTTGTAGCTTAATGAACACAGGCAAGCAGATTAATAGCTATGTCCTTTCTAATTAGTTCTTAGCACTCCAACAATTGAGCAGATATTCAGTCCCATCCAGTTATCCATTGGGAAATGAAAGCCCAGAAATAGTGATCTTCTGGACCGCCAGAGATCAAATCCCTTCACTTTGGAGGAGTTAATTCACTCATTTTTTTTTTTTGCTTTTTTGGAGGGCAGTTGGGGTTAAGTGACTTGCCCAAGGTCACACGGCTAGTTTTTTGTGTTAAGTGTCTGAGGCCGGATTTGAACTCAGGTACTCCTGACTCCAGGGCCGGTGCTGTATTCACTGCACCACCTAGCCGCCCCTAATTCACTCATTTTTGACATACTAAATAGTTAAGAACTCCTGGACTTCAACTATTCCAACTTGTTGGGGGTGGGGAAGGTGTAAAAACTGTCATCAAGCCAACTATAACCAGCTGGTCCCAGACCATGCTTCTCATCCCCTCCAGCCATGTACCAGGAAGTCAGAGCCTACTCTGAACACTCATCTTGTCATCTGCCTTCCCCCATATACATACCCTTCTTCCTGGGCAGTAGGGGGGATTCAGGGAGGACCAGCACCTCTGGTGTGAAGGCTTACTGAACCCTTTTCATCGCTGCTCATCACGCTTGGTGACCACTTTCACCCAACTCTCACCTGTGGCTCCAAGATGTATATTAGCCCCATCCTGGAAAAACTGTGTTGGCAGATGAATTAAAGCAGGTTGAGGGTAACCAACAGACCTCAAACCCATCTATGTATTGGGGGATATCTACCCAAGCACATGAAGACTTCCCCTGGTGGAATGGGTAGATGAGAACAATTTGTTCCAACAGCCATGAAGGTGGCTAAAGCAGGCACTAGGAAGCACTTAGAGCTTAGTCAGACATTAAAGATGCCAAGGTCATTCACTGCATTCCCTGTCTTGACTTTTGTCTTGCCATTCAACTTCTATGACTCTGGAAGAGAGGGTGAGGCTGATGACTTTGGGCAACTCTGCCTCACTTAAATCCAATTCACATTTGAGTCAAGACATCACCCCATAATGTCTTTGATCCTGTTGGAAACTGAAGACAAACAAGAACCCCTCCCTCTCATCATTTCCATGACTCGCTCTAGGAACACTAATTAAATCCTTGCCATCAGTATGATTGGCTAGTTCTACTCATAATCCCTGTAATTCCCTAGACAAAAATTCTCTTTGCCTGGTCCCTTGTTATTGTTAGTTGTTCTCAGTTGCATCTGTTTGTGACCCCATTTGGGGTTTTCTGCAAAGATACTTGAGTGGTTTTCCATGTCCTTCTCCAGCTCATTTTACAGATGAGGAAACTGAGGCAAACAGGGTTAAGTGACTTAACCAGGATTACACAGCTAGGAAGTATCTGAGGCTGGATTTGAACTCAGATTCTCTTGACTCCAGGCCTGGCATTCTGTTACCTGCACCATCTAACTGCCCTTTCCTGGCTCCTACTCCCCTGTATTTGTTGTATCTCCCTATTAAAATGAATGTAAGGGCAGGAGCTATCTCACTTATCCTCAGAATCTAACACTTTCCTGGGCACATAGTAAGCATTTAATTCTTTTTCAGTCTTTTGTTCTTATAAAATCCTGAAATGAAGGAGCTGGCATCTTCTACCATGTCCTTTGCCTTCAATGGAATGGGTAACTCCATTATAGCCATCTTAGGTATGAAAGGGTTGTCAAAAGTTTCCTTGAACTCCTAAAGAAATTCCTCTACATTATTTAATTAATAGACTTTTTTTGGGAGGTAGGAGATGTCTAGCAGGTGGTTTTATTCTTTCCCCTACCTGAGGGAGAATACAATTTGCCCTGGAATCCAGGGAGATCCTTCACCTATTTAGTGAGCATTTGAATGACTCGGCAGCATTTGACCTCACCCATTTGAGGAGTCAAGAGTTTCTGTCTCACATGTGTGTGGGTATGATTCAGAGCACAGCCACTTGTTTAGAAATCTGCTCCAATTTTTGCTATAATTCTGAGTCTCATCTGGGAAACTTGTAAGGCAAAAGATGTCTTGGCATTTGCCCGACCTAAGCCATGGGTAGAACATGGGCATCAGAAACTGCCAAATTCTCTGAAAGGGCAAACCATATAATGATGGCAGTCATTGTAAAGAGAACCAGGGCTCCAAACTGTGACCAGAAAACATAGGCTAGATTGGGTAAAACACCAGAGTGCCTCAGGAATGCCAAGTCCAAGGGTCAGAGAAGATAATGGTAAGCCCAGAGCCAGAGAGGGTTTCAAGCCAATGTGGTATCCATTATTTGAAGGGGGCATTGTGTCAGAAATGTTAATGCAGCTTGTCTCCTCAAGGCATTGCCTATCTAGTAGCCTTCTTGAAGCCTGCAGGCTAGCTAGCACACGTAAGGTGCAACCCTTCCTGACTGATTTGTAGTAGAGTATGGAATAACAGGATGGCAGCCACACTGGGACAGGAGGGGATTTGTACCGTTTAAGGACACCTAGGCCTCGGTTCAAAGTCCCCTGTTATCTTCAGTTGCTTAGACTTTGATGTGTCCTATACTATTTCCAAGGTCCCATTAATTTAAAATATCTATATATGACTCTGTTGAAAGTTCTCTGATACGGCACCTTGTTAGGGCCTTCCTTGTTCTTGGACCACACCTTACCCTATTCTTATCAACATTTACCTGGTTTTCATCCCTGCATTTGTTCTCTATTCATGTGTAGAAGGCAATGTGATACAGTGGAAAGATTATGTGACTTGAAGTCAGGAGAACTGGATTTGAATTCAGGCTCCTATACTTATTAGTCATGGGACCATGGGGGAGTCACTTAATCTCTCTGGGTCTCGGTTTCCTCAACTGTAAAATGAAGGAATTGAATAGATTTTTGGTAATCTAAAAATTAACTTTTAAAAAATGAAGAGATGAAATTTAGATGAAGTTTAAGGTGTTTTACAGTTGTAAATCCTGTGATGATGCTAATCGGTAGTATCATTGGGAGAGTGACTTTTTCATGAGAGGAAAGAAAAGCGCCTTTTGGCTAAAGCTTTGTCTGCTGTCATTCTCTGATAGAATAATTAATGTGTAACTTTCAAAGTGTGTTCATTTCTTTTATCAAGAAAGGATAAGTCATTAGCCAATTAACAGTCTTTTTTCCACATTTCTAGGGGATATAACCAGAACTCTAATCTTACTGAGGATGAGCTAGAGAAGGAGGTAGGAGGGGATCATGTCCAGAAACTGAAATCTGAGTAGTTTCTGAAGGAGAGCTGCTGTGAGATAGAAAGGAACCAGGGACTGGGTAAGCACTGGCAGTCAGAGCAACCTTTAGCTACGTCAGTTGAAATTTGGATTAAATACCTGTGCTCTTTAAATGCTGTGTTTCATGGGGAGTTCTTTGTTATTATTATTTGTTGTCTGTCCCCTTAGTTTCTAAGTGAAAAGCTCTTTTTTGGGGAAAACTTCATCCAACCTTATTTTGGCAGTGTTCCTAACAATGCCCTCTTTTCCTCCAGTTTCAGAGGATGTGGTGCTTTTCCACATGAACTGCTCCCTAATTATGTTTTTCTCGTGCTTTCTCTTTGGCATTTTTTTTTAGCCTATGTGCAAGACTTTATATTTATTTGTTATTCAGCCCTAACTCTTCCTGATCCCATCTGGGGCTTCCTTGGCAAAAGATACTAGAGTGGTTTGCCATTTCCTTCTCTAGCTCATTTTATAGATAAGGAAACTGAGGCAAACAGGGTTATATGATTTGCTCAGCATTACACAGCTAGTAAGTGTCTGAGGCCATATTTCAACTCAGATCTTTCTGACTCTTGACCCAACACTGAATTTTAATTTTTTTAATAGACTCCCATGTTTGTCTTGAACTTACCAAAAGCTTTTTGAATTCTAAATTTGTTATCTAATATAGTTATCAGTGATGGAGAATACAAATTTGCTAAATATATAATCCATCCTGTTATTCTGAGTGAATAGTAAAATGAAAGTGTGGGTTATTTCTCTCATCCCTTGCAAATCCAAAATTCAGTAGCTCTATGTTAAACAGAATAGATCTGAGGATACAGCATTAGGCCATGTAACTAGACAGATTTTGACTTCAAGATGAGGCATCAACCATCTTGATGTCATTGGCCATCTTCGAAAAGGAAGGATGAACAATAAGAAGAAATAAGTATTCTTTGGTGTGATCATTCAATCTCTTATGAATATTTAACTGGATTATTATCCAGTTTTTAGTTTTCAGTTTTATACCTAAGAAAATTCTAACAGATTTTGTCCAAAGTCTTCCTGAAATTTATATCTATATCCATTTGTATAATTAATTGATATATACTTCAATGTTCGATAGAATCTAAGTCTCCCAAATCCAAGCCATTCAGTATTCTTCATAATCAATTCTGTGCCTAATTCATTGCTGATATTCATCAATTGTTCAATATATATGTACTGATAGATTACATCTATTTGAGGTCCATCCAATGGCATAGGATAATCTAGATCAATGGTTCCCAATGTATTTTTGTCAATTAAATTCTTTCAACAATTAGAAGATGTGTTGAGAACTTCAAGGGGAATTTACTATATTACTACTAATATTCTTTTTTATATTTATTTGTTAAGTGCTTACAGTAACCAAAATGATACCTTTTGCCCCTCCAAGCTCCAAATTAAAATGTTACATTATATAAAACAAGATTTTATTCTATAATTCTACAACTAAGTATAAAATGATACAACTCTAATTACAGAATAACTATGAATATTTTACCTGGGACATTCTATATGAATGAAAATAAGCAATTCAGCAAGACCTCATATGCTTCTATTATCTACAATTATTTACTGCTTAAGGTTCCATTAAGGACTTTTTTAGCCCCAATCCCTTGAACCATCATTGTGAACATCCAAGAAATTCAGGAATCACTAAACAGAAACCATATTTATGGGAGATATCTGTAGAAGAATTCTGAAACTATGCTCTACTTTGTACTTTGTTCTACTCAATTCAAGTTTTCTGAGTGGATTTTTAGACTATCAAATAATAATTATCTGTAATTAGCATAAGGATTTTGTATTCTTTGTACCTTTCAGTCACTTGTATACCCCTAAAGATGTCACCTGCTGTAAAATAATCATTTGTGAAAGCTTACCTAGTACCTTCTCATACCTTCATCAAGGATGCCCTTGACTTATAAATTATTTTCATAAACATTTCATAAATGGGCAAATAAGCATGTAGGTGATTAGTTTTCATAGCAGATTAATACTTTATTTGTTTGACTTCACTCACCTCCGCCAAGCATATGCTTTCCTCTCCAATTTGAGGTACCTTGAGACTGTGGTGGCTTTTCATGACCCCTTTGTAAGTGTTCACAGATTACTAATTTAATAATGCAAGATAGAACTTTCCTGGGAATTGATCTCAAGATTTTTTGTTCTTAGTTTCAGGAATCTATCCTTTAAAAAACTGAGTCATTTGCCTACATACAACATCTTAGCATTTCTCATTTGTTTCAGTTCCTCAAAGGTCATTGATGGCAGTTGAATGATCAATCACATGTTCCTATTTTCTTAGTACCCTTAGATGTAATTTTTAAAAAATTTTGATTATTTACTTATGTTTAATTTGTGGAATGAAACAAAGAAAACAGTGTAATTTTTAAAAATTGAAGAAACAGAAATTGTATTTGACATATAAACTTGTTTCATGAAGACAAGAAATGTTATAGAGATGAAACTTGCATGGTTAAAATTTGATTAAATGGAGAAGGTGGAAGGCATCTCAAAGAGGGGCAGATAGAAGTACTACTGTCACATAGAATAGGATAGTGAAAAGAATGCCTTCGTTAGAATATGGGGATTATTTTTGTTGAGGCTTGGAAAAACATAAGATTAGATAAATGAATGGGTTAGATAAGTAAAATCCAAACATAAGGTTAGATTAGTAAATTCAACTCAACATCCTTTTTTTTTTTTTTTTACATACCTACAATATAGAAATCACTGTACCAGATGCTAGGAAAGATGCAAAGTTTAGCTTCTGCCCTAATTAAACTTATAGTCTAATAGAGAATAAGACACAAATGATTATAATATATAATAGGGGCTTATCACCTTCTGGACCACAACCCTAATATGAGTTAATAATTAGAGAGGTATGAAGTAAACAAGGTCATAATTGCTATACCAGATTGGGAAATTTCAAACTTTATCTCCCAGTCAATAAAGAACAATTGTTTCTAGAGTGACTGATGAAAGTCATGTTCAGCAATAATTAATTCAATAGTGGCATGGTATGACTGGAATAACATGGAGGAAGGCTAGAGGCAGGAGGATCATCTAAGAGGCCAATTAGTTGTATTTTTTTTTTTTAGTGACTAGGAAATGAGCCTTTTCTTGGAATATTGAGTTCTTTTTCATTGGAGTAGAAGCTTAGTGAATGATGTAATTTAATGATGAAATTTCCAGATTAAGCAAACCTCTATCTTATGATTAGATAAGTTCCACATCAAAACAACCTAAAGTGTTAATTCTAAACAAAAGAATTTGATGTTTCGGGTATCAAGTGTGACACTATAAAAATAATTCACTGCCTCCAAAAAGGAATTAAATCATAGAACACAAGTAATGCAGTCACTTAGATTGTTAGGTACATTCTGCTACCAGAAGATACCCAAATCACCAAACCTAATCCAGATTCATGCTAAATGAAGCATTTACCTTTCAGCTACTTAAAAACTAAACCACAGACAAGAGACTCACAAAGATTAAGTGAGAGCAGCTGCAGCGCCATTAATTTTATTCAATTGACTTGCTATGTATGTATTGAAAGAAGTATTCTAAAGAGTCTTTGTTGTTCTCAGACTGGACTCACTGACAGATGGCCAGACAGGCTTCTCTCTTCTCTATCTTTGACTCTGTTTCTGTCTTTCTCTAACTCTGTGTGCATGTATATGTTTCTCTCTGTTTCTGTCTCTGTCTCTCTCTCCTCCTTCCCCTTTCTCTCATTGTGTTCCTGTCTTTATGTTCCTTTGTCTTTCTATCTCTTTGACTTTGTCTCTTTTTCTGTGTCTCCTAAGGTGGAAAGGTTTTGAGTATGGACCCAGTGAGAGTCAAATATGAGGACTAGTCTGCCTAAATTCAGAGACAATCATTACCAGAAGGCTGGCTGCAAGGTAATTAATTTTTTGATAACAGATGATGAAATATGGAGAATGACAGCCAGCTTGTATCAGTTTTAGGAGTCAGCGTGGAACAGCTGAAAGAAGGTCAATTTTGAAGTCAGATGATCTAAGTTTGAATCCTAGGTCTGTCACTTCCTGTCTGACTTAACCTATCTCAGTTCTTGAACTCTACAATGAGGGGATTGCCTAAGGTGCCTCTAGGATCTCTTTTGCCTCTTAATCTCCCACCCTATGACCCATATAAGTGAAACTGTGGCTCTTTGAAAGTCTCAGAGTAAAAACAGTGCTATAGGATCCTCTTTATATAAACTGCTATCTGCTTCCACGCTGACTCATTTCTCAGTCACTTTAACCAGATAATGATCATAGATCACAAAACATATGCTAGCCACTTGCTAGGGGCAGTAGAGATAATGCTCTCAGTCCATTGTTTTAAAGGTGAGGAAACTGAATCCCAGGGAAGGGAAGTGAGCAACATATGTCACTCGCAGTGGAGTTGGTTCCCAAGCCCAGATTTCCTGACTCTGTCAAGTGTGTTTTCCATTATAACATTCAACCTTACTTATTTGCATAATAATTATAACTATTATATATTTATAAATCAATAAAATAGACATTTATTTATTAAGTGCTTTATATGCTAAACATTGTGGATACAAAGACAGATGTAAGGTATATAGACTCATGCCCACGTGGATTGTCTAAATGTGGCATGTGGTGATTGCATGTGGATCTCTGGAATCTTGATCACCCTGCTCTAATGGAGACTACAGTTTCCACCCTGAGTGGGGAGAGGAGAAGGGCAGTAATTGGATGGTTATGTCTTCCCTTGACTAGCTGTAAGAGGGCATCAGGCTAGATTCATATCTATCAAGTGAGATAATATTTGTAAAGCACTTACCATTGCTGGGCACATAGCTTAATAAGTGCTTTTTCCTTCTCTCCCTCCCATCTGTTCCCTCTGGTCTAGCAGTATAAGAGGTTCAGAAAAAAATCTGGACCTGGTCACTCTTGAGAGCAGGACAGCCTTTAGCTTTTACTTACCAGTTTAGTCCCTTACCACCAAACAGTGTTTAAATAAAAGATCATCACAAATAGCAAATAATGAATAAACTCATTTATACAAGTTAAACAATGAACAGAAATAAAAGAAGTTACGTTGATTAAAATCTATAAGAAAATATACAATAGTGAAAGAGTTTTTAAGCTGAAAAGGCCCTGCTGCTCTCACCCAAGGGAAAGTCTCCAAAGTCTATCAGGCACTTGTTAGGGAGCTTGCTTCTCCTTCATACCTACAGCTTCCAAAGTCTTTCTTTCTTCTCTCTCTATCTGTTTTTCCAGAATAATCTCTGGACCTACTTGTGTCTCTAAGAGCACTAACTCCAAGCCTTCTCTTGATAAGCAGTGTGTTGCTTCAGAATTCACATTCAGAATTCATTAGGATGCATGTCTCCCTCCACAAACACAGCAACACAAAAATGCCTAGGTTCAGTTGAAAGGTAGCTAACATAAACAATTAAAGAGGGCTTGCTCTCAAGGAACTTACATTCTATTGAGAGAGGTAACATGTGACTAGATATAGAAGAACATACAGAATAAATAGGAAGTTTAAATACATGTGAATCAAAAAATGTTTAGTTAATAAGTTAAAAAATTACATAAAATTGCATGTTAAAATAGGTAGTTAAATATGTTAGAGAAGCATGACAGTAGCAATTGGAGCTGCCAGGAAAGGGAGGCTTCATGTAGAAGGCAGCACTCCAGCTGAATCTGGTAGGAAGTGAGGGATGCATTGATACAAGTGATGTATTCTGGACATCCGATGCAAAGGCATGCATGGAGCATGTATTGTCATACGTGAGAAACAGAGAAAGGGTCAATTCAGTTGAAATGTCAGGTCTATGGAAAGGAGGAGTGTGTAACAAAAATGAAAAGGTGAGATGGGACCAAGTTGTGGAGGACGGTAACTTTCAAGCAGAGAAGATTAGACTTAATCCTAGAGGCAAAGGGGTGTTGCTGGGATTTATCATGTAAGACAGTGACATCTGTGCTTAAGGAAAATCACTTCAGAAGAAGAGTGAAGAATGGATTGCAGGTGTGTATCAATAATGAGATATTCACAACACCCATGATGGTTATGAATATGTTGGTGTAGTTTTGGATCACAAAATATAGCAAACTCTCCACATGGAAGGCAGAACCAAGGTCTTTATTCAGAAACCATAACACCGAGTCCCAAAACCAGAAGGACAAGTCCCAAAACCAGAAAGCCAAAGTCATTATAATGGTCACAAAGT
>CM053593.1:318161879-318173597 GCA_028646575.1 Pseudocheirus occidentalis | reverse complement strand
TTTATCCTTTTATCTCTACACTATTTGATAGTGATTTTTAAAAAGGTTTTTCTATAGCAATAAGACCAAAACAATTAAGTAAATGAGTGTTGCTGCAGAAGAGGCAAAATCTTCCATTTATTGACAATATGATGAATTATTTAGAGAAAAGTGTAGAAATCAGCAAAAAAGCTAATCAAAGTTTTTAATAGGTTCTATATACTATCAAGATACAAATAAATCCACAAAAATCATTGAATTTTTTGGAATAATACTAATAAAAATCATAAGGGAATGATAGAAGGATAAATTCCATTTATAATAATGATAAAATGCATAAAACATATGGGAATTAGCCTACAAAAACACTAAATCAATAAAACTCTCATACCCTCTATAGAAATAAAAGACAAATATTTGGGAAGATATTCATTCATTAATGACTGTGCCAATATAATAAAATGACAATACCTAAATTAATTAACAAATTTGGTGTTATACCAATCAAAATATGAAAGGATTACTTTTAACACTAAAAAAAAATCAGAATTTATTTGGAGGAACAAATGGTCAAGAATAAATAAATATTAGCTATATGCCATGACCCGCCCAATATCCAGCACTCAGGGTGGTTGGAGATGTTATAAACAATGAACCAGGCTATGTAGGTAGTTTAACGAAGAATTCCCTTTGTTGATTCTTTGGACAAGGTTTTTATCGAGCAATGAGACAAAGGAATGAAACTTGAGTTTTCTTATTATTTGTTTAGTACAAGAGGTTTTAGGTAGTCTGTCATATCCTGGAAGTAGCACAGAATAGATAATTGTAATGCCACCCACCAGCAGCTTTCCAGAAGAATGCTACTGTGAACAGCTTTTAAGATTCTGATTACACAGTATAGTGAACGCTCTATTTGTCCCATAACAAATCAGAGCAAAACATTCACAGAAAATCAAGGTGCAACATTCACAATGTTATACCTTATCACAGATAATCAAAATGTAGCATTCACAACAACTTATCACAGAAAATGGCCACATAGTTTCCAGCATAGTGGTCACAAAATTTTCAACAAAGAACAATCATTTAGTAACTCATTCAATAATCCTTAAAGAAGTTTGCCTCCTCAAGGAACACAAAGTTCAATAGTCAAAATTCTCCACTCATGGGGCACACTGAGTTAACTTAATCAGTCACTTATTTAGTCTCAGTCACTAAGTACAATCATTTAGTCAATCAATCATTCAATGAACTCAATCATTCAATCATCCTTCATATTCACTATTCAATCAGTCACTAGTAAATTCACAGTTTCTCAGTCAGTACAGACAGCAGTAGCTTCCTGTTTCAGCCAACGCCTTTCCTGTTACTCAGCAACGGGGATTCATACCTTCTGTTTCTTTAACGGAGACTTAATTTGTACTACGTGCTGAGTACCTCTCAGCTTAGCACTACAAAAGGAACTTCAGATTTCATTACTATTACAATAATCTAATAAGGATTTTAACATCTAGGTGACTAAAATCTTAGGGTAGAGCCTTTGATCAATAGTCAGAGAATTCCTTTCCTATGCAGCAGCATTGCAAAGAATACTCTTCAGGAGCTGACTTCAAAGAAAAAGCTAGGGCACTAAAAGTATCTCTTTTTTTGGAGCAGACCACCCGGGAATTATCTGAGTGCTGGACCAAGTATTTTGGCTCTCCACAGCTAAATAAGAATTTTAAGTAAAATAATGGAATGGGGAGGAGAAAGCAACTTAACAACTAAGTGATACAGTAGATAGAGTGTCTAATCTGAGTCAGGAGGACTTAGTTCAAATCCACTCTCAGATGCTAGTTGTGTGACCCTCCAAAGTCATTTAACTTCTGTTTGCCTCAGTTTCCTCATATGTAAAATGAGCTGGAGAAGGAAATGACATTGTCTTTGCCAAGAAAATGCCAAATGGGGTCCTGAAGTCAGACACAACTAATCAACTAAACAACAACAAATATGTAAGAGTGGGTCATTTTCTATTAGATAAGTGACCCAGGATATGAATATTTTCCTAAGACAAACATCAATGACTGTATCAAAGAAGTTCCAGTTACTCATAAAGAGAAATGCAAAATAGAACATACTTGAGCGGTCACCTCATATTCATGAAGTTAGCACAGATGACCTCAGCAAATGTTGAAGAGATTGAGGGAACATATGCACATTAATAATATGCTGTTGATTGAGATATGAGCTATTCCAACACTCTGTAAAATAATTTGTAATTTTGCTAGAAAAGTTACTAAATTGTTCATATCTCTTAGCCCATCCATCCCATTGGTGGGGATGTAATCTATGGAGGTCAACAGAAAAATCATATACATACTAAAATATTCATATCCTCCATTGCAGCCCCTCTTTATTAAAACTTATAAAGAAGTCTTATGCTTCTTTACTAAGAAGTAAAACACATAAGAGTTTAATTGACTTACCCAACATCATATATCTCCTTGATATTTATAGGAAGGATTTGAACCCAGGGCTTCCTGGCTCAAAACCCATAATTCTGCCCTCTGTGCCTCTACTTCGTTTATCTAGTAAATTCTGAAGACAGCAATAAGAACTTTTCCAGCTGTTTGAGGGTGGAGAAGGAAAACAAAGAAGGGCCAGTCACTCTAATTATTGGGTATGGGATTATGGTAATACGTAGTGAGAGAAATGAGAGTTGATTGATTACTCAATCCCCACTATTTTTAACCAAAAGAAATGGCCTTCAGTTTGGAAAAACTAGGTCTAAAGTGATCAACAAAGATTTAAATCCAAGATAAGTGATAGGGAGAGTAAGAGAACCTCTAATTATGCTTAATGAATTTAACTCCTATGACCCAGGCATACTACATCCAGGATTACTTAAAAACTTCTAGGGATGGCTAGGTGGCACAGTGAATAGAGCATCAGCCCTGCAGTCAGGAGGACCTGAGTTCAAATCTGGCCTTAGACACTTAACACTTACTAGCCATGTGACCTTGGGCAAGTAACTTAACTCCAATTGCCCTGCCATCCCCTCTCCAAAAAAAAGAAAAGAAAAGAAAAGAAAAGCCAAAACTTCTATATGTGATTTCTGAACCACTCTCAATAATCTTTGAAAAATCAAGGAAAATCAGTACAGTGCCACAGGATCGGAAATAGGCATATGTTTCCTCAGTTTTCTAAAAGAGTAAGTTAGATTCTTCAGATTGCTGCTATATAATAAACTTGACATGAATTTCCTGTAAAATTCTCAAATAGTGGTATCAAATTCAAATAGTAACAGGTACCACTAATGTGTACGGAAGAATCCCTGTCTTAGTTTTAAAACGTGATGTTAAATATTCATTTTGTTAAATATTTCCCAATTCCATTTCAATCTGGTTCAGGCCACATTTGGCAGTGTTGCACACAACATGTTTAGCTACCTGTTTGACACATCTGTTCTGGAATAAGTCAAAAGGATGGTATTTAAGCACTTTAGAAATAGCAATCGTTCTAAGTCAGCTTGCTTAAGTAATAACAAGTCTTCCCAGCCTAACCCTATTTCCTTTTTGAGGTAGGTTACTAGACTAGTAATCAGAAAGATGTCATAGACACGTGGTATACCTGGACAACAGAAGGTATTTAACAGAATCTCCCACAATATCTTTGATGTGGAAAGGATAAAAATGCCAAGAGGTGGACACAGAACTGGCTGGCTGAAAAGGCCTACAGAAGGAATCAGTGCGTCACTGTCAGTCTTTTAGAGAAAGCTTTAAGGGATACATTAGTCCTTTCTGTTCAACATAGAATTCTAGAATTTTAGATCTGAAAGGGACTTTAGAAGTCATCTAGCCTGGTGCTTCTTAAGCTGTGGATCATGACCCCATACAAAAAATTTGGTAATAGTAAAAGATTTCTGAATTGGCCACAACCAAAAATTAATTAAAAATCAAATACATAATGAATTTGAGGTGTTTCTGGCAGCATTTTCCTGAAGCTGAATCACGCAACTTCATAGCAGTCTTGGTACTGAACACACAACATGAGCAGAGAGTCATGCCACACAATGCCAACTGGCAAAACTCGAAAAAGGGTCTCAAATGGAAAAAGTTTAAGAAGCCCCGAAGTCAGGCTGCTAAACTTTACTGATGAGGAAAGAGAATCAGAGACTTTATATGACTTGGCCAAGATCCAGTAGCCAGGAAGGGGTGGAACCAAAATCCAAACCCAGGTCTCCTAAGTGTAGTGCTTTTCCATGATAACTTTACAAGTCTTTTTTTTAAAATCATTGACACAGTGCTAGGAAGGATGGGCTGTGCATACTAGATGAAAGAATTAGCTTCCAAAAGAATCATCCATCACACCATCCTCTCAAGGAGACCAATTCTAATAAAACTGAACTTATTTGGGGCCAGAGATATGGTTTTTAATCAGCATATGGAATTCCTATTGTGGAAACTCCCACCACTGAGGGAGAGCTTGAGCTCTTCTCTGATTTATAGTCTCACTGGGTTAATGAGAAGTTAAGTAACTTGTTTAAGGTCATAACAGTATGTAGCAAAGGTAGAAGTCAGACCAAGGTCTTTTTAACTAGAATGTCAACTTTCCATTTACTAGGCTAACCTGCATCTCCAAGGGTGAAATTTAATAGGAATAAATGTTAGTTCTGTGACTGTACAAATAAAGGATATGGGAAGGCAAAACAAGACAATGGATCATGAAAAAATGCTGAAGGTTTTGATAGACTGAAAGCTCAGTGTTGAGTCAACAGTGTAATGTGGTCGTTCAAACAATCTAAAGTTGTGTTAAGTTGTATTCATAAAAGGATTGTGTCCTAAAGCAAAGAGATAATAGTGCCACTGTGCTCTGCCCTGGTCCAAGCCTAACTAGAGTATTGTGTTCAGTTTCTGGTGCAGTATTTTAGAAAGGATAATGACACACTGTAGGTGGGGCCAAGAAGAAAGGATGTACAGAAGCTGGCCTGAGCAAACAAAAGGAGGTGGGTAGTGCAAAGTCACGTCATGGGTTCAGCAAGTGGATCAGTTTGGTTGTACCTTGCAATGCATGAGGTCGAGTGAGATCATTCTACAAAAATAGATTGGAAGCAGATTATATAGCACTTCAAATGCCAAAAGAAAAGTTTATATTTGATCACAGAGGCAGTAGAGGGCTATGGAGGTCTCTAAAACTACAAAGTGACAGTCAGACCCATGCTTTGCTAATAGGCAGCATTTACATAGCTATTTTAAGTTTGCAAAATACCTTGTTTGGTACTCACCACAACCCTATAAAGTATGTGCTATTATTATCCTGATTTTATAGATGAGAAAAACTGAGACCAAGATGTTAATTGGCCTTCCTAGGGTCACACGACTAGGAAATTACTAAGATGGAATTTGAACCCAGATCTTTCTAACTTCAGGTTCAACACCCTCTCTAACTGTACCATTTCAGAATATTTCATTGTAGGGAGGACAGATTGGAGGGAAACATTATTGGCACCTCAACTGGAGGTATCCTGCCCCATATTAATGCTATTCAAATGAATTACTTTTGTTTAATTAAGGCAGTATTGAACCAAAACGAAGAGAGGTGCCTATAAAAATGAAATAAACAGAATTAGATTAAATGGCTTGTCAGAAGGAGATAGATTAAAAAGACCTTCCCCATGCTCATTCTCCAGAGTTCTATGATTGGACCCTAAGCTGGCATCCCATTACAACAAACACAGCCAGAATAGCTCCTAGAAGAATTAAACCATGAATGGATGTTGGGAAAGGGAATGTTCTGAAGTTCCCAACACTCTCCAGCCTTGTCATGAGGGCAGCAGAATCAGACTTACTGGTTGACAACTCCTTACCATGCAGAAGAACACTGAGACATCTTTCTCCCATTCACCCCATTCTTGTATTTCTATAGTGTACTAATTTATGCTGATTTATACACTGACACAGCACATTCTGTTTGATCTACAGAAAAAAAAGTAAACCAAAACTAGTCTCTGTACTAATAAAACATTCAACCTTGATTTTCTTTACGCTTATGATTCATTTAAAATATCAGAAAGATTTGTTGTTGAACTTCATGGTGATTGTGATGTAAACCTATTTGATTTACTTTGTCTACAAACTACCAAACCAACAACCTGTTAAATGCTAAAAATTTTAATGATGGAATGGCTAGGTGGTGCAGTGAATAGAGCACTGGCTCTGGAGTTAGGAGGACCTGAGTTCAAATCTGGAATCAGATTCTTAATGCTTATTAGCTGTGTGACCTTGGGCAAGTCGCTTAACCATAATTGCCCAGCCTTTCCCCCTCCAAAAACAAACAAAAATTTAATGATAAGAACTAAATCTCTCTCTCCTCTTTCTCTTCCTCTCCCTTCTTCTCTTCTTTCCCCTTCCCTTCTTTTCTCTTTCCATTTATATATACCCACATGCATGCACACACATATATGTACATGCATTGTGTTTTTTGTGTACACACATATACATATGCACACACATACACATACACATACATATACATATGTGTGTATAGTAATACCAATCAGGGAAAATGGCTTTTTTGTTTGTTTTTGTATGTCCACAAGGTACATACCACTACACTACATGCTTGGTAAGTCCTCTGCCTTCCCCATATACAGAGCCAAGAGTTCTTAGTTCTTGACTATCTGGCTTCTGTATTATTGGCTCAGTATCATCTTTTCTTTAAAAACGAGAACATTCCAAGCTCTTTGTGATTGTATCACCTGCAACTTCAATGACAGACAGACACAAACTTCAGAAGCACCCAGGCATTTGTCTTTGAAGCTGCTTCTGGTAACTTTCTTGTATGTTTTTGTATTTATCGATTTTATGTTTATGCTACATGCATTTCTTTGTATCTTTATTGCCTCACTCATCAGAATATAGGCTCCTATGGAGTAAGGATTGTTTCAGTCTTTGTACCTGGATCCCCCGTACCTAGTACTAGGCCTGGCATATAGTAAATGTTTAATTAATATTTGCTGATTAATTCGAAAGAGATATAAGCTAGACCACAAACCATTTAAACTCCCCCTATGTAGCCTGGAAATTGACTAGCAGAGACAAAAGTTGTGCTTACATGTAACTATGAATAACCGATCAGAAATTGTCTATAATGTGGAAGAAAAAGTATTGGGACCACATTTACCACAAGCCCAATTTTAAGTTGTAGGGGTCAGGTAAAGAAAGCTGTGAGGGTACAACCGAAAAAGAGAAACTAAAGGGAATGGAACTTCTAGGTGGTAGCTTACTATTGGAGAAATATTCACCATGGCCATCTTTTTTTTTCCTTTTGTATGATACAAATACAACGGAATATAATGGTAAACAATGATACAATGATAAGTAGTTATAATAACTAACGTTTATATGATGCATTAAGGTTTGCAAAGCACTATAAAGGTTTTATCTTATTTAAACCTCACAATTCTGAGAGGTAGCTACTTTTATTACCTCCATTTTACAGATGAGATAACTGAGGCAGGCAATTTAAGTAACTTGCCCAGGGTTACACAGCTGGTAAGTGTCTGAGGCAGATCTTGAACTCATGTTTTCTTGCCTCCAGATTCAACACTGTATCTCCTGTAGCACTTAGATCCATCCATTAAATAACAGGATGGAGAACTCCTGGTCAAGTGATGCATAGCCTCATTATATCACACATGGAAGCAACAGGTTCCACTGAAAGGAGTGCTGAACTTGTGAGTTCTATACCTTGAGTTCAATGACCAGTTCTGCCACCCTGTTCTGAGTTTGAATCTTAGCTCATGTACTCACTTAACTTCTATGGGCCTCAGTTTCCCTATCTATAAAATGAGAAAACTGGACAATATCAGCACTTAGATTCCATTACCTCTAGATCTATCCTACTTTTCATCCAATCATGTACCAGATAATCAAAAGTATAAAAGTCTGAGATTAGTAAAAATAAACTCAATAGAAAAGTTACTGTGATACTTGGTTATTTTTCCCCTTCAGAGTTCTGATGGATTTGAACTGTTTGAGTGAATAATGGGAGACAATAGTAATAGGAGAAAGAGAAATTGATTGAGAGAATAGCCTGAGAGTTTCCCAGATTGCAGAAGGATCTAGGAATAAAGATCCCAGAATATGTAAAAGAGTTGTCATTTGTCCCAAATAGGAGAACTTTTTCAGGCCCTTTTCAGGGAGGAGAAAATAGGAGTCAGTAAAAGGAGGCTGGAGCCAACAACTCATGAATTTTCTTCTTCTTTATCAGTGGTAATAGAAGTAGAGGAAACTCTAAATCCATAGAGTGAGTCATGAAACAACTGGAGTTCCATGGCCCCCATTTTATGCACTCACTTATTTGTGGGGGGTAAATAACCTTAAAATAAAAACATTTTTAACGGTTTGTGATGAACTGTTCATCTGATGAAAAATCAGATGTAGTCAGTAAATAAAATTGAGTACCAGTTGTGTGCAGAGCACGCGTGAAGTTAGGTCAGATGTCTCCTAGGGACCCTTGTAGAAGCTGGGGTGTCATAAATGCCCTGGAAACGACTTTAAAGATCTCTTACATTTCCACTTATTCAATAAAATGAACCAGAGCATAACATATCCTGATATGTCTGACCTTGAAAGCAGTTTTCCATGTTACAGAAGTTCAAAGAATTGAGCAACCTGTGTATGCAATCATCTTGTATTTTTTTTTTTTACTTAGGCTTTACTTTACTTAGGCTTAAGAGCTCCCATACAATATTTTCTATAGTGTCTCTTAAGGAGACATTGAGGGAAATTGGGAGTCTGGAAATGACACTGCAATGTGACTAGCTGATTGCCAGTTTTTGCTGCTTTTCTACATAATCTTCATAGTCAATTCTATATAGAGTTCTTTTGTATAAAAAATGAAATTAGAGGATCTACCACAAATGCTGTTTTCCTGAAATTTTGTAAAGCACTTTGATAATATAATTTGACTGAAAACATTCCCTTCATAAACTTCAACGAGTCAACAAACTGCTGTTATAGAAACATTTCTTTTAAAAATAATCAGATAGGGGCAGCAAGGTGACTCAGTGAATAGAGCACCGACCCTGGAGTCAGGAGGACCTGAAAATATTAAATTAAAAAAATAAAATAATGAGAGATAGCATGGTGTCTTTGACAATGAGCCCACCTCCAAGCTGGGTTCCAGTCTTCCTTCTGACACATACTAGTTCAATGATACTTGCTAAATCACTTAATTTTTCAATGCTCTAGGCAATTTTCTAAGACTCCAAGTTGTTAAGATGGTGTCGGCCTGCATGGTTGAGAAAATGTCCTCATCTGAAAGTTCTTTTTGCAGTGAAATAATATGTTCACTCGTATACCTATCCCTATTGAAGAGAATTCTAATCAGAGTATATGCTTCATCTGGGAGGTTCATATGTCTAGTAGACTAGCCAAAGTGAACTCAACACAGGCCTCTTCAAGTCCATTTTACATTATTGTCATGGGTGACTAACAAAAAAATCAGATTACCCATAAAATAAGGGCACCATGCCTATACCATCAGTTATCAACCTTGTAAATTTACTTTTTTGAAAAGCTGTCAAAGGATGCCCAGTTTCAGAAGGATTCCTCAGGAACCCCAAACAATGATTTCTTTTTCCTTGCCTTCCCTACATTTCATATCCTCTTAATTTTGGCCTCAATTTTTAAAAGTTTTGCAGGGTTGGGGGTTGTTAGCAATTTTCAGCTGAAATATAGCTTGTTAATTAATCTGATATATACTTTAATCTATTGTTACTTTATTAGAACAAAAAAATTATTTTCCACATTATTATTTGGGAAGTACTTAAGATTAATGTATAGTTAATTATTCTGTTTGGGAGAACATTTCGGAATGTTTTACCCTGGGCATTGCTTGCATATAATTAAAAACTGAATCCTGGGTAATTTGAAAAACACTCCAATTGCAGTTTAGACCAGTCTAGCTGTTAACTGTGGCATTAAATATGTGTTTACAGAAATATAGTCAAGAGAGCCTTATTGTCTGTTAATTCAGTACGGCACTATTCTACACAATTCTTTAGGCAGCTAGATGTTGTCATGGACAGAATATTAGCCTTGCAATCAGAAAGACCTGATTTAAAATTCTCCACTTTCTGGCTGTGTGACCCTAGGAAAAGTCACTTAACTCCAGTTTTCTCATCTGTAAAATGGGAATGGGAACCTATCTCCCAAGTTCTTGTGAAGATTAAATGAAGCACTTGGCAAGCCTTAAAACACTGTATAAATGTTAGTTGTTATTAGCGTTATTTAAAGTTTGGAAGTCAGGTTGGTATACTTTACCCTCTCTTTATTATATTTGCTATTTCTTTATAACAATCTCCTATCTATCTGACACACTTCCAGGGAATTCTGTGCTTTTAACCATTAGGTAGTCTTCTACTGAATGATAGTTGACTTTCTCTGGATCTTTTATTACTTACTCAGAATTAGTGAGGAAACTTTAGGTCCAAAACTCTAATAGTGAAATGACTCCCAGTTCTGTGCCTTTCCAAACACTAAATTGAAAGGACTTGATGTTTCTTTTTGAAATTTTGAAGTCTTTGGCAAAGATTTTTGATGGTATGTATTTTTACCATGGATATATTTTACCCATTTCCGCTAATGTCCTATGATACCTGATCTGGACATGTAGATAACCCTAGGACCTGAGGATCCAGTGGAATTCAAGCTGTGTCAGCATCTAGCAGAAGGGTTGAGAAGAAGCTTAAAATATTAACCTGTCAACAGACTCTTCTTTGTCCAAGTACTGCACCAACCTAAGTTCAGGAAATAAGCCTTAGGACAGAAAGCTGGCCCCCAGGTGATATTCTGCATGAACTTGGTGACAGAGACTCTTATGGAACAACAGATCCAAGTACACTTTGGAAAGGTTTCTTATCTTTCTTGGCTTGTATACTGCTACCCAGAGCAGTAGGCAGGGCAACTCGATCAGATTGTGTGTGAACTTTGTCAGTTGTAGGGGCCCTATAACAATGAATCACTGATCATTGAACATCTTGAAGTGTTTTAGTCCATTGGATCCAACTAATATGGAATGAAGTTAAGAGCATTTGAGATAGAGATGGAAGACAATAATTGGCATAGATGGAAGAAGTGAAAATACAGTGAATTCCAACATGTTACCTAATTCATTCCAGATTAGCTTTTGGTCTCTATCTTCATGCTTTTCATCTTAAAGCTTATCCATTCTGTTAAAGCAAAGCAATACTTAACTGCTTCTCCATCCAGGATATAGAGTTGTAGAATTACATAGAGTACCCAATGGGGAGTATCATGAAAGAAACCAGGTCAAAATAGGTTATATTTTGGAGCAATTTGCTGTGTGTGTTCAGGAGCTGTTGAGAATAATCATAGGAATAGATTCAGCAAGACTTAGTCTGGTCCTGAAACAAGAAAGCCCTAATCCCACAGTGAGATTGGTAATTCCTACCAGATAAGGGAAACTCCTGAGTTTCCAAGCAAAGACCACAACTGAACAATGGGGTTTTGCCTGCCTTGTCAGAAAACAATCATGTTGCTGATAGAACAGTGACCGAATTTGCCTTCTGGTAGAAGAAGGATGCCCCCTTGCAGAAAGCAGTAGAAGGATTCCAATGGCTAACAACCTCCTGGACACAGGGAAACGTAAAGGTAGTAAAAGTTTCTGAAGCCACCAATAGAGACGCACCTTCTGGAATTGTTGATTGGGACCTGAAGTGGGAACAAAATCCCC
>CM053593.1:318120173-318161779 GCA_028646575.1 Pseudocheirus occidentalis | reverse complement strand
TGTGTGTGTGTGTGTGTGTGTGTGTGTGTGTGTGTGTGTATGTAAGTGTCTGAGGGCAGATTTGAACTCAGGTCCTCCTGACTCCAGGACCAGTGCTCTATTCGCTGCATCACCTAGCCACCCCCATGTGTACTCTCTAGAAATGTTTCCAAGTTATCTTGTGTAGCAGTGTATAAGGCCAGAAAAGTGAGAAATCTTCCTAAAGTGCTCCTGGATCTCTTGTGCCATAAGAATCTCACTAGGTTTACATACGATGTCATAAAGTAAATCTATCTTTATCTATATCATATCTCCCAACAAATCAATAAGCTCCATGAGGAGGAGGGAAAGCCTTTCTATAGTGTCTACTACCTGTCCAAGGTCACACAGCAAGTGTCCAAGCTAGATTTGAACTCAGGTTTTCCTGACTCCAGGCTTAGAGGATACTTTGTGCCACAAGCTGCCTTCAGTGAAGGTAGAGGAATAATTTAATCTAAACTCTATACATTCTCCATCAACTAGAATAATGATCGGAACACAGGCTCTTCATGTTTATTGAACAGAAGATGCATGATCCAGCGATGCCAGAGGACCCACTTGAGGTCCCTCTGAATAGTACACTAGTTTGTATGCTTCTTAGTACACCCCCTCCCCCATGTCTTTACTTGGTCCTTCCCGGTAGTTACAATCTCAAAATATTCTCAAAGCAGGATAGTAGAATCTTAGCTGATAGATGAACCCACAATCTCAGCAGGCTTGTTTTCTCATCTGTTAAATGGACATGTTAGCCTAGATGATCTCTAATTTCTTGTCCTCTAACTGCTGTACCACCCAGCTGCCCCAAAGCAGACACTTAATAAATGTTGATTGAATTAATGAATAATGGAATGCTACCCTGCAGATTAGATTCCTTACATGAGTCTTAATGCTTCTGATTAAACATCACAGATACCAGAGCATGTATATTTTGTTTTTAATTCAATGTTTTGAAATATTCTTAATTCAAATAATGAAGACTTGCTAATACTCTAAACTTTCTATTTATTATGAACATTGTTATCACTGCATTTAGCTATGTTAATGAGGGGGATAAAGGATTATACTTAATTTATGTGCGTTATCCCCCTAAAAGTTATTAGATTATTAATTTATCAGAGTCAATTTTATTGGATTTTAAAACTTAAGAATTGTATGTCCCCTTCCCCCTACCTGTCATTCTGCTCAAACTTGGTAAATTCTTAATTTTGTTTTTAAGAAAACACATGACCTATGCTTCCCACAGCTGCAGCTGGTTAACCTTAGCTAATATCCAGGCTGCACTTTGGATCCCCCCATGGGACCCTTTGGATAAATGCACTTTTTGCTGTTCTAGGCAACATGCCCAGCAGACTGTGGGATGAGGGAGGGAATCTCTCCACCCAGGCTCAAAACTAATGGCACCAAATTTCTTCTCTCCATTGTATGTTAACAAAAGGACTGGCTGAGGGCCCAAAATTGTCCACAGAACTTTTATTACAAAAGAAAAAACACTGAAGCATTTAAATCAGCATTAAGTCCTCATATTAATGTTAATGTGAGCATTTCTATTCCACTAAGTCACCTATGTGTTGAATATTAAAAGTACACTTCTGGAGTAAAGTGAGGTGAACTTTTCTAAGTACTAAAAAAAAAAAAAAAAAAAAAATTAAAGTCTTGCTCCAGTATAGTTTGCACTAGCTGACTTCTGTTGTCCCTTCAAATTCCAAGGTGGTATGGATCTGTGACTTATATAGGAGACTTCTGTAAAACCATCTCCATTTTATAATGCCAGGACACTTCTAGGAGGTTTTCTAGAAAATAGTGCTATCATGCATAGGATGTCACTGGAAAATGGCCTGCAGGAAAAGCAATCTAATTCTACTAATGACATGAATGTCTCTTTTTCTTTCCCCATCTGAGGTCACTGGTAAGTGCTTAAAAAGACATCTTAATAATATGACTTTGAAAGAGACTAATAGCATCTAAAAGGAAAAAAAAAAATCTCATTTAGCTCTCAAATACACACAGATGCATGATAGATTATCCACTGCCTAAAAATGTCTCCAACAAGGACCATGTGTTATATTCTTCTTTGTATCTCAGTGCCTAGCACTGGGTTGTTCATAAAATAGGTATCTAATAATGATTTCTTGAACAAATGAATTAATGATAACATTAGTCTCTGTCAAATGAATTCCATTTTTTATTCATCACTATCTTCATTATTGTCCCTAGATTATTCTGGTTATGGCAAAAGTACCCCTTTGAATACCCATGTTTTTCCAATTATTGATAAGTAATGTATCTATTGGCATGTTTGTGAAAAGTGACATATTTTATATGGATCCTGCCTACCAGTCCAAAAGAGTAAGGTTATAGAAATTTCTAACTTTAAGAAACACAAATGTAAAAAACAGGACTAGAGAAGGACAATTCTTTGCACTAAAAGAGTGACAGACTACCTTAAAAGCAGCTCCCCTCATACAACGTTTGTTCACAGATTTTTCATCTAATATTCTGTACTCCTTTATGTGCTTAAGTTTATTAAATTTATGTTAAGTTTATCTATGTACATGTCTGATCATTCTTACTAGATTGTAAGCCCCTTTAGGCCAGGGACCATTTCTTATGTAAATTTTGTGTTTTCTTTATTGCCTACTGTAGCTGAACTAATGAATGTGTGAATCAATCCATTACTAACTGGGACACAGTTTCCTCAATTGTAAGATGCGGGCTTGGACTAGATGAAATCTAAGGTCCCTTCCAATGCTAAATTTATAAGCCTGTTACCTATACAATTCTGTACATTAGTTGTCGGCTTGGAAGGAGATCTTTAGTAGACCCCAACTCCCATTTCTGTGGCTGGTCTACCTCCAGCTGTTCCCTCCTGCCTCCTGAATGGGATGCCCTGGACCATACCTCTGCCTGCTCCTGATGGGTATGAAACACCCCACTCTGGGCCTCTTGAGACACAATATCATCACCTGCCATGAGTTTGGGCTTTGAGGGAGAACTTTAATCATTTTAGTCACCTGTCCCCATTGACCTCTCTTCAGTCTGCTTTTCCTGAATTCATTTACCAGTGGTTAGCATATACTTCACGTTGCAGTGATTATGAATGCCTGACTGCTGGTGTACAAGCCCTATTTGCCATCCCCAACTGCCTGTCCCCTTAGTCCTAACTCCCCTAAAGCCCCCCAAAAGTCCCTCTTCAGATGTGCTTTTGGTAGTGCCTGATCCACAATTAAGCTTCGTTTCATTTTAAATATCCTCTTTTTCCCCCTTCCATCTTCTGCCACTTACTTACTGCCTGGCTTCCTCCTGATAACATTGAATCCAGCCATGACTGCACTTTCATTCAAACCCTGACTCGCTGGTTGCAATGGGAGAATTGTGGTAACTCCCTGCTCCACATTGTCGCTTCCCAGCTGTCCTTCCAGCACTACTAAGCAGTCTCTCATCTTCTGAGCTTCGTGCTGTCCAAAATGATCCCCCAGCCCAGATACTGTTAGCCATCACCTCTTGTGTCATCTCCCTACGCAAGACTATTATCTCTCTTTGTTCAATGAGTTCAATGTCTGGCTCAGTCTTTCTACCCCAATTCCTGTCCTCATTCTCTGATTTTTTTCCTTTTTGGAGGGGGGAGGGCAGGGCAATTGGGCTTAAGTGACTTGCCCAAGGTCACATCACACAGCTACTAAGTGTTAAGTGTCTGAGGTCAAATTTGAACTCAGGTCCTCCTGACTTCAGGGCTGGTGCTCTTTTCACTGAGCTGCCCCTCCTGCCCTCTTTTTAGAAGATTTCAATATACATATTAATGTTCCCTGAACTACCCTAGTTACCCAATTCCTCAATCAATTCCGTTCCCATGACCTATTCTTCCATTCTACTTCAGCTACACAGAGATCATTATATCCTTGAGTTTGCTGTCACTCAGAAATGTTAACCATTTCTCTGTTCATGAACTCCAGATTTGCTTTATCTGAACAAAGTCTTTTCCCATTTATTTTTGCCCTGGGCCTTACAACCCCAACCCTGTTTTCTGTCGTCACCATGACCATGACTCCTTGCACTCCTCAGCTCTTTCCTGTACTGGCTGCACTTTCTCTTTATCAGTGCCTTGGTGATGAAGTTCATCCACACCCAAATTCCTTTCTCCTCTTTTCTATTGCCATTCATGGATTACCAAACTCTATCCTTGGATTACTATGCTCATCTGCCTGCTTCTTTCTTATTCACATGCCACTGAGTGAAGCTAGAGAAAAATCCCTAACCATGCTGACTGGATCTACTACAGATTTAAACTACATAATCTCAGTTGAGAACTCACTGCAAAAAAAACAATCCTTTTACAACACTCTAGTCAATTTATCATCCCACTTATCACAGTGATTTTTCCAAAACTGCATTTCTCCTTAGTCTTTCCTCCTCCTAACCCTCCTAGCTGAAAATCTTACCTCATATTTCCCTGAAAAAATTGAAGCCATTAGCTAAGAGTTCCACCTTCTTTCTTCATCCTCATCTCACATTACTCATGTCTTTATTTATCTCCTTCACATCTGACATGAAAAAATAGCCCTTACCTTTGTCAAAGAAGAGGATAGATACCTAGATACAAGTATTCACACACACACACACACACACACACACACACACACACACACACTGATCTCTAGCTATATGTCTCTGTGTATATGTGTGTGAATATATACACATAAAAGCTCTCTTTCTCGTTCTGCTTCCCTAAAAAAACAAACAAACACTCACTATTGCCCAGTATTTCTCCTATTTGTTTAATTTTATGCATTGGAAAGCATTATTTGGAGAAAGTGTCCTTATGCATCACCACACTATTAAAGGGAAGGGGGGGAAGGGTCATAGCACAAAAAAAGGCAAGGAATCCCTGGTCTAGGATAAAGGTCTCAGTTCCATGTGCTTTATTTTATCTACAAAAACAGAAGGCTTAAAGATACAGATTGTAAAGAAATATTATAAAAAATGCCCTGAACACCCAGACCATCTGCTGATAGGTAAACTGGAGGATAGACTCCTAGTCATTTGAATCTGTTATAGCCAATTATGCACAGATTTCCCTCCTTATCACTTTCACCTTGCTTTCTAAAACAAAAAAACATTCTGGTTGCAATTGGAATGATCTTATCTTTATCTAGTAAACCAGTGTTTGAAATGCAAATAAACAGTGAGAAAACCTTCTAATTGCAGAGAAACACTTGGTAATTGACCGTATTGCAAGTGGCTGTAAAACAGAAGGGAGAAACAGAGATTAGAGTTAATTCACCATTGTTCCAATGGTTATAATTCAGTCACTGTTGAATTCTCTTAATGAGCCAAACCGCAAGCCAAGGAAAGAAAAGGGCTCCAGACATGATAAGTTTTAGAGTCTTTACCTTAGCTTGCTTTATACTGATGAAATTCCAGGTCCAATTCCTGTCTCTAAATCAAATTATGTTTTCTCATTTACTTAAAATTATGTATGAAATCGTAATGTAACTTCGTTTCTAATTCTTTATTAAGGAGCAAGTTTTTTTTTTTAAAAGGATTTTATAGAATCAGAGCCTTTTAGTCGGAACAACTAAAACTTAGTTGGAATAACTCAAACAACTAATTAGATGTGGTTTGGGGATGGGTCTAGAGAGAGTAATTGAGGATGATAACTTGTCGGTTGTAAACCTGAGTTACTTGGAGGATGGTTGTACATTCAACAGGAAGGGTATAGGGAAGGCTCAGAGGAAAAGATAATGAGTTCAGTTTTGGACCTGTTGAATTTAACCTGTCTATGAGACATCCAGTTTAGTACATGTAATATGCAGTTGGAGATGTGAGCCTGGCTGTTAAGGCAAGAGAGAGATCAGGGCAGGACTAGTAGATCTGAGAGTCATTTGCATGGAGATGGCAATCGAAACCAAGGGAGCTGATGGGATCACCAAGTGAATTACTATAGAGGAAGAAGAGAAGGCCCAGAACAGACTTAGGGGATCTCCATGGTTAGTGAGCTTGAAGTAGATGAAGATGTAGCAAATATCAGAAAGGTGGGAGAACCAGGAGAGTACAAAGAACAGTGTCATGAAAATCTAAAGAGAAGAGAGAATGCAAAAGAGGACAGTGATTGTTAATGTTAAAGACTACAGAGAGGTCAAGAAGGATGAGGATTGAGAATAGAATGTTAGATTTGGCAATTGACATTAGTAACTTTGGAGAGAGAAGTTTGAATGATGAGATAGGAAGTCAAACTACAAAAAAGAGATTTCAAAAGAATTAAAGGGAAAGAAGTGGAGGCACCAATTGCAGATGGTCTTCTCAAGGAATTTAGTCACAAAAAGAAGAAAGTTATAGGATAATAAGTAGCAAGGATGGACACATCATTTGAGGCCTTTTTTGAAGATGAGGGAGACATGGGTATGAATTTAGGTAGTAAGAAACTATCCAGTAGGCAGGGAGATATATGAAGATTAATGAAAAAAGGTATGATAGAACATTCTGCCAGAGAAATCAGACAGAACAGCATCACTTGTGCATGCAAAGAAAGATTTGTCTTTATGTAAGGTAGCAGTGAAGGACAGGATAATGGCAGAAGGCATTTGAAACAGCCTTCAATTGGTAAAGCTTGGCATAATCAATCCCACTCAACCAGTCTCTTAAAGGAAGAGACAGTGAAAAGTGTTCTTCACCCAGATTACCCTCCACAGTGACTTCTGTTGGACCTCATTACCATACGGTGCTTTCTTGCTAGGCAAATTAAAATCAATCAAGAAGCATTTATTAAGCTTCTAGTATGTGTCAGGCACTGTGATGCTATCTGGGGATAAAAAGAAAAAATAAAAACAAAAATGGTCCCTGCTCTCAAGGAGTTCACAGTCTAATAGGAGAGACAAAATGCTAACAACTATGTGCTTCTTCTAACAACTATGTCCAAAAATGCTAAGTTGGGGGAAATCTCATAGAGAAGGTAGAAGATTTAGGAGGACCAGGAAAGGCTCTTTGCAGAAGGTAAAACTTTATTTGAGATTTGAAGGAAGCCAAGAGACCCAGATGAGGAAAGAGAGAGTTCTAGGCATGGGAGACAATGAACAAAAAGGCACAGTCGGGAGATTGAGTATTCTGTTCAAGGAACAGCAAGGACACCAATGTCACTGCATTGCAGAGTATGTAGAAGGGAAGAAGATGTAAGAAGATGAGGACTCTGACCTGGGGTGCTTTTGCTATTCCTCTCTCTTTTTATAACATTGTAAGAGCAAGTTTGGCTGGCAAGAGTTTAAAATACTGACTTCATTTTTTATGGCAATAATGAAACCATGCTTGTACAAAGTTCTTGCTTAGAACACCATTTGATCAACAAATCTGCAGAAATTCTTTGGTTTTTCTTCAAGAATAGATTAGATTCAGGTTAATAATCCTGACTAAGAGAGTAGAATTAAATTCTATATTTTAGCTCAGCTTATTCAGGTAGGTGCCATTCATGGTAATAACTCTCAATTCATTCTTTCCTTTCTAGTCACTGTTCTCATATGGCATATGGTCAGAAAATATCAAGTGTCTCCAAAGAGAGGTCATTTTTAAGCTACTAAAGCTTCTAAGACTTTTAGAACATGCTGTATTTAGTTGTGATATATAAATAAACAAACCAAGGGTGTTTCTAGGCTTTCCATAAACAATTCATTGAAGGGTCATAGCAATAAGCAAGACTTGAGTGAATTCTATGCTAGCAGCCAAACGTTACTCCTAGTGACTTTATTCTTCCAGATAAATAAAAAGGTTGCTTTGAAGCAATTATCAGAAAAGCACGTACAGAAATTCCAAACAATGTTAAATTAATCAAAGGAACAATGAATAAAATTTTCCAGAGTGGTGTAGATTACCTTGTTTGGGGGAAGAAAACCAAAACCAGCAGCTTTGGCGGAGTTAAAGGACAAACAGGCGAGTGGAGCAGGCAACATTGTCTCACAACAGAGTGAATGAAATGAGTGAACAGCCCCAGTGATACTCTTCTGTGTTTTTGAAATGGGACTTGTGATTTCATCAACAGAGAGAGATTCTGGGGATGTCCTCTGTTAATGGAGATCAGCCTCTCCTCTTTAATTTAGAGTCTTAGAGAGATGCCAGGGGCCTTGAGAGGTTAAACAACTTGCCCAGGGTTATTCTGCCAGGAAACAGGACTGGAGCTCAGGTTTTCCTAGTTCCAAGGCTACCATATATGGCAGCAAGACATAACTTATAAAAAAAAAAAAACCAAAACACAGCAACTACATGAGATTGCCTAAGCCTTTCCAAACATACCTTTTATGAGTTCATCCAAACCTAGTTAATTTATGCTGTCTCTAATACGTATGGATATTTTTTAAATGAGTCTACATTTCATGAGAATAGCATTGCTGTGTTGCATGTTTTCTATTTTTTTAAGGTGTTATCTTCTTCAGTATTTTGGGGGGCTCTCCTCTAGCAGGCTGCTGACTCATTTTTCATGATTTTCTTGCATCATTCTCATTTCTCTTCCCAATTTTTCATCTACTTCTCTTACTTGATTTTCAAAATCCTTCTTGAGCTCTTCCAAGTCTTGCCATCAGTTCATATTTTTCTCAGAGGCTTCTGATGCAGGAGTTTTGACTTTGTTGTCTTCTTCTGGTTCTATATTTTGATTGTCTTTGTCACCAAAAAAAAATGATTCTATCGTTTGATTTTGCTTCCTCTATTTCCTCATCTTGCCAGCTAATTACTTGACTTTTGAGCTCTTTGCCAGGGTAGAACTCTGCTTCCAGAGTAGAGAGTGCTGTATCCCAAATTTCTGGGGGTTTGCGCAGCTAGTATCAGAGCTTATTCTAGGTACCTGCTTCAGAACTGTGAGGACTACCTCTCCACAGCTTCAACAAGCTCTGCCACTCCAGTGCTCATCCCCTCAAGACCACCACCCAAGACTGCCACCCCAGACCCAAGCAGGGCAAGCAAGAGAATCTTGCCTCAGCTCCAGCAAAGAGAGTTCTGCAATTATTCTCTCGACTTGGTTCCCCCACAATCTGTGGGTGTAGAGCTCAGGAGGCAGCCTCTGCAGTAGTAACTGCAGATAGCTGCCACCTCTGCCAGAGCAGGGCCAGACTGTGCTCTTCTCTAACCCAGGATCAGAGTTTCCCCACTGACCTTTCATATGCTCTTTGGCATTTATGGGTTGAGAAGTCTGGAAACTGCCACAGCTGCCATTGATTCAATTCCCTGAAGTCTGCTCCAGCCGGTCTGTGCCAGTGTAACCCACACTCTGCTTCCTGCCCAATATAATAAACCCTTCTTGTTGGCCCACCAGGCTGCTCTCAGTGGGAGATTTGTTTCTCTCTGTCACTTTGTGGGTTCTGTTGCTCTAAAATTTGTTTAGCGTCATTTTTTATAGGTATTGGAGATGGTTGGAGTGGGAGCTCAAGCAAGTTCTTGCTTTTACTCCACCATCTTGGCCCTGCCCCCTGGTGTATGTTTTCTAAATCAAAGACCAGCTGGATTTGTTCTTTAAATATAACGTAATAGTAAACTTGCTCTGGATCAACCAAACTCAGCTCTGTCTTCTGGATTCCTGTTTATCTATCTAACGTGTGTGTGTGTGTGTGTGTGTGTGTGTGTGTGTGTATGATGGTTATACAATATTACATCTAAATATTATGTTGATTTATTTATATTTATCTAATGTATAGCTCCCCATCCCTTGAGGATGAAGACTGTCTTATATATCATTGTATGACTAAAGTTTAGCTCAGAACTCTGCAAATAGTTAGAATTCAATAAATGTCTATTGTTGACCAACACTAAAAATGTTAACTATACTAACAAAACCAATTAGGGTATTGAAGTAGTTATCTTATTCAATCCAAAAGTACTTCCCCAGGCTTATCTTTGTGACATTAAATATTCAGCTACTTATGGAAAATGTTCTGAATTGAATTTTCCACATGCTGTCTCCACTTTACTTGGCCAGGGTAGGTCTGATCTAAGAGTTTGGATGTTTTTCATTGTTCATCAAGGCCAACAGAAACAATTATCAACACGATTGTGCTAAAGATTTTGCAGATTTCTCTATTAAATGGTGTATCTTATGATTTAGTGGAAAGAACATTGGATTAGCATCCACAGGACTTAAGTATGAATGTCAGTCATGCTACTTATGTCCTGTGCAAATCTGGAAAGTCACTTAATCTCTCTGGGCCTCTATTTCCTTATCTGTAAAACGAGAAGGTTGAACTAGATGATCTCTATAGGTATGATTCTCTCCCTCCCTCTCACCCTCCCTCTCTATTTCTCCCTCTCCCTCTCCCTCTCTCTCTCTCTCTCTCTCTCTCTCTCTCTCTCTCTCTCTCTCTCTCTCTCTCTCTCTCTCCCTTTCCCCTGGATTTGGGACTTTTTTTAATGCAATGTTTCATACCTAGCAGTTGTGGTCAAAAATCATTGTGTCAGTGTGGTACGTACACTGAAAGCACTGAATTTGGAGTCAGAAGACTTGGGTTTAAATACCACCTTGGTTACTTGCTACCCATGACTTTGGGCAAATTTGGAAAGTTGCTTAACCTCTCTGGCCTTTAGTTTCCTCATTTTAAAAAATAAAGATATTGAATTAGATGACCTCTTTTGAATGCTAATGCTAAATCTGTCATCCTATGATCTATTCATAGAATAGCTCATTTATCCATATATATGACCAAGTAAAAGCCAGATCCAGCTAAATCAAAAGTCATAAAATAACCAATAAGCATTTATGTGTTAATTACCTGTTATGTGCTAGGCATTGTACTAAATGCTGGAGATACAAATACAAAGGAGAGGTAATCTCTCCCCTCAAAGCATTTATAATCTCAAAGAGAAAGACAACAAACAAGAAAGCTGAAAAGGGGTGGGAAGGAGGTACCTGGCATGGGGGTGTAATGGAGAACCCAAAGAAGACCAAAATAAGTTCAGCCAAGTGGAAATTGAGATGTCACTATGAAGTAGGAAGTTGTTTAATTATTATGTCAATGGTAAGTTTATTTAGACAATTTATGACAGACAATGTGGATAATTTAACCCAAAGAAGTCTCTATGTCTGGAAGTGTATAATAACTGTTTTGTTTTATGGGGTAGAGGTAGAAGCTGGACCTTGCTATCTCGAACAAGATGAATGTGTAGCCACTCATTGACAAATTGCACTATTGATTGACATAGCTTTTACCTGCTTTGTTTCCAACCTGGACAGGTCTGTCCCTCCTTAGGCATCCTTATGGCCCCCCACACTTAAGTGCTGGACTTGGTGTGGATGCCATATTGGTTTTAGCCCTACTCAAGTAGCCTAACAGCCTCCGCCTTCCCTCATAGTAGGGATTACAGGCATGAGCCACCATACTCATCCAATGGGTTTTGAATGAAAGAGAAGTAGTTCAGCTTCTTCAGTGTTCACAAATTTCTGACAGATGTTAATCTTCAGGATTCTGGAATGAGAAACAGAAACTGTCAAGAATGTCTCAAATTTTAAATTATTCTGTATTTTCCCTAACATTTTATTGATGTTTTAAAATAATAATTGACAGGAATCATAAATTGTGAATCAGTTTTTTAAATAAAAGTTTCAGAGGTTTTCTGTAAAAAATATATGATGTTAAATGCATGGTTTATTATTATTATTATGAACCAATATTTTGTCTTGATGATTTAAAGCATATCTGGCAATGAACTGGGTGATTTCCTTTATCTTTCATGAAATATTTCCAACATTCTTCATATTCTTTATTCATTATTATGAATATCTAAAAAATTTGTTTTAACAATATTGTTCAGATAATAAACATGGGTTCTGGGAGTATGGTAATGCTATTAAGAGAAATGGGAAAGTTTAGAGGAGAGTGGATTTGGAGGAAACTCAACCCTACATGTTAAGGTTCAGGTGCCAATTGTGAATCAAGATGGAGACAAATGTCCTGGAAACATTGGTAGTGTAGGACTGAGAGTTTAGTGCCCAATTTATAAATTTGGGGGTCCAAAACCATAGAGGTGATATTTGTACCATTGGGGGCTGATGATATTTCTGGTGGAGAAATTGAGAGAGAGAGAGAAAAAAAAAGCAATACACAACCTTGGAGAGCACTTGGCAAACAGGAGGAGTGATCAAAGGAGAGCAAGAAGATAGGATCCTAAGAGAAAGAAAACTGGAAAAAAAAAGTGTGTTGACAAATCATTTTTTAAAAAAAGTAAGTTCAGAATAGGGCACAGACATTTAACCATGTTAAATTGGAAATATAAACAACTAGTTATATGCTTTTTGTGATTTCATATAGCCCTCTTTTTCTCTTCTTTGTATATGGAAATATTCATGTTTGTTGATGCTTATCACTTTCATAGGAAAGGGGAAATTTTTCAAAGAAAAGAAATTATTATAGAACCAAAAGACAGTAGTGACACAGAGACCAATGACAGAGAGTGAATCTGAGAAAGAATAGTGGTCAGTATCCAAAGCTACAAGAAAAGCCACATAGAATGAGGAGAGAGAAAAGACCATTGCATGTAGCAGTTATGAAATATTTGTAACCCGGGAAAGAGCTTTCAGTCAAGTGGTAGGATCAGAATTCAGAATGTAGGGGATTGAAACATGAGTGGATTCAATTGCGTGGGGGGGGGGGGGGTAGGCAGTCTTTTTGCATATGCCTACTTACCAACCCCAAGTGTATTTGGATCATAGTGATGCAAAAAAAAAAAAAAAGGAAGGGGAAGGGGAGAGACATACACACAGAGACAGAGAGGAAAAAGTGAGTGGGAGGCAGGTGGGTGGGTAAGGAAATAGATGCAAGTCTTTCCACTTTAGTGGACCACCTTTTACTCATCATTAAAATGAGAAAGTTGAATTAGATGCTGTCTCAGATCCCTTCCAGATCTTTCTCTCTGATTCAATCAATTACTCTTAATTCTTGTCTCTGACTTTAACTTAACTGTTTTCCCCAAAAGAAAATACAATGTTGGGACCTATATACTTTAGTTATTTCCACATTCATCTTTCTAGTTTCCAAAGTGTAACTTATTCAGTTAACTTAGTTAACTTGCAAATGGTGAATCTACCACATTTCTTTCTGTTCACTCACAGTTACTTATGGATAATAGTGCCAGGATTTTATTCTCAACAACGTAATAACCTTTTGGTTCGGTCCATGTAGCATGGATGGAAAACTAAGTATGAAGTTTATAACTATATTCCCAGTCTATAAAATAATATGTGATAGTTGGCCAAAGACCCTGGCTAAGTCTCATAGGGTCAATGACTCAGCTGCCTTGAATTTGGTTAATGACAGACAAGTCTCTAGCTTCTAAGATCGAGGCCTTTGTTGCTGTGTACTACTTTCGAAATCTACTTTTTCCCTTTAGATCACTGTAACAGATGAGGAGGTTAGTAATCCATCCTTTTTAGATCTGGTGAGGACTCCCCAAATGAGGAAATGCACACTTATTCTAATGTTTGCTTGGTAAGTTCCAATTGCATTGAATTTTAAAAAGCCTTAAGTGTGTTAATTTTACAAAGACCCCTTGCCTTCACCTCTGAGAGGAGTTCATCACTTATTTGTTTTGCTCTGGTTTTTGTCGATGTTATTCCAGGTTCACAAGTGCAGTGGTTTACCAAGGACTTGTCATGCGTCTGGGAATCGTAGGTGGAAACCTCTATATAGATTTTTTTATCTCAGGAGCTGTGGAATTGCCGGGAGCTCTCCTGATTTTACTAACGATTGAACGTATTGGACGACGCCTTCCCTTTGCAGTGAGCAATATAGTAGCTGGGATCGCATGTCTTGTTACAGCATTCTTACCAGAAGGTAACTATTTTTCCAGAATTTAACGATGATCATAATTCTTAGGAGCCTATGGCAGAACGAGCAGATATTAATGATGTAAGAGCCCTTTTGGATTACAGGATCTTAAATTTAGACCTGGAATTTTAGTGATCGGATTATCTGACCCCTCCCCCCCCCCCATTTTACAGATGAGAGGACCGGGAGAGAGCCATTGTAGTAAGTAGTCAAACATGGATTTGAACCCAGGTACTCTAACTTCAAACACAATATTCTTTCTCTTAGGCTGTGTGATCGATGATTTCACTTGGCTTCACGGACTAAGTACATGCTTGTTGATAAAAGAAATCACTATTATGTTTTAATCATCAACATTTAGTATTTGCAGCTGAATTCTATTATTAACTATGCTTAGCAGAGCTTACTTTAAAATTCTTATAGGCACTGACTTACATTGAAACAAATGTAACAGGAGCTGGAAGAAAAGGAATCCTTGTTCTAGGGGAAGATGCAAAATAATAGATTAATAATATCCTTATTGTGAACTCAGTGAAATGATAAAGTGGGTTCAGTTCTGCTCTAGGTTCTTGGCATTTGTCAGACGAGTATAAGAAGAGCAGATGATGCACAACCAGGTGGCCAGGGTGCAATGGTGGAATGTGAAACATGGGTAGGGCCAACTAGATGTAACAGGCCACATGATATAATCAACAATCAGGCCAAGACAGCTCTGTGGAGGGCTCCAGAACTGGGAAGCAGGGCAAACAATGGGGAACTGGATGGGATGGGATGGTTTAACAATGCTTTAAGTAGTGCCTCTTGAACAGTCAGTTCCAAGAGTATCTGTCCTCAGAGGAACACTCTTTAGCTAACTTTCAGTCCAATAAATCAAACATTTGTGGTCAAAAAAGATTCTAGGCACATACAAAACATTTTCCTGCCTGTATTCTAGCCCCAAATTGGCTAGTTTTAGATTAGGCCACATTCCTGAGCCCTGGTTGAAATTTGAAAAATAAAGAAGTCTACTTATTTGTATTATTTTGTCATCTTTATCTTGATTTACTTAAGGTAACTCTAAAACTGGCATGAATTTTTATATTACGCTAATTTATTTCTACCTGGGCAAATTACCTTTTACTTTCAGAAAAATATCAGAAGCAAAATAAAATGTACATTTTGGCATTTTCATTAACTTCACTAAGATTTTCCTGGTTTCTGGTTTGTTTGTTTGTTTAATTGGGGGGAGGGGGGATGATGATTTCAGACCAGTGATTTATCAATGTTGAGAGATTCCCAAGGATCTGCTAATGCTGTGCACTTCTGTGATATGCACTTTACTCAGCTCTCATTCAGATTCAAATGCAAATGTCACTTTCAGATGAATTACAAAGCTGGGATCATTTTCAATCCTACATTCATTTTATTTTATTTATTTATTTATTTATTTATTGCTTTTTGGAGGGCAGTTGGGGTTAAGTGACTTGCCCAAGGTCACACGGCTAGTTTTTTGTGTTAAGTGTCTGAGGCCGGATTTGAACTGAGGTACTCCTGACTCCAGGGCCGGTGCTCTAATCACTGTGCCACCTAGCCACCCCCCTACATTCATTTTAACATCAACAATAATAACATAGCTAGTATTTATATTGTGGTTTATCTATGTTGATTCATGAATCCATTATTTTCTGATAATCTGAGGTGCCTGGACAAGTTTCCATTTCCATCCGGACATCACACTTTTCTATGCCCTTTGAAGTAGTTTCATGTGGACATAGCAGTCTTTTTCAACTCAAGCACTAAATTCTGCAAGACTGCTGTGGTGACTGTCATGGCTGCTCAAAGTTTCCCATTTTCACTCTGATGGATTTGAAGGTCACATCCAATTTTAATAATCCATGTTTTAAAGTGTTTTCCATATCTCTAAGATTCTACAATTCCATGACCATGTAATTCTATGCAAAATGTGAAGCCAGTTATGAAAGCAAAAATTAATATGTGACATAAGGAAAAGAAATCTCCAAGTAAATTCTTCATGAGGGGGTGGGAAGAGGGAGAGACAGAGACAGAGACAGAGAGAGACAGAGACAGAGAGAAAGACAGAGAGACAGAGAGAGAGAGACAGAGACAGAGAGAGAGACAGAGACAGAGAGAGAGACAGAGACAGAGAGAGAGAAATCCCTCTAAGTTAGAAGATCCTTGAGACCTGGGACTATCTGGTTTTTTCGTTTTTGTATTCCTAATACTAACAAAGGGAGAAGAGCACATACTCAACCAGCGTTTACTGACTTTTGTGGTTGAGTTCATGCTTATCTGTGCATGCTCACATGAAAGTCCTACATCTAAAACTTGCACAGAATTTTGAGTCAGAAGGGACATCAGGGGCCTTTTAGTCCAACTCATCCCTAAAAAGAAATCCCCACCATAACATACCTGACAAGTAGATGACCAGCCTTGGTTTAAAGGCCTCTAATAAGTAGGAACCCACTGTTTCCTAACTTTACCAGTTACTTCCAAAGAAATTATTTCACAGAAGAAGTTTTTGTTTAAATGGCTATTATATGACCAGAATTGAAAGAGCCCTTGGAGATTTTCTAGTTTGTTCTTCTTCTTCCCTCCCCTTCCCCTCTCCCCCCATTTTAAAGTTGAAGGGAAAAAGAACCAGAGGGAAAGTAATTTGCGCCAAGTTTACAGGTATTAAGTGGCAGGGGTAGCATTTGAATTCAGGTCTTTTGAGTCTGGATTCTATCTCACCACAAATCAGGTGTTCTTGGGTTTTGCTTTATTTTTAACCACTGATACAACCTTCATCTTGCGCCTATATTATTACCACTGTTCCTTTCAACTGGACTCCCCCTGCAAATTACATTTATGAAGAATAAAGACTTTTAAGTACCAAACCTGGGTAGTAAAGTTATTTCCCCTTCAGCTGCTAGTCTCTTCGCTCCTGGATGGCATGAAGCCAGCAGAGATTGTGAAATCTGGGCACGATGCAGGGAGCTTTGGCAACAATATCCGCCCTTCATTATCTTGCACCTGGCGCTGGGCACCACCTGCTCATTGAAGGAATGGGTTGGACTAGATTCCTCGTCCTTCTATTTGGCTTTAATGCAACAGTAAAGCATGAATAAGACACATGTTTACAACTATTCAGTGCTGGAACAGATGGCAGTCTAGCAAGCGTCAATTCTGTTCTCGTGTTCCTGTCTGCCTTAACTGTTAATGGGAGAGTTTATCTGGGGGAAAGAGACACAGATAAATATTCAGTGAATTTACACTGGAAGTATATGGTAATACTCAAAACCATTATCTTGAATTAAATTAATCAGCTTTTCTCATTGTTCCTCCTAGCTATATTGTTACTTTGTTTGATGACTTTCAAGATTTTCCCTCCTCATTTGCTGAATATTTACTAACAGAACGAACTTGAATTCACTGAGACAGATTCTTCCCTAATATTCATTCATTCATTAATTCAGTGAGCATTTGTTAAGCTCCTCCTATGTATGAAGCACTAGAAAGTCTCTGGACGTACAAAAACAAAATAGTCCCTGCCTTAAGAAGCTTTGTTTTATTTGAAGGACACAACATGGACATAGATATGTAAATTAACAATGTAAACAAAGTAAACACAAAATTATTTCAGAGTGAGCAGAATGCCCATTTCTTTGGTAGTAAAATACATTTCCCTGAAACTTTTTCAGACCTCAGAGGTTAATATCCCAATGAATGGAGAAATTGAAAATTTCATATCAAAACAAATGTATTTTGCGTTCTGTCATTTTTATTTGTTGTTGAAAACTATATGCTTCAGAACATATTATTGTGCACTCTGTCATTTTTATAAGCCACATGTGTATAGGGCTTTACAATTCTAAAAGTATTTTCCTGCCAATCACTGTGCTGCATAGAAGTATTATCCATAACTTAAATAATTAATGAATGTATATGTTGTATAATTATGTGTACATAATGCATAACTGATAACGCATCATATTATTTTATGGTTTTATGGCTATGACTCAGAAAACCTTGACCAGCATCATAAAGCTAGTAATCAAAGAAGTTGAGACTTGAATCTAAGGCTTTTGAGGCCAATTCCAATGGACTTTCTACTATATCACACTGACTACTCATAGCTGTCAGCTGTCATCCTTTTTTTCAAAGCACTTAGCAAATTTATATTGCTGAATAAATAGGGGAAAACGTAACAATAGCAGTACTCATTAATAAATCATCAATTTATAAAAAGCCATTCTTCTCCAGGGTTTCTTAAACTTTTCCCACTTGTGACCCTGTCAGTACTTCTTAAACTGGGGGTTGCAACCCCATCTTGGTTCCAGACCACTGTTCTATAAATGAATTAAGATCAAATAGAAATAGTCAAAATGTTGAGAAGACTTTTGGCAATTATCAACTTCCAGAGGGCTGGTGACACGTCTTACTTATCTAACCTACAGTGTCCTGAGCATAGAAGTCATTGACTAAACATTTCTTGAATGAATGAATTACTTTGGGAGTAGAGGAAAGGAACATGATTTTTTGTTGTGCCAAAGCCAATCCAAAGAGTTTATTTCACATGATTTGACTGCCTACATGGGGCAACTAGGTGGCAGGTGCAGTAGATAGAGCACCAGGCCTGGAGTAGAAACACTTATATTCCTGATTTGAAGTCTGGCCTCAGATATTTACTAGCTTTTCGACCCTGGGCAAGTCACTTAACCCCATTTTCCTCAGTTTCCTCATCTGTAAAATGAACTGAAGAAGGAAATAGCAAACCACTCCAGTATCTTTGCCAAGAAAATCCTGAATGGTATCTATCATAAAGAGTCAGACCTAACCAAAAAACATCTGAAGCAACTGCCTACACATTTTACCTGCCTGGAATTCAATGAGTTAGCTAGTTGTTTTATTTTGTTTTTAATTTCCTAGAACATTTGGGAGTTTTTTGTTACTCATTCAAAATACAGATAGAGTACACTCCAAAAGGAGAGGGATATTTCTCTAGTGGCCTGAAAAGTTGCTTTATTGTCTATGGTATGTGTATGGAGGAAGGGGAGACAGAGACAGAGACAGAGACAGAGACAGACAGAAACAGACAGAGACAGAGAGACAATAAGAATAAAAATATTAAGCTCATGTGACTTCATGGTAAGAATCTAACTGGCCTGCTGGGTGAAGGCGTCGGATCAACTTAGCACAGTGGGAAAAGCGCTAAACTCAGAGTTGTGAGACCAAATCTCAGCTCTGCCACTTCCTAGCTATGTGATCTTGGGCATGTCACCGAACTTCTCAGGGTCTCTCGGTTTCCTGTAAATGGAAATTTATATCTGTAAATGAGGGGCTTGTACCAAATAGACTCTAAGGCTGCTTTCAGTTCTAGTTTTGTGGGAATCATCCTGCTAGGTGGTTTTTAAAATATTAAATGAAGGGGAGAACAGAGCAGAAGATAATAAAGGAATTAAATGATGTAAAGTAAGGAATGACAACATCCAGGATATTATTTTGAAGACCTTGTATGAAGAAAAACATGAATACCTTTAGGAACTAGAAAAGAAAGACTTCGAAGCCAGGACTTTGTTGTCTTTATTCTCCTATTTTATTACAACTCTGTTCTGCGATGTCGCCTGTGGTGGGAGGAGAGAGGGTGAGGGGGGCATTTATCACATTAGATTCATATATATATATATGTATAGTAGGTATACCCAGACACAATGTATATTATACACACATATATTGTCTATGTTGGCTTCTCTTTGATATATTATGTGTGCTCCAAAAATTACGGGGTTGTGGGAGGGACCAAGCAAATGCATTTTATGGTTAACTGGTAATTACATTAAATCCCTAACATTTCTTTCTGTATTTCCAGGGATACCGTGGTTGAGAACCTCAGTAGCTACTATAGGAAGACTGGGGATTACCATGGCCTTTGAAATTGTTTATTTGGTGAATTCAGAATTGTATCCAACAACATTAAGGTAATTAAAATGTGTAATTCCCACTTTCTCATTTCTAAATATTATGATTGAGATCTTTCAGGATCGACTTCAACCTTTTGAAAAAGGCTATTTAGCTCAGTAATCTAGCCTATGCCTAGCTTCAGGGCAATACCCTCAAAGCACATAACCTAGAATTTGTCTACGACAAAGCTTATGTAGCCCACAGCCTCTGTTTCATCTCTTTCATACATGATGTCTTTGAAATGAATGATAGAAATGTTTTCTGCCTTAGGATTCTGGCACATAACTTAGTCTATCAAGGGGTCCCATTCAGCTACATTCAAAGTTCTCTGGCATGGTTAGAGAATAGTCTGTTTGTTCATCATTACAAATATTTATTCATCTCAGTTTGTGCCCATTTTGTCACCAGATGTTAATTGAATTAAATACCTAAGCTAGGTTCCTGTCTGATGAGACTTAAGAACACCATTTGTTATATCTCGGTTTCTATTTGCTGCAAGTGATGAGAAACAGACAGCTTTTGTGCTGTGTATTTTGTAGAAGGGTAGTTATAGATCGGAGGGGTGGAACTTTTTACATTTTTTTCTTACTGATATGTTAGCTTCCCAATAATGGACACCAACAGCTTTGACTGCAAGGAAACAGGGCTGAACCATGGCTATTCAGATAGATATCCTACAAGCCAAATGACACTCAGTGCAGCACCCAATAAATACCTGTTGCTCGAATAATTTGTCAAAGAGATGGTATACCCATCAAAGAACACTTGACTATGAGTCAAAAGACTTGAGTTCTTGTCCTCAGTTCTTCCACTTACTGGATTCCAGTTCTTGGGAAAGGAGTTTCAACCAGATGGGTTCTAAAAGCCTTTTGGGTTATAATACTCCACAATTAACCCTTCTACATAGAAGGGGTTACAGGCACAGTGTTTCCACTATCTCAAAAATCCACATAAAATTTTTTGGCCCTCCCTTCATACCAGAGAAGAAGTCTGAATTATTATGGTATTAAAAGATAAAATATGTTGATATTATACAATGCTATATATATATGTATATGTATATGTATATCACATGCTCTACATATATGTATAGTCCATGTACTATATAAACATATATCTATATAGCATATGTGTGTATATAAATAAATTTCTAAGTTTCTCAACTTTTTCTGTGTAATCTGCTGGCCTTCCTATATCATCTGTGGCTCCCACAAAACTCCCCCCCTAAATTCCCATTTAATTTCTTATGCCCACCAGTGATATATAGAAACCCCAATGGGGAAAGTTGTGACATGAAAGGGATAACTGTACTAGACTAGCCATTGTTTTCAAATAATTAGCTTCCAAGAGCATAGTATTCTTGTTTGCTCCATTTACAAAGCTCACAGGGTCTACCAGTAGGAATAGAAACAATAAGAAAATAGGGGCTGTTAGCTTCTGGGAGGTGCCAAAAGCCAGAAGGCATCCCCTTTCTTTGCAGCCAGTCCCCACTAGAAGTAACAAAGAGGTTCCTTCATAAGCCCTCTTCTACTCTCTAGCTCACATATGAAATTGCTGAAACCATTGTTGAAATGGAATCTGCCCTGTAGAAGATGTTGGCATCACCATCAATCGAAACACTTTTTACTCCATCAAGTTTGGAATTCACTTAGAAGTAGGAATTCATGATGCAACAAAAAAAAATGTCTTTGATGTCTTTCATCAAAGTAATAAAAAAAACATCAGCTTTTGAGGGATGGAGTTAGCTCCTTAGAGAACAAAATGGTGGTGGAGGGATAAAGAATGGGGAACAGAGAAGGTGGGGGTGTGTGTGATTAAAATTTAAAGTTATTATGAGCCAGAAATAACCTTAAATAAAAGCAAGCCAGCTCCATTATGGCACTGAAATATTTTTGTCAGCCAAGTTTGAAAGGCTTAAGCCATTATACACTTTCAGAAATTTTAAATTTCTCCTAGTATCAGTACAATGTTCTAAGTTTTCACCAGGTACATTCACTTTATATAAAATTTATTTACCAAGTGGAGTACTAATTCAGAGTACATGCATTTTTCCTAGTTTCATTCCAGTATTGGTAAGTTTTATTCTTTCTAATGCAGGGCCAAGCTGTGTTCATATTACATTTGTGACCCCTTGTTAAAAGGTTTTCTCCTATCCTCCTTTCTGGGAGGATTAGAGAACATCATTGCATCCCAAACAAGAGAGAGCATATGTACTGTTCTCAAGAACAATACCATTGATGTTTGAGTCTTTACCCAATCCAACCATAAAAATAGTAAGAGAAGCATGTATGTGTGTGTTTCTGTGTGTTTGATTTGTGTTGAATCTGGGTTCAGTTAATTTTCCACTAAGAATTTCATCCCAGAAAACAAGAGGAAAGCTTGAAGTGTTCTTTTTGGCAAGTAACACTGTACATTCATTTAAAATCGCCTAATCAAAGACTAGCTTTAGTAATGTAAGTGCAAGCATTTTAGAAAGTATAAAAGGACTATACAGATGTATGTTATCATTACAGTCACATCTCACTCATTCAGAAGTCATTTATCTAAGAACCTGAAAGAAAACAAAAATTCTCTAAGCAACCAAAATAGTTGTTGTGTAGTCCATATCCTTTATTCATAGAACAACCCCTCAGGTCTTTACTCAAAAGCAATTCACCCTTATGTGAACTTTACATTATTTTACTTTTATTTCATTACAGGCACTCACTGTGTGGGAGAGACTGGTATACTCCATAGCATCACATTTCAGCTCCTTACATTTCTCCTTCTAAAATGGAGACATTAGCTATAGCTTGGCCCTGACAGCTGTAAGAGGAGGATGTCTATTTTTTTTAAGGACCTCTAAAGGAAGGAGGCATGATATATAAAAAGCACTGAAGTTTAAAGTTTGGGGACATTTAGCATAAGTGTAAATCCCTCCATATAGTTCTCTAGCCTTAGAGGAACAGCAATGGCATAATAGAAATAAAATGTAATAATAACTGACATTTCTATGGTGCCTTTAAGTCTGCAAATATTATCTCGTTTGATGCTTACATCTCTGTTAAGGAGTTGCTATTATTATCCCCATTTGACAGATGTAGAAACTGAGATTAGGAGGAGTCGAGTGGCTTGCTAGGGATCACACAGTCAAGTAAGTGCCCACGGTAGGGTCTGAACTTGTGTTGCCCTGACACCAAACCCACTGCTCTATCCATTAAGCCACCTTACTCCTCTAAAAAGAGTCATGGGAGATCTGAGTTTTCAGCTTCTAACACTAGTTGTGGTATAGGAGAAAGAATGCTCTCTTTGGAGTCAGATCTTTGTGTGATCTTGTACAGGTCTTTCCAAGGCTTCTTCAGCTTCCTCAGCTATACAATGAGGTTGTTAGACAAGACGATCCCAGAGACCTCTCCCAGATCTAACTCTTTAATCCTATGATGCACAATGGATAAAGTGTTGGACTTGTAGTCAGGAAGACCTGAGTTTGAATCCCGCCTCAGACACTTACTAGCTATATGACCCTGGGCAAGTCATATAAATTCTGTTTGCCTTGGTTTCCTCAACAGTAAAATTGGAAGAATACCAATACCTACCACACAAGATAGGTATGAATATATCTATATATAAATGAAGTAATATTTGTAAAAATAGTTAGCATGGTGCCTGGCACTTAGTAGGCACTATATAAATGCTTATTCCCTCCCTTCCTGTTATCATGAGAAAGTAATTTTGGTTATCTCAGCCTCAGTTTCCTCATCTGTAAAATGTGGCTTGTAATTTCTATAGTATCTAAGGGATTTTTGTGAGGCTCAAATGAGATAAAGAATGTATTTTGTAAACTAAAATATCCATCATAAATAAAAACTCTTGTGATTACCACCAACACCACTAATACCAACACCAACACCAACACTACCACCCTCACCACCACCAGTACCACCACCACCACCACCACCACCGCCACCATCATCACCACCACCACCATCACTGCTACCATCCTCACCACCACCACCACCACCACTACTACCACCACCACCACCACCACCATCATCACCATCACCACCACGTTGATCATATCACCACCACCACCACCATCATCATCATTATCAGAGGACAAAAGGCAATTTTGCACAGTCAATGTTTTAGAATCAGGAAAATTTCAAGTCCCATTTCTGACATATACTGGCTATGTAACCATGGGCAAGTCACTGAACATCTTTATATTCCCAGTGAATCCTCAGAGACGAGAAGTTACAAGACAGTTTCTGCTCTACATTGGTAAGGAGAGTTCCTCACCAGGGATTCCATACACTAATGAAATCACAGGATCAGTATTTTTTAATCAGATGACATCACCATATTAGCAGAATAATAATAATAATAAACCCCCAGAACATTAGACCTGAAAGAAATCTTAAATTCTGTTCTGTATCTTCTGTCTATCACAAGGGGCTCTGAAGGATAGAGAGGTAGGGCAAATAATAAGGCCTGAAGGACAACCTCAGGAGGCAATGCCAGGGCACATGGTAGTAAAGCCTGGTGGTCCTTCATCTCATCAAGAGAAATGGAGTTGTCAAAGCTGTCTAAACAGCCCATTTGAGTTTGGGGTAGTGGGGCTGAAAAAGGGGACCCAGGATACAAATGGAGGAACAGGATGCCCCCTGGTGGTGATAATGGGGCTTCCCACTTCCTGGGCATCCTGGATGGGTTCTAGTGTTAAATGAGGTACTACTGTTTTTGTTTTTGTTTTAGATTCAGTCTTTTTATTTTGTCTCTTTATGAAATACTATCATACTGTACTGAAACTCTGGCTATTTCAGTCTTATTTAAATTAAATGTTCCACCTTGTATTTATAACCTATGGCGGCTCAAGTTCTTTTCTGATGCTGGAGCATACCTTGAAATATAAATATTGTCACTTTTCCCTTCCTCCTCTTCCCAACCACACTGAGGTTCAGACAGCTGTTTCTGACACTTCCTTTGTAGTTATTTCAGATTTAGTGACACATAGGAAACATATTAGTTTATTATTCCCAGCCCAGTCATCTCCTTGAGTTTGAAATCACACCCCTTCTTACGGAAAAAGATACAGTGACGCAGGCTATAATCACCTTCCCTCCCTCCAATACTGTCAAGTAAAATAATGTGACTTTTCTTTCAAGCACAAGTGTTTTTCAGAGCTAGCCTGAGTGGCTAGATAAATGTATAATGATTTGAAATATGAATCAGGTTTGCCCTTAAGCCTGAGTGTAAGTCAATCACTTGATAAAGTGAATTTTCAAATATATTTAAAATTTTCACAAACTTAAAAATGCTAAAAATGTTATACTCAGACATAGCAATAATGACAATTTATTTCTGTAGAACCTTAAGGTTGACAAAGTGCTTTCCTTACTAGAACCTTATGACATAGGTAGTAAAAGTTTAATTCTATTATCCCCACATCAGGTATAAGGAAACAGAAAACACTGACCTGATCACACTGATGTCAGAGCAGCAGTTCAGACCCAGGCCTACTGACTCCCAAGTGCAGAATTCTTTCTACTATACCACATGGTAGAATGTAGCTATATATCTTTTATACAGAAGTGGGAACTAGACTTATGCTGTCTTCTTAATCCCAGCCAGTTGTCTTACAGATATGCCCTACTGGTCATAAACAGGACAAAGTGAGTACATTTATGGATGAGTGCAAGTCTGCCCCTACTACTGTAAAATTTTCAGTGCTCATGCCTTTCTTGCAGTGAGCTAATAATAGTATCCTGATAACACAAAGCACAGTCTCTCATATGGAGCAGGGCAGTGAACAACAGGAAAGAAGAGCGCTTCATTCTTAGCAGGGCTATAGTCTTTGCTACCATCATACTGATACATTGTTAATTGTAGAATTTTAGCATTGGCAGGGACTTCCTACTTCCATTTAATCCAATCCATACCAAAAGCAAATTCTTAGTACAATATACCTAATGAGTGGTAATCTGTCCTGTGCTTGAAGATCTTCAACGAGAGGGAAGTCATTGCCTATTGATGCAGCCCATTTCAGTTTTGGACAGCTCTAATTGTCAAGAAACTTTTCCTTCCATTAGGCCTGAATGTTGCTCTTTGGAGCAACCTTTTGCTCTTGGTTCTACTTTCTGAGGTTAAACAGAATAAATCTAATCCCTCTTCCAAATGACAGTTTTTCAGATATTTGTAGACAGTTAATCAGGTTCTGCAAGTTTTTTTTCTTTTCTTTAGCCTGAACATCCTTATTTCCTTCAAACAACCCATGTATGCCTTGAATTTTCATCATTCTGATTGCCCTCCTATGGAAGTTCCCCTAAGTGGTACTCTAACTGGGGCATAAGCATGCTGTTTTGCAAGAGTGCTCAACAAGAGAATGAAGAACAGACGGGTTTGTGGCAAAGTGCCTGCCTGTGTATGGGATTGTACCAGGTCAAAGGAAGGAGCTTGGAATCTAAGAATCCACTTCTATCTCCTTAAGGCCACTTAAGTCAGGGACTAAGGCTGATAGAAAGTGGATTCTCCAGCCTGGGAAAATGTTGAAGTTTAGCTCCCAGGGGATTAAGTGACCGTAAAAGAGGAAATAGTCAGAAAATGAGAAACAAAGAAATATACAGGGCAACAGGGGGAGAAGGGAGTTGAAATTTCCAAACATCTAAGGAAGAAGAAAACTCAGTTTAAATCCTAGAAAACAAGCAGAAATAATATTTATAACAAAAGAGAAGATAGTCTCCAGGACATATAAATGAGTCCCAACATCTCTGAATAAATATTGCAAGACAGAGAATAATGAATTATTACCTGTTAAGGAAGAAGAAACTGTGAATTTCCAAGAGATCATAGAACCATAGCAGGATGTTCTTGAATGATGCAAGAAAGAAGTTTGAGAGACTGTGTAGCCTATATAGTAGAAATAATGGGCAAAACAGAAAAATTTGATTCACAGTGAGAATAGAATAATGCCAGTGGGAAAAATGAATGCCTTTCATTGAAGAGTAGAACATGAGTACAGTAAGAAATAGAAGAGAGATAGACACAAGCAGGTTGTCGGATCTAATAGAAGACCCCTATTGCAAGCACCTGACTTCTAATCTGTGATGCTAATTGGAAGTATTATTTTCAGTTGTCTTTTGACCTTTCTTGACTTCAGTTACCTTATCTGTTGGGAGCTAACACTTGCCTTATCACACAGGATTACTATCAGGATAAAAACAGATTAAATGATATGAAAATATATTTCAAATTGTACTCTCTAAATATGAAATAGTTCTTTGATTTTCCTTCCATACCATGCACTTTTCATTTCTTTATTTTGCCAATACCTTGATCATTAAAGAAAAATATATATTTTTCCTTTGCAGAAACTTTGGTGTTTCACTGTGTTCAGGTTTGTGTGATTTTGGTGGTATTGTAGCTCCATTCCTGCTGTTTCGGCTATCAGCCATCTGGCTAGAACTACCTCTGATCATTTTTGGTAAGATTTAACACATCTATTTTGTAGTTTTCACTGGAGAGTTAACCTGACATCATGGATAGAGTTTTGAATTAGGACTCACAGAGATCTGTGTTCAGGTTTTACCTCTAATATTTTCTACTTGTGTGACCAAGGTCAAACCTCCATGGGAATAAAAATAAGTGTACTTCCTACCTCTTGGAGGATTGAATTAGACAGTATGCAAAATGCTTTGCAAACCTCAAAGTGCCATTCAAATGTCAGCTCTTATTATTGATAGAATTTTAGATTGACTCTTAAAATTGCTATTGGTGGAATCCATTTAATCTTTTGCCTTTGACTATTTATTCTCTTTTTGAGGAGTTAGCTGTATAACACCGTAGGATTTTGACCCATAAATGGAGTTCTCCTACAAGATTCTGTCTTATTTTTTAATGACTTGTCTATAAAAGATTTCTGAGGCAAAACCAAAGTGGAACTCCTGTAAAATACTGATGTTGGAGAACAGAACTGATACGTTTTTAAAAAATAATATTTTATTTTTCCACAATTACATGTTTAAACAATCTTTTAACATTTTAAAAAAAGTTTTGAGATCCAAATCCCTCCTTCCTTTTTCCCCCTCCTCAGTCCCTCAAACTGTAAGCAATTCAATATAGGCTATACATGTACAATCATGTAAAACATTTACATATTAGTAGTTTTGTACAAGATGGCTGGAATAAAGAAAAGTGCAAAAATCCAATGATATATTTTAAAACTAAACTACATGAAATAGAAAACATTAGGTTCATGTACAACTGCCTCTGTTGTTTTTGTATGGAAATGTTCATATTTCCTGATGCTTATCAAGTTCCTAATAAATCTCTTAGAAAAATAAAAATCAGGACTTGCTGCCTCCACTTGTCATACCCAATCCTCTATCTTGTGTCTGATTTGAGAGAAATATGTGAAAATAAATAGTAAAGCCTGATTCAAAAGTAACATATCAGTGTCATTCATGACCATGATCAAAACTTCTCTCTCAAAGACCAGAAATACTCCCCCAATCACCAGATGCTATGGGATTTTTTTCAATCCTTATTGAAATCTCTGCAGCATTTGATATTGTTGACCATCCCTTTCTTCTTCAAACTCTTTTTCTTTGACTTCCTGCACCTTATCATTCCTATTCTTTGTGATAACTCCTCTTTCTCTTTAACCCATTGTCTCCTTCTATCTTTCAAAAGTAAGCATACCACCTGTCCCTTTCTCTCTCTATTTTCTTTACCTTAGTAATTTATCCGTCTCTAACTTCAGCTATTGCTTCTGTGCAGATGACTCTCAAGTCTTCAGCTCTGATCTCTCTCCCAAATTCTAATCTAGTCATTCTTTCCAGCTCCCTGATATATATCTCTAGCTGACCTCTTTATAGGACACATCCATATCATATTAGATTTGTGTCTGCTTAAGAAGATGTGGTTTGATAGTGAATATATGAAACAATGTATAAAAAACAAGTCCTGTTTTATGGAGTTCCACTATAATTATCTATTTATTTGGTTTGCTGATAAATATAATGAGCCAAAAAGAAATTAAGCACTTACCCCTAGTCACAAATGTAGCCTGTTTTGGTTTTATCCAATCTCACAAACCCTCTGTTGAACAATATGATAGAAATCTGAGAGTTGATAAGGGCCCAGAAGTCATCCAAGCCAGATTCCTGTCTAATAAAAATATCATTCCAGACGGCTAGGTGGAGCAGTGAATAGAGCACTGGCCTTGGAGTTAGGAGGACCAGAGTTCAAATCTGGCTTCAGGCACTTAACACTTACTAACTGGGTGACCTTGGGCAAGTCTCTTACCCCCAATTGCCCTGCCCTCTTTTCTCCAAAAAGCAAAAAATTTACAAATATATCATTTCACAAAAATAATCTTAGGTGTTCATCTGGGCATCTGAATTCAAGTCAAGAATTCTGTAAAAGATTCCTTCTAGCCATTTTATTTTCTTACCAAAGGTCCATGTTAATTCTGGAGCTAAGTTGGAAAGGAAGATACCACTGATAACAATCCAGGATAAATTAGGAAGCTTATTATTGTGGAAACAACCTTGGACTTTCATATCAGAAGACCTAAATTTTAGTCCAGACAGATGCTGCCATTTATTAACGGTGTAATGTCAATCAAGTCAATTTCTCTGAGCCTGAGTTTCCTAATCCATATGTAAATTTTTGGTACAGAACCAACAATCTAATAGATTTACAGCAATCTGGTTTGGACCAGATTCAATCTTGGATATCATCATACAAATGACACTTGTGACTCTGCCCAGAGTTTCCCCTGGAAATATCAGAAGATGGCTTGTCTGTTTCCCCCCAAAAAACCCCAAAGCTAACAAAATGTCAAATACAGGACTAGATCTGACCCAACAGGAAACCCTAAAGAATATTCACCCAAATTCTTCCTTCTCGGGTGGGCCCTTGTGTCTAAACACTAGTTCCCTCTCCTTGTTCCTTTATCTCTAATGTGGCACTTAGACACCAGTCCAAAGGTATAGCCCAGGCCCTGGCCATGAATCAATCATCTTTATGTGGTATTGGCAAAGGTGACTTTTGTCAATAGAATATTATACCCTATTAAGGAGACAACAGTTCCAGAACAAAATATTCATCAGTGGGAGATTTTACATCCTTTTATAATGAGACCACATGAATACCAGAATAAAGCCCTAATCAATGAGGGCAACAAAGAACTGTGCTTAAAGTACCTGAAACACGTAGGTGAAAATAATAATAAAAATTTTTGTGAATCGAATGAGAGAATGTAATATGCTTTGAATTCTATATCCTTTATAAATACCATCTTTTATTTAATTAGTTTCATAATTTATATGGAGAACAGGCCTATGGGAAAATTTTGGTTGTTTCAGTTATTTGCAAATTTTGCTACTTCTTTCTAAAAACCCACTATTTTTTGAGGACCGAAGATTAAGTCAAGTATGTCCAATCGGGGTACTATAATGCTTTTCATTACTCTTCCCTAGGTATTCTTGCATCAGTCTGTGGAGGCCTTGTCATGCTCTTACCTGAAACAAAGGGTATTGCCTTACCTGAGACAGTGGAGGACGTAGAAAAGCTTGCCAGGTATTGTATCATCATGATTGACATGATAAGTATCTTCTGTGCATTTGAACTTTCTTAGTATTCATGGAAACTAAAAGTCTGGGTCTCCTGGAGTTTGCATATCATCAATGACAAACACAAAGACCCAGACAAAATCAACTGTTGATGATACATCTTTTACTTTGTAAGTAAAAGAAACATGTTGGGAAATAGAATCTACATCATCATTTCCTACATACATATCGTTGTTTTGCTTCACACCATTTGACTTTGAATTATATAAGGGGAAAACTCTGGCTTTTTACAATTTCTACCCATTGCTGCTAGTTCTACCTCCATGGCCATGGAGGATAGTTCAGATCTTTTTCCCATATGAAGGCACATGTCTTCACTAGGTCTTCACTTCTCTAGCCTAAGTAGCCTGAAGTCCTTCAACCAGTCCATGTACATGAGATGCTCTCTAGTCCCTTTCAAAATCCTGGTCACCTTCCCTTCAATAAACATTAACTTATCAATTACTTTCCTTCTGAAAACAAATTACTTGTCCCTCAAATTATTAAAATTATCTTTTCACCTAATTACTTTTTCATGTTACCAATACCGCTGTCTTACATCTGATGACTTTTTTTGAAGCCACAAACAACTCCATTTTCAAACCATCTCTTTCTCAGTGGAAAACAAATAAAGATGATACATTGCACTGTCAATTAGCATGTGGCCATGACCCAAAATAATTTCATATTAACTAACATGTTTGTGAAACATATTTTTCCTTTCCTCTAATTCATTAAGTGACTTTTTAATGTGGAATTTCTTTTTTCTTCTGTGTTTTGCTAGCCCACATCTCTACAAAAGAGGCAAGAAGAAGAAAAGTCAAGTAACAAGCATTCACACTTGAGTCCTTGCCAAAGACTAAAGAAGGTATTTAGTGTGAGGTTGCACCCTGGGAACCTGGTTCCTATCAAATATTCCTTTGAAATCAGTAAAACACAACTTGCAAGGATGTGTGTTTCATTTTCAACTGCATTCTAATATGAACAAGTTCTCTCTGTTCTATATATATTGTATTTCAAGTATGATCCATAGACTTTTAAAACATCCAGTATATTTTTATATAACATTGGAAAGGATAGGCATTTCTTTTGGAGAGAATGGGACATGTACCCATAGCAGTAAAGAACCACTTCCCTGAGCAGCTTTCATGGAGGCAAGAAATTTTCTTTGTATTGGAGTTGTTCACTTCTGATGCAAGAAGGGGAAAAAGAGCTCCATGATGAATGGCAAAACATGCATGCCCCATTCTGATGAGGATTCCTCCAGCAAGTCAGGAAATGCAATTGAGCAGAATTTAGGAGTGGTGTTGACGACCTGAGCAGCAATAATCCAATTCACTTCAACAAGGGAAAATATAGGGGTGATGATTTCATCAAAATCTGGCCGACCATTAAAAATCTTTTTAAAAGACCACAGAAGACCAAGATTTAGGAACCCTGATATTGAAATCCTAAATACATTGGACAACAATGAGCTGAGCCTTTACTATCTCTTCTCATCTTGAACACTTGGGGTATAGCATTCACCAATTTTGTTTTCCCTTTCTCTCCTGTCAGTTTCTATGAATCTCAGCTTGATTTAGGCATTGTGCCAATTACAAAGATCCATTTGCAATATAGATTGAGATTTTACTTGAGATTGCTTATTACTCAAGATTAACCCTGAGATTATCCAAAAAGATTATTATTTTTTTCCTGCAGTGAACACCTAGAGCCAGATCTTTAGTCCAATGAGAAGGAACTGTGGAGGGAAAAAATGAACTTTACTACTGATGAGTTCACAATTCTCTGCACTTTCAAAGGCCAAAGTGGTTTGCATTGTATTTGTTAGGTTTGTTTCTTGGTGATATCTATATTTAATAAGGTATAGAGATTTCTTATCCACTTCTTCCAATTCTTGCTTATCCAAGGACTGAGCCAATGCTTAATGCAAAATGAAGAGAATGTACAGCCATGCTTTAATTAGCATCCAATTCTGTAAGTGCTCTTAAACATCACAAAATATTCTTGAATGTCATCGGGATTTTTTTTGGTATGCTACTCTGTACGTTATACTTTCTGGTTGAGTATGTAGCTTATAGAGTATTTTTAATATTGTTTTTCTGGGAGCATGAGATAGAGGGACACTAAAGGGTGTGAAATCTAAACAATGTTAGAATTTCTATTAGAGTATGAATATGTAGATATATATGTGTGTGTGTATACGCAATATGTGGGCTAATCACAATTTAAATTTTTAATCTTTACATTGCAACTCATTTAAATATTAAATGTTCATTTTATAAAATATGTCCATTTTCTTTGGATTTTTAATGCTATAGTATGGCTTCACTAATTCCTAGTTGTATTGCTATTGTCTTTTTTTCCCTTAAGAGCACCAGTTTTAAGAGGACTTTAACATTTTTAATATCACCTCTGTATCTTTAAGCTATTTTACCTCCAATAACAATAAAAAAGTTAAATTGGTAAGAAAAAAATTAATAATGATTCTCTTCTCTCTTCTCACCTTTAGGAAAAAGTCACAAAGCAAGTTACTATGATCATTTTTCCCATACGTCAAAATAGTTTTGCCTTTCAGCTTCTGGTCATTAATAAATATGTCCTTGTCTAGAGATAAGGAAAGATCAAAGCCTTTTCTTAAAATCTTTTCATTCTTAGCTTCTAGATTCTTCTTACTTTCTAAGATGTTTCAACAAGGAGCTTAATTCACAATTCTACCTTACATCTCATTTTGGGATTTTTGTAGCTCCAGGGATTTTCCCAGCAGGCCATCTCCAGTCATTGGCCAATTGAACACTGTCCCTAGGAAGTGACTGGCATAGTAGAAGGACCACCAAAGCCTGAAGATATGTATTCAAATCCTAACTCTGCATCTTACTCCTTGTATGACCTTGGGCAAAGGACAACCTTTTAACCCCAGACTCCTCATCTCAAAAATGTTAAGATATACTAAGAAAGCCATTTACAAACCTTGAAGCATAAAGAAATATAAGTCATCAACCCCTATTTGGTTTAGATTCTTGTTCAGAAGTCTAAGCAGAGCATCGAGGCCTGATTTTAGATAAAGTTCAAAGTGGTAGATGTCTGATATGATGTTGCTTGGTATGTGAGGTTTAAATATAACAGTTGAAAAACTGTAATGCTTCTGGTACTAATGAACTGTATGACTTTGGACAAGTTCCTTAATCTCTCAAAGCATCAGCACCCACACATGGGAAATTCAGTGATCAGACTGAATGATCTCTTAAGTTCCTTCCCAGTGGTAGCATTCTACAGTTCCAAGGCTTTTCACAAAATGAGTCACAACACCCACAGAATCATAATTTTGCAGCTAGATAGGATCTTCAAAACCACCTAAATCAACCCTTTAATTTTGCAGGGAAAGAAAATGAGATAGGTTGAATGACCTGCCCATAAATCACTCAAGGAGGGATGCACCCAGTGTACTGTTGGCCTTCTCTACATCTATGGATGTTGTTTGGATACTAGTAGGATACATGAGCTGTCCTTTGGCTGGTACCACCTCTTTCTACATCACTGGCCCATCACCCTTTTATCCACACACCTTTACTGAGATCCTTTTCTGTCACTTCTCCTGTGTAAATCTTTTTTTATTTTTTTTTATTTTTGGCTTTTTGGAGGGAATGCAAGGCTGTTGGGGTTAAGTGACTTTCCCAAGGGTAGTTTTTTGTGTTGTGTCTGAGGCCAAATTTGAACTCAGGTCTTCCTGACTCTAGGGCCGGAGCTCTATTCACTGCACCACCTAGCCACCCCATAAATCTTTTTCTTGATATATTTACACTTAACTTGTGACTCTCCATTAAAAGTTTAAGTGACCTGAAACTTTAATCTCTCAAAGACTTGGATATTCCATGATATTTATGAAATACATATAGCATAAGTGGAAGATTCCTCCCAACCTGAAAGAATAAACTTTCAAATGTCCCCATTTGAATGAATGCCTGGTACATTCATGCTTGCTTTGTTGCTGTTTAGTCATTTTGATCATGTATGACTCTTCCTGATCCCTTTTGGGGTTTTCCTGGCGAAGATACTGGAGTGGTTTGCCATTTCCTTCTACAGCCCCATTTTACAGATGAGGAAACTGAGGCAAACAGGATCACACAGCTAGTAAGTGTCTTAGGTCATATTTAGATTTGAGAAGCCCCATCTTCCTGACTCCAGGCCCAGCACTCCATCTACTGTACCACCTTGCTATCCTTCATGCTTGCTAACCAACTGAAAAAAGGAAGTAATACTTTCTAGTAAGATAGTTTTAAGTAGAAGAATATTAAAACACAGTTTTGGTAGGAGTAGGAGGGTAGGTGGTTGGAGTCAAGAAATGAGCAAGAAGTCCTGTTTTTTGGGGGTAGGAGAAAATGTGTTGAATATTTTTTAAAAAAAACACACATGCAAATTACCTGAGACATTAATAAAAAACCGGAAAAATTAACCTTAGGGTTTATTCTACTTCCTACAGCCACCTTAATATAGTGATATTAAGCCTAGTATTTTTTTAAAGGGGCAAACAATCTTACTTGAAAATAAATGGAGAACCATAAGTATTCACGTGTTATTGCTCCTAATGATTTTGGCAGGCTTCCTAGACTCTACTCTGGCCCAGGATAACATTCAGACATTTAACTCAATATTGAATTACATTTTCCCTTGCCCAGTTCACCTCACTATAGACAGATAACACTAAGTTCAGTGTTCTCTGTGCTTGGCTAAAGGAAAGTGGTTACTGACAGATATCATTTCTAAGAATAGGGCTTCTTGTCATAACTCCGCATGCATGCTGCTGCTTTTTACAAATCTCTCAGTGCCAACAGTAATGACACTAAGAATATGCATCGGGCAGACCTATATTGGCAAGTTGTTCCGTCGTTTCAGTCATGTCTGCCTCTTTGTGACCTCATTTTGGGGGGTTTTCTTGGCAAAGATATTGAATTGATTTGCCATTTCATTCTCCAGCTCATTTGACATATGAGGAAACTGAGGCAAAGTTAAGTGATTTACCCAGGGTCACATAAACTAGTGTCTGAGGTTGAATTTGAACTTGGATCTTCCTGAGTCCTAGGCTAGTGCTGTATCCACTGTGCCACCAAACCGCCCCCACATTGGCAAGAGTAGTGGAGTAGGTGATCAATTGGGACATCTCATTTCTTTTGCAATAATTTTTGTGGCCTGATTCCTCATTCTTCACTATACAGCTCCTGAAAAGTAGATTTTCCTCACTTAGGTTAGTTAACTTCAACACTATATGCCTAATGTAGCCAGGTGAATAAGTAGTCCTGACCTTGAACTAGAGAAAAGTGACTTTTATACAGGTGAACAAGGAAGTGTAAACATTTAAAATCAGCTTTTATTCTTACTTTTTTTGATCTATCATTCAAGGATAAAAGAAAATTGACTCAAGACAAGGGAAGTAGAGAATTTTTTTAATAAATGTCACAGCTGAGTCTTTATTAATGCAGAATCAGACAGTCAATAAAATGGAAAGCTGGTACACACACAAAAAAAATTCCTAATAACCATCGGGATGGTATCACTCACAGCCAATGATAACACCCAGAGTCTTAGTTCGATTACTGTAAATTACTTCTGAGTACATCATATGTGTACTGATTACTATAAAGAGCCAGTTCTTCATAATTTCTTTTATCCAATTAATTTTTTCTTATTACTTCTTCAATCCAAGAAATATACTTTGATACTCGAACATAAACACCAGGTTTATTAGGCCGGGCACAGCCAAGACCCCAAGAAGTGACGCCTTGTAAAACATATTTGTCATTCTCAAAACAAATCAGAGGTCCTCCGCTATCACCCTGTATGGAGAAAAGTGGAGCAATCAGTGATCAGGTAATGACTGAATCATAGGCACTATGCCACCTTTTACTAGAATGACTCACTTTTCTATGATAAAGTATTCTCTATATTTTTGTTTTTGGAATTTCCATCTTTCTTGCATGTTTTTAAAATGTCCCCTTTCTCAGTGAAGAAATATTTTGTCAAACAGCAATTTACTGGAAGAGGGCTGTATTCTTAGCACAATGTTTGGTGCTGAATACTCTGCTTGTATACTCAATGAAACTGTCAGTTTAGATGTTTCACTTAAAGTAAAGAAACTGTAGAAATCATCATTAAAAACACATCACTTCCTTGTCTGTTCTTTATGTCTGTTAGACAAGGTCAGGCCTAGACAAAGGCATGACCTTGGTAAAGTCTGTCTTCAGCATGTACCCTGTCTCTTCTATCCTAAGATACTTCCCTACCAGGTCTGCCAAAGTTCCCTGTTTCCTACTGGCTTTGATGGGGTACATCTCTCCTAGGCATGTCCTTCCTAGTGTGGGTGGGGAACCTGCGGCCTTGAGGCCACATAAGGCCTTCTAAGTCCTCAGGTGTGGTCCTTTGACTGAGGCCAAGTTTTACAGAATAAATCCTTTTATTGAGGGGATTTGATCTATGAAGTTCAGATTCAGTTAAAGGGCTACACTTGAGGACCTAGGGTCACATGTGGCCTTGAGGCCACAGGTTCCCCACTCCTGAGTACTTCCCTGAACTTCCTTTTTTCCAGGTCTGAGGTTCAACCAACTAATGTGATCCTCTCTGCCAGTGTAAGGAAGAACCTACTTCCAGGGGTAGGGTTTTTGGGGGTTTTTTTGCCATGCACTTGTGGAGACACTGGCCTCTATCATTGGGTTTAACACATTAATGACTACAGGAGAAAAATTAGATGAGTGGAACATCTATTTAGAGCAAAACTTTTGAGCCCTCCTCAAACCACCTCTTGCTGGTGGCCTTGACCTGTGACCATTACTTGCTCATAAAACATGTCTGTATAGTGTTGGATTCCATTCAGTTGTTTTGGCTGTACAGCATTATGAGGTCTTTCTCATTGAACTGCCCAACATGGGAACCAGAGTCAGATGTCACAGCATTTAAACCCTATTGATTTTCTTACCTGGCAGCTATCTTCGCCACCAACTAAATGACCAGCACAAAGTTCGGTAGATCTTACTCTCCCTCCTAAATACTCATTGCGATTGCACACACGGTTTTCAATCACGGGGAGGCTGGCTTGTTTTAGCTGACCTCTTGGAGAAGTGCCTTGGGTAAGAAAAGAGAAGAAACGGTTATCAAGCCCCAAAGGAGCTCACATTGGAAATCTCAGGACTAATAAATCAGAAAAAAAAAATTAGGTGTTATTGTATCCGGCTTAATCAAACTGGATAAAGAAATTGATAGCAACAATAAAAATAATAATAGTTATCATTTATATAGTTCTCACTATGTGTCAGGCACTGCACCCAGAGATGCAATAATATTATCTTCTCTTTCCAGTGCAAAGATTTTTGCCTCAACCACGAAAAGGCCAGAGGTTAATTAGAGAGAGAAAACACTTTACAATCATTATCTCATTTGATTCTCAAAATACTCCTGGGAGGTAGATGTTATTATTATTCCCATTTTATGGATGGAGAAATTGAGGCAAAGGTTAAGTAACTTATGCAAAGTTATAAAGCTAGTAAGTCTCTGAGGTCCACTTTGAACTCAGGTCTTCCTCACTATGCATTAGTTTTAGTAAAAACTACTCGTTTTACATTTTATTTCTAGGACAAAGAGTATACAAGTTGTGCGAGATTATATGACCCCTCTAACAATTTCAGATTTAGAAAGGGCCTCAGAGATTGTGGAGCCCAACCTGTACCAGAAAAAAAAAATTCTGTCTATCACATTCATATGGGGCAGTAGATGAAGTGCCAGGCCTGGAGTGAGAAAGACCTGAGTTCAAATCTAGCCTCAGACACTTACTAGCTGTGTGACTCTGGGCAAGTCATTTAACTCTGTTTGCCTCAGTTTCCTCATCTATCAAACAAGCTAGAGAAGGAAATGGCAAACCACTCTAGTATCTTTGCCAAGAAAACCCCAAAATGGGGTCATGAAGAGATGGACGTAACTAAAACAATTGAACAATCCACATATGGGACAAATAGTTAGCTAGCTTGTGCTTGAAAATATCCAATCTAAATTGACCTATTTTGCAATTTTCAATCTTTCTTCTAGCCCTAGGATCAAAGGAGAACACATCTAATATTTCCTCTTCTGTACAATATACCTTCAAGGCAGCTACAAGGCCCCCTCAAAATCTCTTCTCCAAGCTAATCATCTTCTGTTCCTTCAACTAACTTTAACTTGGTACAGTCAGGCACAGCCTGACTTAAAAGTGGTTGCTTTTGTTGGTTAGGGCACTTCTTGATTGAATTCATCGATTAGAACAGGTGTGAACAGAACCTTTCTGTCTTTCTCCTAGTATCCAACAAATACCTTGCCTGAGTGACCTAGTCATTCTCTTAAGAAATTTGTTTAAAAGGAGAATCAGATTCTTCTTTAACAGCACGACTAATGTGAAAACATTTAATATGATCATGAATGTACAGCCTATATCTGCTTGCATTCTGCCTTTGGGGAATGGAAAGTGGAGTGGGAGGAATTTAGAACTCAAAATCTTAGAAAAGCAAATGTGTTGAATGAAAAATAAATAAATAATTGGGGGAGAGGGGTTGCCATGGGAAGGAGAATCAGATACAGTTCTGCAGGTCTGGACAAAAAAGACTGGAAATAACTAGTCTCACCTCTGACTCATATCGACTGTATGACTCTGAATACATTATTCAACCTCTCAGTGGCCCCAGGTGATTCTTTAAGATTATAAATTACACAGGGCTTGCTAATCTGTATTGGAAAATGAGAGTTTCCATACAGGAAGTTCCATCTATCAATGAAATCTCAAATCTGATTTTTTAAAAAAACGTGCTTATTTAGCAAGAGAGGGCGGCGACAAAGTAAACAGAGCACTGAACTTGGAACTAGATGACCCGAGTTCAAATCTAGTCTTAAATATTTACTAGCTGAATGTCCTAAGGCCTGGTCATTTAACTTGTCTCCATATCCTCATCCATAAAATCGAGGCATTAATACTCGACCCTTGGGCAGGGTGGTTTGTAAAGCTTTCAGTACTATATATGTGGGGGCTGTTATTATTAATAGGGTATAGTAGTGTATTTTCCATTATTCTGATGACTAACTGAGCAATTAGCTGTCAAGGGTTTTCTTAGTGGGTGAAATTGTTTGTGTGAAGATACTGTCATCTTGTGGCCAAAAGAGAGACAAAGAGGAGGTGGGGTGTGTGTTCTGTGCAGAAGTAAATTGGAGATGGGGGAGGGGAAGAAACCCAGTGCAATGATATTAAATTAATATTAAGTAAACTAATAATGATTAAATTAGTAAATTGTCTATAAGCATAAGTTGGGAGGGGTCCCTCAATTTCAACACACTTTATAGTTTCAAAAGAAGGAGAATATTTTTAAAATAATTAAAAGGATGGGAATTAATAATTTTTCATGTTTAGATGCTACTTTTAAGGTTAACAAAGCACTTTCCTCATAATAACCTTGTGCTGGCATTTGATGTCTTCATTTTACCAATGAGGAAGCTGAGTTTCTGGAAGTGACCTGCCCTCAATCACACAGCTAATAAATACTAAACCCAGGATTTGAACTCAGATCTCTTTATTTCAAACCTGTAGCTCTTTTTTAAGTATACCACCCTACCTTAAAAAGTGTACTGAGAATTCTTTATCTAATTATTATTTTATAGAAAGTGGGTTAACAGGCTGCTCTATTATGACAGCTACATAAGGCCAGACCTTCCAATGGGGAGGAGGAAGGGCCAGAAGCATAGAGGGGAGAGTTGCCTAATTGTCAAGAGAAGGGAAAGCATTTCAGAATGGTTTTGGAGACTGTTATATATCCATCAGGCATCAGCCTCCATTTCACTTTTCTTGAAAGGGAATGGATTTGGAAGTTCTGCAAAGAAGAATATAGTGATTTTTTTTTAACAGAGAGAAATTGAGAGAAGGGGTCTGCTAACCACAGAATTGTAGATTTGGTCAAAGCCAGGTCTTACTTATGAGTTCTTATCATGACAAGTCAAATGAAAACCAACTAGATCAATCTGCTTGCTTAGTAAACAAGGAAATGCTCAGAGAGGTAACCTCAAAATGCCCAAAGTCATACAGGTAGTATAATATTCAAGTCTAGTTGAATAGTATAATGTAATATAATATTAATAATGTATAATAATATTATATTAATTAAATAATACAATATTCAAGTCTAGTTGAATGTTCCAGGGGCAGAATTAGGATGAAGCAAAGAAATCAGTTCTGTGGCTAATGCCACAACACCAAGCATTGTCAGAGAAGAAGCCTTTCACAAATGATCATAAAGGAAGATGCATGCTGTCAAAGGTTGGATTAGAAGTCAGAAGAACTGGGTTCAGCTCCTGTATCTGCCAGTAATTAGCTATATGAAGTCATTTCAATGCTTCCAAAGATTTGTGATTGCATTCCACCTTCATAGGCTGGTATCTTAATAGACAGCCTTCATTAGCTGGTGACCTCATAATGACTGAAAATGTATCACCATATTGTTATCACCGTGGTGATGAACCTGTCCAAATTCAAACTACAGTATGTCACTATACTTCTTCAGTTTAGTAAGACCTGCCAGTCAAAAAGTACCTACTATGTGTCAGGTATTCTGCTATGCCCTAAGGATGGCAAGAAAAATAAAATAGTCCCTGCATACAAGAAGTTAATGCCAAATGGTATTTCTGCCCCATTGATAAACTCATCAAAAATCCTTGCTCAACTCTCCATCTTCTGATGAGGTATGGACTAAGGCTTTAGGGCTTCAGGAATAAGATGCAGAAGCATACTTTGGCTGACCTGGAGGAGTGCAAACCCTCCTTGATCTGGAGTGAAGAAGACCCAAGTTCAAATCACCCTTCCACCCTGGGCACATCTTCTAACCTCTGTTTATCCTCCTTTCCTCATTTGTAAAACAAGGATGATAGTAGCATCCAGCCTCCCAAGAATTTTGTGAAATAAAATGAGAAATTTGTAATTTTGTTTTGCAAACCCTAAAGAGCTATATAAGTGCTAGTCATTGTTATTATCATTATTAATCCAGGACATTTCTATTAGGTGTCGGATTCTCTGTGAAGGAAGAGTTTAAATGGAGACTGGATCATTTGTTAGGGATATGTGCCAAACTCTTGCATAAGAGTAGGGAGTTCAAATCTACAATCCCTAACATCACTTTCAATGCTAAAATTCGAGCACTCATTATTTTTCCTCTAATAAATCTCCCCCTCTTCCTAATTTCTCTCTCTCTCTCTCTCTCTCTGGAGGGTAGAGGGG
>CM053593.1:318109909-318120073 GCA_028646575.1 Pseudocheirus occidentalis | reverse complement strand
TAACATTCCTCATATGCGATATCTTTTCTCCTCTGACATTGCTACTATCCTGCTCTAGGCCCTTATCACCTCAAGCCTGGATTATTCTAATAATCAGCTGATAGATTTATTTGGGGGGGTCACAAAGAGCCAATCACAACTGAAAAACAACTGAACAACAGTAGCAACAACTAAACAACAACAAATCTCCATCTCAGTTCTCTTTTGCCCAGTCCGTCCTCCACACAACTTAACTTGATCTTCCTACTGCTCAGATCCAACCATATCACTACCACCCCATTCAATAAATGCTTGTGGCTCCCTACTACCTCCAGGATTAAAGATAAAATCCTCTGTTTGGCTTTTAAAGCCCTTCATCACCTGGATTCCTCCTACCTTGCCAGCCTTCTCTTACCTTACTCTGCTCCAAATCCTTTTGAATCCAGTGACACTGGACACAAGATGCTCCATCTCCCAACTCCAGACATTTTCCATGGCTTTCATTCATGCTTGGAACTCTGTCCCTTCTCATCTCCTCCTCCTGGCTTTCTCCAAGTCATCACTAAAATCCTACCTTTTACAAGAAGACTTTCAAGATTCCCCTTAATTCTAGTGCCTTCCCTCTGTTGATTATTTGCAATTTATCCTATATGGAGACTTTTTTTGTACATAGTTGTTTGCATGTTGCCCAACTCAGACTGTTAGCCGCTTGAGAGTAGGGCCAGAATTTTGTCTTTTTTTGTAGCCCTCACACTTGGCACAGTGCCCAGCATCTAATGGGTGCTAAATAAATACTTATTGTCTGACTGCCTTATAAACTAGAGATAGGAACAGAGATTCCACAAACCAAAAAAAATCTTAATTTCTGAGCTTATGTCAAAAGCCTATTTAGTTAAAGATACTGTATTAAAACTGTTGAGGAGTCAACATGGTATGGTAGAAAAGTCTAGATTTGGAGTCAGAGAATTTGATTCTCCCCCTTCCCCTTCTTGACTTTCTTTCATATGTTGTCTTCCCCCATTACACTATAAGCTCCCAAAGGGCAGAGGCTAGCTTTCTTTTTCTTATTAATATCTCCAGAATTTAGCACTGGCACACAGTGTCTGGCACAAAGTGGGTGTTTAATGTTTATTGACTGACTCCAGCTGTAGTAATAGAAGCTGTGTTGGATGATTTAGGCAAGTCCTTAACATTTGAACTCAGGACACAGGTTTGAATACCAACTTTACTCTTTCCTACCTTTGTGTCTTTGGGCAAACCATTTCAAATCTCAAAGCCTCCATTTCCTCATCTGAAAGGCTTGTACTAGTTGGCCTCAAAGCCCCTTTCAACTCTAAACATAAAATTACATGATCCTTTGGAAGCTTCCACAAGGACATCTCTAGGAAACATTACCTTTGCCTTCCTTCTGAAATTACTTCCCATTGAAATGGTAAATCTCTTGTATGTAGATAACACTTTTTGTGTTGTCTCTGCTATTAGACCATGAGTTTCTTGAGTTGGAACTGTCTTTTTGCCTTCCTTGGCATGCACAATGCTTAGCACAGTGGCTGCCACATAAAAAGGACTTAGTAAATTCTCAATTATTTTGACACTGTCTCTGAAAACTATATATTCTAAAGAAAAAGGCATAGAGGTGAATGGATGATATTCAGTACTATAGATTTATGTTCAGAAATATGATCATCTCAATTAGAAGACACAAAAATATAGACCATTTCACAAAAAAAGTGGGTAAAGACCAATTGTGTCTTATTGCTCTAGAATTTCTCTCACCTTGGGTCTCCCCCCAGCCAGTGACATGGCAGAGTGTTCTATCAGGCACCATAAAATCTTGGGAAGGTAAGCATGCTGGGATTACTTTATCATTGATGTCAGCAGGTCTGGAAGTTAACAAAACAAAAAAACCAAGATTCCTTCAGTTGTCTTATTCCAATATTATTTCCAATCTTCCTACTGATAAATGTGTATGCTATCTCTCTAAATGCAAAGGTAGGTCCTAAGTCAATAAAGGCATCTCTCTCTCCGCCCCAAAGTTGCTTATTGAAATAATTTTTACTACTAAATAATGGTACCCAGGACATTGTTACTAAACTGGCTATCTTTTAAAAACTTTTCATAGATGAGTCCTCCTTTTAAAGAAAGTGCTCAGGTCCACCATCTTTTCATTTCTCACCCAGCCATAGTTCTTTGGAAATTTCCATCTTTCCTCTTTCCTTCTCCCTCCTCCCTTTCCAGCTTTCTTGTGTGTGTTGTCTTCCCCCATTGGATTGTAAACATCTAGAGGGCAGGGGTTGTCTTTCTTTGTCTTATTTACATCTCCATTTCTTTGCACTGGAGCACAGCACCTGGCATTTAATAAATGTTTTTGACTGACTCCAGCTGTAGAAACCTTGCTATTGACTTAGGCAAAATCTCTTAATCCTCCACATCTGTTAAATGGGTATAATAATATTTCACAGGGTTATTGTATGGATCTAGTCAAATAATGAAGATATGCACACACATTTTAAGTTTAATTTTAATCAACATGTTCTTAAGTCCAGGTAGTCAACAAGAAATAAATTAAGTACTTGGTCGCAGCTATTTCTGAGATGTAAATGCTCACACTGAAAATTTAACAGTTGGCTCTCTTGTATTAGTCCCAGCTGGCTGCCCCAAAGCACCTACCACGATGGATCTCTCACTTACCTCTCTGCTGGTTTTGGTTATAACATTGGACTAAACAGACCCATTGCCATGGGTGAATCAATTAATACCTGTACAGTTTCAGCAAAGCAATGTCTGCATTTAAGGGTCCCTTAAACAACCGAGCAACTTCAATTTCTTGAGAATATGATTCTGGAGGAATTTCATTGTGTAGCCCCAGGACAACTCTATATGAGGAAGGCCTGCTGGATCTGTAATGAAAAGTACAAATAAAGGGATGTTGATCCTGAAGCACAATCGTGGAGGCAAAAACGATCTTGTGAAATAAACCTTTAGTGTTCTCCTTTGAATTCTGTCTTTATTCAGAGGGCTGAGTTCACCCTATTGCCCTAATAGGCAATATTATTGTACAACAATTCCTGTTGTACCACCAGGATCATGTCACATTCCTCTACTCAGACTCTTTTGTGATTTCCCAGTACCCACTGAATAAAACATAACATCCGCATATTAATAGGTAAGGCCTTCCTCAACATACTCCACCTTCAAGTACTCTACTTTCTAAACCAGTCAGCTTCTCCTCTCCCCTTCTCCACTCCCCTCCCCTCCTCTCTGTCTCTTTCTCTCTCTGTCTCTTTCTCTCTCCCTTTCTGTCTCTCTTTCTCTCTGTCTCTCTCTCTGTCTCTCTTTGTCTCTCTGTCTGTCTCTCTTTCTCTCTGTCTCTCTGTCTCTCTCTGTCTTTCTGTCTCTCTGTGTGTCTCTCTCTGTCTCCCTTTGTCTCTCTCTTTCTCTCTGTCTCTCTTTCTCTCTGTCTCTCTGTCTCTCTCTCTGTCTCTCTCTCTGTTTCTCTTTCTGTGTCTCTGTCTCTGTCTCTTTCTCTGTCTCTCTGTCTCTGTCTGTGTGTGTGTCTCTCTCTCTGTCTGTCTGTCTCTCTCTCTCCCTGTCTTTGCACCTCTGTTCACTGAAGTCCCTCCATTCCTTGAAGAGACCTTCCCCCAGCACCATCACCCAAAGGTGAAGTATTTCCCTTCAAGTTCTAGCATGGATGCTATCTCTTCACTGAAGCCTCCTCTGATCTCTCCTCTGCCTCCACTCTACTCCCACATCAATGACAGTATGTAGGTTATTTGCAAGTAAGGATCATTTCATTTTTTTTTGTATTTGTAGCACAGTGCTTGGCGCATAGTTGGCATTTAAAATAAATGCTTGTTGCTTGATTCTCAGATGTCTCAGCACGCTTTCCTGGGATCTCTCTTTTGCACGTATTTCACTCTTCTTTTATCTTGGTTTTCTATGTATTATCTCCACCCTCTTACCCTCTCCCCACATCAAATTATAAAATTCCTCGAGATCAGGAGAGTTTCTTGTTAGCTTTTCTACCTTGCATTTCCAAGGAGTTTAATGAACATCTAATAAATAATTGAATAAATGCATCACAGATATCTGACTAGCAGGAAAGGGAGTTGTGGGTTTTGCATCATCATTTCTGCCAAGGAATGTCTGTAGTGAAATGGAATATAAAAACCCTTGTCCCTGGTGTTGTTGCTATTTGAAAGGGAGAATGGAACAATAAAGGAATGAGAGGAATAGGTACCGATTATCTTGGGAAAACTGGGTCCATTTGTTGTATCTGTTGTTCAGTCTCTCAGTAGTGCTAACTGCTCCTGACCCGGTGGACCATACCACATCAGGCCTGTGAATAGCTGGATGCTTTGATCCTGCCACTCCCTTTGACTAGCAGTCTTGCCTCGACTTGCTCTCTACACTGAAGGTAATAGCTCTCAAGACTACTTAGCAGTTATCATTCCTAGCAGCCAGCTTACCGTTCCAGGCAATGAGCGGCCGTCAGCACCCATTGGGGAGCTATGAGGGTACCTCCGCAAAAGTGTTCTCCAAACCTAGAACAGATAGGCAGGTTTTAGTTGAAGAACTGTATGTTCATTTCCTACTAACCCATCATAAGGTAGCTGAGGCTGGCCATGTAACAAATCACACTGTCTTTCCTAGATAAAATTGAATCCCAAAAATTCAAAGCTAGAAGGGTCTAAAGCATAGGCTCTAATCACTGTGCCTGGTGCCTGGTAAGCACTTAATAAATGCCATTTGACCAGCTGATTGGCTCTTAAGAATTATGGTGTCCGAGGCAAGTAGTGGTTCAGTGAATGGAGTCAGGAGGACCAGAGTTCAAGTCCCACCTCAGATATTTGACATTTAACTAGCTGTGTGACCTTAGGTAAGTCACTTGACCCTGACTGCCTTGCCTTCAGCCCTCCAAAAGAAAATTATGGTGTCTAATCCCCTCATTTTAGAAAGGATATGAGGATACTTGGATTCAGAAAGACCAAAGGACGCAGTTAGACACTAGAACACAGGCCCCCTCACTTCCCATCCAATGCTCTTTCTATTCTAACACCCACTATCAATGGGCTATGCCCTTCACATCAGTTTTCTGTCACTGGAAAGTTACTGGGTGGATTTTTTTAGTATCTTTTAAAAAATAATATTTTATTTTTTCCAATTACATGTAAAAACAATTTTAACATTATTTTTTTAAGTTTAAAGTTCCAAATTTTATTCATGCATCCCTTCCCTTCCTCCTCCTTAAGACAATAAGCACACCAATACACTCTTTTCCTTTCATCATGAGATACCTCCAAAGTTTCATGACTTCCTGAGTAAGAGTTTATATTAAATGTAGAGCTAGAAGAAACCTTAATAGTTCAACACCGTCTTTTACAGAAAAGAAACTGAGTCCCAGAGAGAGTAAATGTCATACAGGTTGTGAGCATCAAGCCTGATCTAAACCTGGGATATCTGACTCCAAATCTAGCCCACTTTCCAACCTGGCTTTTCATTGGTTGGCTATGAGTTATCATATCTGGGTGGATTTCTTTTGGGGGGGCTGGGGAGGTGGATTTCTAATGATCATCTCTACTAGGGTGTGCTAGAAGCAGCTTCCACAGGCTCAGGAGAGTCACCTTTGCTTTAATGTGACTGCTTATTACACCTCAGAAATCAACAAATCCCACAAATCAGTTCTTGATTTATTGTTTTGTTGACTGTCTAGACTTAAAAGTAATAAAGAAAATGTTAGTAGTGCAGTGAGTTTTTGGAGAGCTTTAACATCTACCAGCACTCTCTCGATTTATGTTCTCACCAGATTCTTGCCCCCACTCCGCCCCTAGGATTTGTCACTTGGCTGGCAGGTGTTATGTCCTTGGCCATTCTCCTTGGAATACAGCATAACTAAAACAGAGATTACTTAAATCTATGGCACCAAATTCATTAGCTTTCTGCTCTAATGGAGACAACCAGCCACAGGCTTATGACAAAGGTTTTATTTCTGAGACCTTTTGTTAAGACTAGCTCAAGATCCATCAAGAACATTTCACAGCTAGCAAAAAATGTCCCCACATGATTGTCTTTTAGGAAATTCTACCAATTTCAACTTAGAAGTTTTATCTCTTGGAGATATTCCTTAAAACGTTGACTTAAAACATGGTAGAGCATGCTGTGAAAATGAAATATTTAATAGGTCCAAAGATCTGAAAGGCAGCATGGCATAGTGGACAGAGGGCTATCCTCAGAGCCAGGACAATCAGGATCCAGGTCTTAACCTCCAAAATATACTGGCTATGTGACCCTGGATAAGTCCCAGCTATTCTCTAAAACTATAGGTTGGAAAGGGTACCTACTTGGATTGGTAGAGGGAATTTTATCTCCTGGAATATTTTTCTATTCCAATTACAGGTTCAGGCTCTATCAGGGCAGCTGGGTAGGCAATGGATAGAGCCTGTAGTCAGGAAGACCAGAGTTCAAATCTAACCACATACCTTCTTAGCAATGTGACCCTGGGCAAGTCATTTAAATTCTGTTTGCCTTACTTTCCTCAACTATGTTGTTGTTAGTTGTTTTTGATTTGTGTCCAACTCTTTGTGACCCCATTTGGGGTTTTCTTGGCAAAGATACTGGAGTGGTTTGCCATTTTTTTCCTCCAGCTCATTTTACAAATGAGAAAACTGAGACAAACAGGGTTACATGACATACTTAAGGTCATGCAGTTAGTAAGTATCTGAGGCTGGATTTTAATTCATGAAGTTGAGTTTTCCTGACTCCAGGCCTGGAATTCTATCCTAGCTACCACCTAACTGCCCCTCTTCAGCTATAAAAGAGAGTTAATACTCTCTTTATATGTATATACACATATATATTTATAAATCATATAATTATATATAAATATATAATAATATGTAATATGTAAATAATATACAATATAAAAAAGAGCATCTACTTCCAGAGTTGTAAGGATTAAATGATATAATAATTGTGCATGATATAAATGCATATTCCCCTTCCTCTTATCATTATTATAAGATGTCAGAATAGTATAAAGAAATTTTTAACATTCCTCTGTCTTTATTTACATTAGTGATCGATTTGCTATTTCTCTCAAGAGAGACTGGGAACTAAGGCAAGAATGTTGTACAAGGTATCAAATAGATCACTATTTTTGTTAACTTTATTTTCAGGGAAAAGACTAAATTTAAGGGTGATGTGGAAGGGAGACACATTCAGAAATAACTGCTGTCGAAACAATGCTGGCTCATCAATAACAGCTTTTTGGGGTTTTGTTTGTTTGATTATTTCTAAGCCTGAATAGATTTTGGATCCTGGACACCTTGAGAACATAGGATATATTCAAGCTCTGTCCACTAGGAGGAGCTTCCATTCCAAAGGAGATTGGCTAATAGCACTTTTTCATCCTTTTGTATGGATTTTTTTTTTTTGATAGGGCAGCAGGTAAGGAGAATGTTTTGATTATTTTACTCTTCCATCTTACCTTCCTATCAATAATTAAGTTATTTTCTTCTGAAATGTCAGTACATACTTAAATGTAGTACTTGAATAAAAGTCTTGCCTGGAAGGAATGTATGGAATGTAGCAATAAAGCATCTTACCTTGTCCTGAGACTGATCTGCCAGGGCCAGGAGTGAGGTTGAGCATAACACCCACCCACAATTCTTCCTGGACATTTCTGTGGCTCCACTCTCGGTTTTCCACAGTCAAATGAAGTGGGGGAGACTTGAGGAAGGAAGGAGAGGGATTTTGAAAGGGCTTAAGTTGTCAGTTCTATCATTCTACTCAAGAATGATTAACAGCCAAAACAGAAAATGTCAGCTCTAGGTCCCACAAACTATGTAGGCACAAACATATTTGGAGAAGACCCATTAGTAACCTTCCAAAATGATACTAGGCAACACAGCACCCTGGATTTCCAAAGGAATTGACTTCTAGCTAAGATGGCTGCCTAAACTGGTGATGGATTGCCCAACTCCCAGTTACTTATTTGATATCAGACCCAATAATGATGGATAAATCCAATGAAAAGCTACAGTAAGTGAATTTTTCCACCCCAGAACTGAAAAAAAAAGTCAGCTAGAAGCCCACAGGCCATAGGAAATGGGATCTGCCAGCAAAGTCACTGCCAAAGTGGAGTGACCTCTCAGAAGGACCAAAACATTGTTAGCTTTATGTCCAGACACACCTAAAGAAGAGGGGTCCCCTGAGAAAACCCTAGGAACCAGCTGACTAACGCATGTTAAGCCCAGCACTCAGACTGGAACAGCCTAGGATCAAGGGCTCTAAGGTTTTTAATATGTTTTCCCGAGATTCCAGAGAGGACCCTAAAGATCCCCAGGAGGTGAAGGTCATTTCATGACCCAGAAAACCAAAGATGAGTCCAGCAAGGCTGACCACATTAGGCAATAGTGCAAGGGGCCTTCCTTGGTTTTGGTACAAAGGCCTAATTCCATAGATGGAGAGAAGTGTAAATAAGAATAAAATTAAATAGAAGGAGCATAGGAGACTGGGTTGCAATTAAGGAAAGTTAAATAACCCCAAAGTTCTCATCAAAAGCTCATCTCTTAAATATAGATATTTTTTCCAGTGATGCTATATGGTTGGTAGTCGTGAAATACTTTGAATTCTAAAGAATGAAAGCAATAGGTCACCCAAAGGGCAGAGGGGTACATGGTCAACATGAATAGACTTCACAGGTCATTCTGCAGTACCTAAATGGCAATCCATTCTAATGAAGAATTGCACAGAAGTGTTAGAAAGAGTATCATCAGGATATTATTTGGGAAAAGAAGCGAACTCTTTGGATTGTGAGAGCTCATATGCACCATTGGTCTCCATACAATGTTCAGATGTCTAGAGGAGGACCTGTGGCAGGTTAGGTAGATCGTCCTATGAAGAATAAAAGGGCATCCTTGTCATTTGACAAAATTCAGCTATCTTACACAGGAATTTGAAAATGTAACTAAGAAAATTGTCTTATATCTCTCAAGGATTTTAAGAAATAAGAGAAAAGGGAGGAAAATAAATTACCACACTGTGGGATGTCACAGTAGTCAAAGAGCTTTTTTGGATCTGTGGTATAGCACCAAGGACCATTGGGGTCACCATCAGGATTACGACAATACTGGAAAAAAAAGAGAGAGACTTGTAATGCTCCAATGTCGTTAGTGAGGGGGAGGTTAGGAGTTAACACTGTCCACTTATTCAGAATGATCAGTTATTTGGGGAGGCCACAGGCTTATGAGAAGGAAGCGGAGTAAGGCTCTGGTGACTTGGCGTTGCTTTGGGTTCTCTTCAGTAATATTTCTCCAGGCAAGGACTGTTTCCTTGTGGGCTCAGAGGTCACAGGATTTAGAACTGGAAGGGAAGACATTCAAGATGTTCTGACATAGCCTCCTCATTTCCCAAATCAGGAAATTGAGTCCTAAAGAGGCAAACGGACACTTCCAAAGGTTTATGCTACTAAATAACATCTTGGAATGTCCTGTGCCCTCTGCCCTTGTCATTCCCCCCAAAAAAGCTATCCTTTAAGGACGGTGTGAGACTGGCAAAATCACATCTGTAATAAGGCAGGGTACTTAGAGAGCTCACCTCCCAACCCACATCTAAACAGGTTAAAATGAACTTCAGGGACAAACGTTACATGGTACACGGTAAAGAACTCTAGAGCTCATATCAGAGGGCGTAGGTTTAAATCCTGGGTCTGCCCTCAATGTGACCTTGAGTTTTATCTCTATAGGCCTCAGTGTTCCCCATCTCTATTTTATTTTATTTTTATTAAATTTTATTTTTAATTAACAAAAATATACCTCCTCCCCCTCCCAACCTACCTGTCCCCATTGAAAAGGAAAGAAAACAAAACCCATGTAACATAGCTGTAGTTAAGTAAAACAGATTCCCATATTGGCCATGTTCAAAGAAATGTAGATCTCATTTTGTACTCTGAGTTAATCACCTCTCGGGAGGTATCATGTTTCATCATGAGTCCTATAGAACTATCATTTCCTCTTGTTTAAAATGAGAGGTTTCGATTAAATACTTTTGAAAGTTCCTTCCAGTTGTACACTTCTGATTTTAAAAATAAGTAGAACTCTTGGAGGGAGGTGTCAAAAGAAACATGAAATCTTCCATTCCCCGGGGAATATTATCCTATTACTATTAGTATTACTAATATAT
>CM053593.1:318099354-318109809 GCA_028646575.1 Pseudocheirus occidentalis | reverse complement strand
CATGTCTTAGGAAAATCATTTTGGCAACTGAGTGGAGGATAGATTGAAGTTGAGAGAACTGAGGCAGGGGCGGCTAGGTGGTGCAGTGAATAGAGCACCAGCCCTGGAGTGAGGAGGACCTGAGTTCAAATCCAGCTTCAGACACTTAGCACAAAAACTGGCCGTGTGACGTTGGGCAAGTAAACCCTAATTGTCCTACAAAAAGCAAAAAAAGAGAGAACTGAGGCAGGGATACCAAAAAGTTGATTGTTGCAGTAGTGATAAGAGCTTGAATCATTGGGGCCATATAGTGTCAGAGCTAGGATCCTGAGGAAGCCAATTAAAGCTATCCATCTCTCCTTCTTTTAGAGCTATTGAGAAAGTATTTTCAATTTATCCTAATCTGAAGCCTTTGGATTTATATGAAAGAGAAATCTTTTTAGTCCTAGACTATCAATACCAAATCAACATCATGCTTCCCTTTCTCTAGATCAGCCCAGGAAAAGACTCCACTCTGAAGTAACATGGGCAGCGACTGGATGAAGTAACATGGAAAGAAGTCTTTTTAATTACTTCCACTAATTAAGGCATGTCCTTTGGCCAGCTGGGAGGCAGAATCCTTGATGGGGATAGTCAAACATAGATTGAATGACTTTAGGAAAATGACTCTCCAAGCTCACACTGAAAGTTTTGACTGTTCTGTTTGATGAAGCAAACCGTTAACTGAACTTTCCTTGATTCCTATAGCTATGTTTTATCTAGATGTGGAATTTTTTTTCTATTATTTTGAGACTATAATAAATTCTAACTAGAAAATGGTGGGTGTAGAGAAATTTTCAGTCATGAGGTTGTCTCTCTTTGTCCATTTTTGGTTCTCTCTCTAAATGGAAATGCTCAGATTATACACAGGGATGAAGAATCTATAGGTGGCCCTCTAAGTCCTCAAGTGCAGCCCCATGACTAAAAAGTTTGACTATGAAGTCTGGATTCAGTCAAAAGAGTCACACTTGATGTCCTAGAGGGCCACATGTGGCCTAGAGGCCACAGATTCCTACTGCCATCTAATTTGATGGGAATAATCACAATAAATAAAAATTATTTCTAGCAGGCTAGTGCCTAAAATGAGAACAGGTAATTAGAACCTAGATCTACTGGCTCCCGTTCCTGTACTCTTTTTGTCCAAGTAGTGATAAAGCAGAAAAAACACTGGGCTCAGAGTTAGAAGACATAGTTTGGTCTATCTCTTCTGTCAGATAGCTGTGGACAAGTCACTCACTTTACCTTCTCTGAGACTTGGTTTTCTCTTATGCTGAAGAGGGATAAAAATAATTCCATTACCAAAGTGAGGGTTATGAACTTGGACAGACTTCAAGAGGTAGTGGAGGATAGGAAGACCTTGTGTGCTGTGGTCTATGGGGTCATGAGGAGTCAGACATGGCTGAATGACTGAACAACAACAAGGGAGGGTTGTTGTGATCTTTAAAGCAATATGTGGGTGTATGTGTGTGAGTTGTGATACCATGACTGCTTTGGCAGGGAACTCCCAGTGAGGAAGGTAATTCTACAAATGCATGTCAGCATAAGCTTTGCAACTTTCAGCCTTAGAGAGTCGCCTCTTTGTTGCTCTTCAAGCAAAGGCTGAATGACTGCTTGGGTGATATTATAGTAGGGATTTCTTCATGGATGGGTTGGACTCTGTGGCCCTCAATGGAGGTTGTTTCCAGCTCTTAAATTCTGTGATTCTGTGAGTAGCTGCAATAAACCCTTTCTCCAGCACTACTTCAGACCTAATAAATTTTCAATTGAATTGAATTCTGCCTTTCTCTGGGTTCAGTTACAGGAACTTATCAAATCCTGACATTTTAATAAATACCTCTTAGTGTGTGGTTCAATGCTTCATTTAGGGTGCTTATTCCAAGGACAAGTGATTTCATATTTACATTGCTAATAAGGGTTCTTTCAAGGTGAAGAGATATTTTAACTCAACAATATTCAATCAACCAACTGTTCAGGTGGTTTTGAATAATTCCTAAGATTCTAATTACCTTCCCCAACTTCTACTACCCATTTTCCAACCGCCATGGGGCAGCAATTTGAGTAGGACTCAAAAAGGGTAGCTTCAGTACATGAATTCAGAGAATATAACAATAATAATTCATACATATTTCTTTACAATTTACAATTTGTAATTTACAATGAATTTACAATTCATACATATTGCTTTACAATTTATAAACAGGGCAATGCAGAGGTAAAATGACTGTTTGAGTGTCATTAGACTACCAGATGGCAAAGACAGAAATTGAACTCAGTTTGTGGTTTCAATTCCAGCACTCTTTTCAATATACCCTACTACCTCTCACAAAACCATAGGATCCTGCTATTTTTGAGTTGGAAAGAACTTTAGAGATCATAGATTTAGAATTGTAAGGAATTTGAGAGAACCTCTGAAAGGGGCATATAGGTGGCACAATGGACAGAGTGCTGGGCCTGGAGCCAAGAAGACCCAAGTTCAAATGTGACCTGGGACACTTACTAGTTCTGTGACCCCCTCCTAGGTAAGTCACTTAACCTTGTTTGCCTCAGTGCCCTCATCTGTAAAATGTCAGTAGTAACAGCACCTATCTCCCAGGGTTGTTAGGAGGATCAAGTGAGTTATTAATTGTAAAGTACTTAGCACAGTGTTATAAATGTTAACTATGCATTATTGTCATTATTATTACAAAATCTATTCTAACCCTCTCACTTCATAGGTGCCAAAGTTAAGATTCCAAAAGGGAACATGATTTACCCGTGGTCATTTGATAAGTAATAGCTGTAATTCACAATTCCGGCCCCTCTTCCCCAAAGTCAGTACTTTATCCTCTGTAACACTTATAAACATATGTGAATATATAAATTTATGTATAAATGAATACATGTGTACACAAAAGAATTGAGTTTTGGATCCTGTTCTGAGATTAAATAGCTATCATTTCTAATTTCCTTCTGATAGTATCTGTTCTTTGCCCCTGGCACATAGTGTATAACCTATCACCCCTGTTGCTGTATGGTCATTTGATTTGAGGTTGGAGAAAAGGATGAATAAATAATGAAAGTAGAACCTAGGATAATACGTTCTTGCTCACCACCATTAAAACTCTTAACCTTTTTCTCTTCCCAGGTTAAGTGCCAAAGTCCTACCCTATTTACCACCTTTGATATATATTAATAGCTTAGGTTTGTAAATCTCCCCATTCTTGGCTTCTCTACCAATAAAGACTTGTCTCTTTTTCCCTTTCCCTGTGTCAAAGCGTACAGGCCTCAGAAAGATGCTTAGTTACCTGATTCTGGGGGGGAAGTTGCATCTACACTAGGAGCTCTTGTAGTTTGGACATTTGGGAGATTCGATCCTGTTCCTGAACATTTCTCAAGATTACAAAATTCCCATCTGACGGAGGGATCCATGGTATAACACCAAGGACTTTTATCTCCATCTGGATTTCTGCAGTAGTTCCGTATCAAATCACTGTAAGAACAAAAACAGTTTTTGTTAATAACAGCGAGAGGTTTAAAGTCACATGGGAGCAGATATTCAGTTAGAATTTTCCTAGAGGGGGAGGGCTAGGTGGTGTGGTGAATAAAGTACTAGGCCTGGAGTCAGGAGGACCTGAGTTCAAATCTGGCCTCAGACACTTAACATGTACTAGCTGTGTGACTTTGGGCAAGTAACTTAACCCCAATTGCCCCTCCAAAAATGCAAAAAAACCAAAAAGAATTTTCCTAGAGGGGTGCTTATTTATAAATTGTGAATTCTTTATATCAAAAATACAAAGACAACACTATGACCCAGCAGAAGGTCTTTGCATCTCTAGCACTTAGTATAAAGGCATGGTAGTAGTAGATGTAATAAATTCATTTAAATTTGATTTAGTCATAGTGAGTTTTGATAACATTTCTGATCCTCCAAGATTCTAAAGCCAGCCTTCTCCCAAGGGGCCCAGTCATCTCTATGCAAGAGGCATATTTTTAAGTTGTATATTCATAAGATAGAGAGTACTTACACACCTCTTTACAAAAACCATAAATCTATGGACACTCATAGCATCCCTTCCTGAGGTAATCTTAATAAAACATGATGTGACTCATGATCTATGATTCATGGCCTGTAAGTCAAGTCCTACTAGCTTCATTCAGGCATTGAGGTGACCCTGGGCTCCTGAGGGCTTTGCCAGGAGACTACAAGTTCTGCCACGTCCTACCACCCTGGAAAGGTTTCATGGCCAGACTTGGTGACAGACTGTTTGTCTGGCATCCTAGATAAAGTCAGAGAGGCTCATTACCAGGTAGGCCACAAAGAGGTGAGCCGGCTAGATGATACCTCAGGTAGCCTGTTAGACTTGGAGTCAAGAAGTCCTCATTCAAATCTTGCCTGACACTTAGCTGTGTGACCCTGGGCAAGTCACCCCAACTCTCCTGACCTCATTTTCCTCATATGTAAAACAGATGATAATTAACACCTACCTCCCAGGGTTGTGGTAAGGATCAGATGAGCTAAATATATAAAGTGGTTTGCAAATCTTAAAGCTTTGTGAATACTATCACTATTATTGTTGTTGCTGGAATTATTGTTGTTGTTTTGGTCCCATCAACTCCCAATGACCAATCCACCAAGTCATAAATGCCTTGTAACTGTGTGAGGGGAGGGAGTCCTAAGAACGACAGAATCATGAATCTCTGAAATATGACTTGACTCATAAGCTCTGACTCATGTTCTGCCACTTATTAAGAAAACTTGAGCTGTGGAGTAATCACCTACAGCTGCAGCAGAAAAGACATGTCAACATAAACTAGCCTTCGGTAACAGCCTGTGCTCTTCTACTGTGTGTGGCTTCTGGAGTGTTTATCTGGTGAGTGAGTGAGTGAGTGAGTGAGTGTGTGTGTGGTGGGTGGGGAGGGAGAAGGCATCTGATAGCCATGATGAATTGCTGCAACAGGATAGCTTTTGACCTGCAGGTGCTAGCCTCCTTACACCCTAGGGAGTTATGCTATTGGGTCCTGATACAGCAGGAACCCTTAGGCCTCACATCATTTTCAAGGTCCTCATGTCCCTGGTGCATCAGTTCTATATCTCCTCTCTACTGGCTGATTCATTGCCTCATTTTGCCCCTCCTGCTTCTGTGTCTTCCTTGGTGGCTGCCTGCTTGCCTTGGCTCTCCCAGTTCTGGTTCATTGCCTGATCTCCACAAATTGGTACTCACTTCCCAGGGCCCAGAACGTGACAATGCATATAATACAAATTCACAATCTCAGAATGGCAGGATTGTAATGAATCCTGGAGGTCATTCAACTCAGCCTATACCTGAAGAAGAATCACCTTTAGAACATCCAAGTCAAGTGGTCATCTGTTCTCTATTTGAAGGCTTACAGTAAAAAAAAGAATCCATTAACTCCTAAGGCATCCCATTATACTTTGGGGATAAGTTTTTCCTTATACCAAGCTGAAATCTGTCCGTTAGCAACCTTTACCCATTACATCTACTTCTGCCCTTTTGTTCCAGCTAAAACTGGTTTGTATAAGAGTTCTTCAAATACTTGGGTTCAGCTATTGTATGGTGCCCCCAAAGCCTCGTCTTCTCTAGGCTAAACATTCCTAGATCCTTCTTCCAGTTCTCATATGGCATACTATACAGTCCCATCACCATGGCAATCACTCTTCTTTAATGCACTCTATCTTGTCTATGTACTTAACATGTAAAACATGTTTGTATACCCACATCCACAGGTATTGGGACTTAGGATCACCAGTGGCTTTGACACCTCTCACCATGTTAAATCTTTTGTTGGGGCAGCTCAGTCACATTGTGTGAAGATTCTATTTCTTATTAGATGATACAATCACCATACATTGGGTTATTCTAAAGTCTTTAAATGCCATTGGATTGGAATCCTCCCAAAGATCTATGCTGAGTGCCCCTCTGAGTTCTTTATTAAAATTTGACTCCCACTCCACCCCAAAACTGGTCATACCAAGCTTTTTAAAGCTCTTGTCTCTCAGGAACATTCTGGAATTCACTGAGGGCAGGATTCACTAATGGAGAGTCTGTTAAAGAGCAGTTCTTCTGATGGGTATCTAAGTGTCCTATTTCCCTTATGGGTTTTCCTAACAGATACACTGAGCCAAATTCTTGGCTGATGAATGATGTGGACATACGCATTGGGGAAATTATCTGGGGTCTTCTCATGTCGGTGTGGTGTCATAGAAGACCAGGCCTGGCACTTCTTTCCTGAGATTGTGGTGGATGACGTCCCGCGGTAACTTTGTCCATTGCCCTCGTAGCATTCCTGGATCACAGGGCTTTGTGCTGTGGGCACTGCAGTAAAATTAAGAGGAATTAGATAAAAAAAAATACTGGCTGTTTCATACACATCTAATGCATCAGAAGAGCTGGTGACTCAAGTTGTAACGGGAAAAACCAACAGACTTATTGGAATCCTTGGGCCCTGGTGAATTCAACAAGCTCTTACCATTTCCCAGTGTTTCCTACTTGAGACTGTTCCCCCTTCCTTCTAACCTTTGGCTTTGGCCTAACTCTCAGCCACCTGCTTCAATTTAAGCCCATCCATCACTCAACAAGAATTTAATAATCAACTGCTGTGTGTAGAACAATGTGTGAAGCTCTGGGGGAGGAGTAGATTTTAGCCAAGACTTTTCCCTCACAGTCTTGCAACTACCATGATCTTGGAGCAACCTGACCTTCTCCTGTATACTCATCCCCAACCAATTCAGCCCTAACTTTCCTTCCCTAGTTCTCTTCTTCCCTTTACTAGCTCATTCAACCCTTGATTAGCCTCTTCCAGAATGTCCTTGTTTGGGGGGGGGGGAGCCCTGTTATATTGTAAACAAACTCCCCTATATCCTTCCACTCTAACTAAAGCACTCCCTTTTTGCCTCTTCAAAGTAACTGAAATTTGACTTCTTTCAGTGAATGCTCATCAATACTTTGAAAAGAAGACTATTTCTCTTCCCACTCCCTTTGATTCCAAGGGCAGAGAAGAACAGTAAAGATCTTCCTTTCTCTCAACTGCCATTTACCCAGTCTTTTCATTGTCATTACTCAACAACCTCTCCCAGATACTTTCTCTTCTCTCCCCACTATCCACATGCCTTTTATCTACCAAACTGCTAACACCAGACCACCTTCTTCAGTCACCTTGGCACCTGGCTCACAATCTTCCTCTCCACCCTGTCCTCTGCTATCACCCTCTGGGACTGAGAATGCCGTGTAAATCACCTTCCTTCCTGACACCTTGGCTCCTCAACTCCAGTGATCTGTAATTCTACTCCATGCACTTCTTGGCCACCCTTTGGATCTTACTATTGCTTCTCCCACAGTGATGGCCCAGTTGAGATTATGTAACCTAAATTTGTAGTGGACCTCAGCATAGTTTTGTGACTTTTTCCAGCTCTGTTGAGCAATATGAAAAAAAGGGGCAAAGGTAATGCATGTGGGAGTAATCTAAGGTTGCAGCTCAGTGAGGCACGGTCAGTAATAGGCTAAATGGGCAAAGGACTGGAGCACAGAGGGTAGTGTAAAGTTGAGTTGAGGATGGGGAAGAGAAGAAAGTGTAACCAGTATGGTGGTGATTGATGGCCTAGGAAAGAACTGAAAGTCTGGAGACCACAGTGAGAATAAAGAATAGGGTTAATCAGAAAAAAAGAAGGAATGATAGAAGATTATGATCGGATAATTGAATTTTAGAGTTCATGATCACGTAGGTGATGACAAGATGAAGAGTATGATTACCTCTGTGTCTACATTAAGTGGGGTGGAGGAAGTGGGTAAGTTGAGGAACTGAGAAGTTAGGGTATTTGAGGGAGCATCAATGTGTATGTCCAGACCTCCTAAGGTGAGGGCAGGAGTTGGAAAAGAAAGAAAGCATTTGCTTTTTTTTCCACAGAAATACTCTGAGGTAGATAGTGTCAATATGATTTTCCCTTTTTACAGATTAGGAGACTGACACTCGAGGAGTTCAAGTGATTTGCCTATGCTCATCCAGCTTACAAGTACCAGAGATAAGGTTTAGACCCAGGTCTCCTGACTCCAGCACCATGTTTTTTTCCGCTGCCCTGCACACATCTCTGTCATACTGAATGAATAAATGGGATTTTCTATGCAGCTGATGGGGTCCCCCCACAACTCTGCAAATGCAGTTCTTAGCCAAATAGTCTATTCCCTGAAAACTGGAATTAGAATAAGAGCAAAGAGCTGTAAAGTAAAAGTAGGAGAGCCACACGATCCCTTTTGGGTCCATCACTCGTGTCATTCACAGAAGCCTCCCTTACCTACTGCTTCTGTCTGTGGAGGGGAGGAGCCGCAGGAAGGTATGGCACAGTACTCCCACCTCTTTTCAGTGCTGGTGGTATAGCACCAGGGTTCCGACTCCCCATCAGGATTACGGCAGTAGTTTTCATCCAAACCTCTGAAAAGAATTTGTTGAAAGTTTATTGAATTGGCATCAGTAGCAGTGAGGAAACATTTTGCCATTACATTGAACATACTGATTTATACACAACACTGAAGTTATGTGCCCACCATGACACAACTTGACTCAGAAATCATTTGCTAGATGCCTCTTGTATGCTAGGCACTGGAAATGTATGGGTGAAAACAATATAGGCTCTGGCCTCTGGGTGCTTATGCTCTGCTGGAGGAAAGAACATGTATGGAGCAAGGCACAGGGTTTAGAGCACTAACAGAAGGAATCATAAAAGGGCTCTTCTGGTGGTGGCACTTGAGCTGACTGAGCCTTGAAGGGAACTGGAGATTTCTAGGGCCTGAAAAAAAGAGAGACAGCATTCCAGGTATAAGGGACCACCTGTACAAAAGCATGGAAATGGGAAAGAGACTGTCCTATACAGGCGACAGCAGGTAGAAGATAGAGAGCGAGTGGGAAATAATTTGCAACAAGTTTTGAAAGGTAAATTGGAGGGGCAGCTACGTGGAGCTAGCTCTGGAGTCAGAAAGACCTGAGTTCAAATGTGGCCTCATACACTTGACACTTAATAGCTCTGGGCAAGTCACTTAAACCTGATTGTCTCACCAAAAAAAAAAAAAACTATAAAGAAAGAAAAAGAGAGAGAGAGAGAGAGAGAGAGAGAGAGAGAGAGAGAGAGAGAGAGAGAAAGCAAGAAGGAAGGAAGTTGGGAGGGAGAGAGGGAGGAAGATAAGTTGGAGACAGTGACGAGCTTGAAATGGCAGAGGAGTTTATAGTTTACCTTTTGGGCTAATAGGGAGCACTAAAGCTTCTTGAGCAGAGGAGTGAAATTTAAACTCATTGGATTTAACAAATGCCAGGGGTATAGCTTAAATGGAATGGGCTCACATACAATTGCAACATCTTTGGGGTGTAAGGATGAAGAATAAATCTAGACTTTCTGAGAGTTACTTAACGTAACTCTTCTGGAGGTTATTATTTATGCTAAAGAATCAACCACCACTATTACAACTACCACTACCACTGCTAGTACTACCACCACTACCACCAGTACCTATTACCACTCCTACTCCTACTTACTTCTACCTATTACCACCTATGACTACTACGTACAACTACCACAACTATTACCTATAATTACTACTACCACCTATGACCACCACTACCACTACTTCCTATTACTACTTACTTCTACCTCCTACTACCACCTATGACTGATACCTACCACTACCACTATTACACACAATTACTACTACTATCTATTACTACCACCACCACTTTCACTACTACCTATATTCCCACTAATAACTATCACCTACTACTACTACTATTACATATAATGACTACTACTACCTATGACTACCACTACTACACCACCATCACTACTACCTGCTACCACTGTCACCTATGAATACTACTACCTACCTAGCACTACTACCACTATTACATACAATTCCTACTATCCACTACTACCTTCATGACTATTACTACCTACTATGACTATTATTACCTACTACTACCACCACCAGTACTGCCACCTACAACTACCATCATCTACTCCTACTACCATTATTACTACTTAATGCTAATACCACCATCACCATCTACTATTAGTACTACTTGCTACTACCACCTATGATTATTACTACTTACTACTACTATTACCAGCACTGCCACTATTATCTACTACTACTACTACCACCTACCATTATCTATTCCTACCACCTACTACAGCTAGTACTACTAATTCTATACTACTACCACTACTTACTATTACTACTACCACTATCACCTACTACTACCACTACTACCTACCTAGCATTATTACTGCTGCTGCTGCTGCTACTATTACTACTACTACTACTACTACTACCACCACTACTACTATTACTACTACTACTATTACTACTACTACTACTACTATTACTACTACTACTATTACTACTACTACTACTACTACTACCACTACTACTATTACTACTACTACTATTACTACTA
>CM053593.1:318083111-318098854 GCA_028646575.1 Pseudocheirus occidentalis | reverse complement strand
TAGTACTACTACTACTACTACTACTACCAGCAATAATTATTATAACACACTATTTTGGCAAGACCTGTAATTGCACTGCTATAGGGAATTATTTATGAAAAAAAATTCCCCTTATCAATGTAGATAAGCAAATATTCTGCAACTTAGAGCCTTAGAGAGTAATCTGAGGCACTGAAAAGTTAATTGACTTTCCCATGGTCACACAACCAACATATATCAGAGTCAAGACTTGAATCTAGATCTTCCTAGACTCTACAGAAAGCTGTTGAACCAAGAGGTTTCTCGATGTAAAGCAAATGTTGTCTCAAAAGTTGTTTGTTTGGGAAGAAGATCGTGCTCAAGAATATGATTTGTGAACCTAAGTATTCCTCTGTGGCTCCCAAGATCTGTAACTCTAGGAATGGCAGGGTATAATTATACTGAATTTGGAGGTAGAAGACCTGCGTTCAAATCTGATCACTTCTAGTTATGGCCCTAGGTGAATTACCTCATTTCAATTTCTTCATTTATAAAATGAGGGGATTAGACTAGGTGACATCTAGGACTCCATCTAGCTTGAAGTGGATGATAACTCTAATGAGTCCTTTAGGAATTAATGGCAGAAGGGTCTGGTGGATGAGGAGTGTGGAGGTGGAGATGGAAAAGGAAAGGAAGGTCTGTCTCCTGTACAAGTTAATGTAGCTTTACACAAGCCTCAGCCAGGCTCAATTCTTTTCTGATCCCTGAAGTCTTTGACCCCAAATACCAAGTACTAGATTTGGTTTAAGAAACCCTAGTTTCCAGCCCCAACTCTGCCACTTGCCACCTATGTGACCTTAGTCAAATCCTTCAACTTTCTAGAACTGTTTCCTCATTTGTAGAAAGAGGGAGCTGGAGAAGAGGACCTGTAAGTTTCCTTCTGACTCAAAATCTGTTATCTTAAAAAAATAAATAGAATTCATGTGTTCTTCTACATTATACTCATTGGTCATCAACTGGGGACTTACTTGCAGGGAAAGTTTTCTGGAGTCCGGTCATGCTTATAAGGTGTCTGGCTGCTCCAGCATTGACAAGTAAGCCCAGACTTCGTGACAGAGACTTTGCCTCTGTAGTTTTCTCCTCGTCCCTTTAAGCACTGAAGCATCGGACCAGAAGGTGGCGGGGGTGTCGCTTAAAGAGGAAAAAAATTATATGACATTTTTCTGAAAACAGAGACAGACATTAGAGAAGAAAAAAAACTGGCCTGTGTTCCCCTTTTGGATCTGCTTCCCTCGAGACTTGACATTTGAATGTTTTTCCATTTTTCACAAGACCATAAGCTTGATGAAGCTTGCATTTCCCTCACCTGTTTTTGATCTAAGGTAGGTAAAAGGAGCCTTTTCTGTATGCCCTCCACCTTTTTGTCTGGGAATACTGAGGCAAAAAAAACAGGGTTAAGGGACTTGCCCAAGGATCACACAACTAGGAAGTGTCTGAGGTTGGATTTGAACTCAGGTCTTCCTGACTCCAGACTTAGAACTCTATCCACTGTTTCACCTATTCATTGAATCCTCAAGATTTCAATCTCCCTTGTTGTAGACACTACTATTGAAGCGTAATGTGAATGTGACAGTGATCATAGAAAGCGTGCCTTGGAAACATGTTGGCTGTGTAATCCTTTACCAGTTGCTTAATCTCTTTGGGACCCCAGTTTTCTCATCTGGAAATGAGGAGGTTGGGCTGGATGACTTCTGAGGTACCATCCAGCTCTGAATTTACAATCCTATGTATTTTTGTCTCTCTGAATAGGACATAAGCTCCTTCTGGGGAGGGATTATTTAACTTTTGTCTTTGTATTCCCAAGCAATTAAACAATCAATAAATATTTTATCAATTGCTTACTATACAGGATACAAAAAGAGGCAAAATGCAATCCCTGCCCTCAAGGAGCTTATACATAGCATAACGCCTTGCTCAAAGTAGGTACTTATGTGCTTGGTATGTGGTTCCAAGTCATTCATAGATATCAATGCACATATTATTGGTTGTTTTAAAAAAAAAGTGTTATCGAAATTTTAACACAAGGCAGTAAAGACAATTTCATTGGTATTCCCAATGGTAGAAAGAGACTATTAATAGCGGAGATCTATACAGTAAGTTAAGACTGATAAAATATTTGGCCTGGATGACCTCATTTGACCTACCTATGAGGTAGGTAGTTGCCCGTGTTATTTTCTCGCCATTTTACAGTTGAGGTAACTAAATTTCAAAGAGGTTAAATGACTTTTACAAGCATGCATTAGTTAGATGTCACAGAGGAGAGAAACCAGGACCTGGAGTTAGGAAGATCTGTGTTTAAATCATGTCTCAGACACTTCCCGATCTGTGTGACCCTTAAGTCACTTAACTGCTGTTTGCCTCAGTTTCCTTAGGAAAAGAACAGGTGTTGCTTGCCTCAGTTTTCTCATCTGTAAACTGGGGATAATAATAGCATAGACCTCCCAGGATCATTGTGAAGATGAAATGAGAGAATATTTACAAAATGTTTTGCAAAACTTCTGGTGCCATGTAAACGCTAACTTTTTGTGATACCGATGCTAACTCTGCTAACAGTTGGAGTAGAGACATAGGGTTAGAGACTGAAGGGACCACAGAACTCATTTAGTGCAGACCCTTCGTTTTTTAGAGATCGAAGCTTGCAGTTAACATTAAGACAGTATCTAAGGCTAAACGACCCCAAATGGGCTGAGATTTGAATCAATCAAAAATCAATCCACAGACACTGATTAAATACTTTTTGTTGTTGTTGTTCAGTTGTGTCTGATACTTCATGTCTCTGGGACCCCATTTGATGTTTTCTTGGTAAAGATACTGGGGAGATTTGCCATTTCCTTCTCCAACTCATTTTACAGATGAGGAAATTGAGGCAAACAGGGTTAAGTGACCTGCCCAGGGTCACATAGCTAGTAAGTGTGTGAGGATAGATTTGAATGCAGGAAGATGAATCTTGCTGACTTCAGGATGGGTGCTCTATCCACCACACCACCTAGCTACTCCTATATTAAGCACCTACTATATGCCAAATACTGTGTTCAAGTGATGGGAATATGAAGACAGAAACGAAAACATTCCTGCCCCTAGGTACTTATAGTCTTTCAAGTGAGACAACATGTACATATATAAATATATACAAAATTCATGCATAATAAAATCAAGTTAAGAAAGGAGGCATCCACAGCTGGGGAATGAGGGAAAACTTGATGTAAAATTTTGCAATTAAACTAAGCTTTGAAGATAACTATTAGGTATTCTAAGAGGTAATGCTCTCCAGGCATGAAGGACAGTCTGTTGTTCAAAGGCATGGAGAAAGGAGATGAGTATATTGTGTGAAGTAGAGCCAGTTTGGCTGGATGGGAGAGTGCATTAAGGGGGAGATTTAAATTTTAAAAAACATTCCAAAGTGAACAAATAGAGTTGGGGTTTTTTGTTTTGCTTTGTTTCATTTCCTTATGTATTTTCAAAACAAAAAAGGCAGAACAAGAAAGGTATGTGGCCACTACTTTGGGGTTGTTAATGAAATGTTAACAGACACTAGAAATAAAGCCAAGTGAATCACCTCCTAGACTGCTTTCATCTTCTCTGTCAAGGAGAATGATTTTCAAACTAGAAAGGGCAGAGCAAATATGGTTAAGAGAAAAATAAATAGATAGGAAGATGAAAAGAAAGTACACCTGACCCAAAAGAATTGCATCAGAGGATGCAGGAATTAACTGGTAGATGTGATCATAAATCTGCCTTCTGGAAAATCTCTGGAGGAGATGTGGCAGATGACTGAGGAAGAGAATATATCACCCTAATGTTCAAAACAGGGGAGGTAGGTTCTAGAAATTAGACCCATGAAATTGATGTCAATCCCTATCAAAATACTAGAATCATTTATTCAGCACTTTGTGTGTACTTTGAAAAGGAAGAAGTTGGGGCAGCTAGGTGGCGCAGTGAATAGAACACTGGTCCTGAAGTTAGGAGGACCTGAGTTCAAATCTGTCCTCATACACTTCACACTTACTAGCTATGTGACCTGGGGCATGTCACTTAACCCCAATTGCCCTGCCTTCCCCGGTCCAAAAAGGAAAAAAAGGAACAAGTAGACAGTAGGATGTTATTAGCCTGGAATATCAGAGAAAAGGGGCAGCTAGGTGGCACAAGTGCATAGAGTGCTGGACTTAGAACCAGAAAGACTCATCTTCATGAGTTCAAATCTAGCCTCAGACACTTACTAGCTGTGTGACCCTGGGCAAGTCACTTAACCCTCAGTTTCCTCATCTGTAAAATGAGCTGGAGAAGAAAATGGCAAATTAATCCAGTATCTTTCCCAAGAAAACCCCAATTGGGGTCAGGAAGAGTTGGATACAACTGACAAATTACTTAACAACAACAAAATATCAGAGAAAGACTATATAATGCATCTGGATTTCAGTAAGACCCTTGACAAAATTTCTTATAACATCCTTCTAGACAAGATGAAACAATGTGAGTAGATGGTAGTGTATGGGATGAGTGAAAACTTCTCCATTTGGGGTTGTTAACTTTCCCTTCCTCCCCCCCTCCTCCATTGCTGCTGTCAATCACTTTTATCTTCCCTTGTCTATTTTCCCACCTTGGTGGGACCCTCCCCCCTTCCTTTCTTGCTGTCCCAGTTGGGGAAGAATTTGGCGAAGCATGCCTCTCTACCAATGAGAGAGGAGACAGTCAGGAAAGGAGGCTTGACTAAGTTAAGTTATAAATTCTTCCACTATCTTTTGTAACTCTTCTCCATGATGAGTCATGGGGAAGACCGCCCTCTTCTCCCAGGGAAGAGGATAAACTCCTGTTCTTATCCTAAGACATCTCTTTGTTTATTTTTTTTTTTTACTAAATTAAGGGTGAAGGGTATTTTTCATCCCAAACTGTAGTCACATGATTTTAAGAGTGTAATGAAGACCTTTATACACCCTTTAGGGTATATAAATACCCTAGGATATATAAATACATCCTTTGGGTACATTTATGAACTTGGCATAGGATATTAAGCTAGATCCAAAAAAAATCCCAACAGAGTCACTGTAACAATGGGCCAAAACTAAGATTACAGTATTTAATAGAAATAAGTGTGAATTCCTATATAATCCTGTGGGATCCAGGTCAAAAAATCAACTGCTCTCGTGTTTTGTGGTAGCAAAGACCTAGAAACAGAGCACATTCCCCTCAATTGTGGAACTCACTAAATAAGTTGTGGCACATGAATGTAAATAGTTATTACTGTGCCATGAGAAATGTGGAATAGGGTGAATTCAGAGAAACATGAACTGATGCAGAGTGAATGAAGTAAACAGAACCAAGAAAATTATATATATATATATATATAGTAACTACAACAATGGAAAAGGAAAGAAATAAAAGTTGAATACTTTACTTTCACAACATCTCTTGTGTACATTCCCTTCTTTCCACTTAGTCACTACCCCACTTCAGGCCTTCATCAATATTGCAACAGGTTCCTGACTGGTCTCTCGATCTCAGATCCCCACACATAGACCCTACCCCCATCTAGTGCATCCTCCACTCACCTGCCAAGGTAACTCTTTTAAAATGTAAGTCTGACCATGTCACCCCCTTGGTCAGTGAATTCCAGTGACTCCCTTTTACCTCCAGGATTACATAGGACGTCCCAAAAGTCCTAGCACAATTTTAAAGCTTTAAAAGCTATATTTACATATACTGGGTATTAGGTCCTCTGTTAGACATTTAAAGTTCTTTATAACCTGCCACCTTCCTACATTTCCAGTCTTACGCATCACTCCCCTCTACATACTCCAAGATGCTGCTACCCTGGTCTATTTGATATTCCCTGAGCATGATATCCCACCTCTCATCTCAGTGTCTTTGTACTGCCTGTCTTACAGGCCAGAAATGCTCTGCTCCTTGGCCTCTGCTTTTTGGTTTCTCTTTCTTTTTCCAAAATTCAGCTAAATGTCTTCCTATTTTGAAAGGCTTTCTCTAGTTCTCTCAGCTGCTAGTGCAGCAGTTCTCAACCTGTGGGTCGCTACCCCTTTGGTGGTCAAACAACCTTTTAACAGGGAGAACAAATAAAGGCAAAAAAAAAATTCCCAACCTTGAGAAATTCATGAATGGGTACAATAATATGTAAAAATTAGGCAATACAAGATATATATCCATCTATGTGTATATATATATATATATATATATGTACATCTTTATGTATAACTATCTATATACATATATACATACACATACATACCACAAAACATGAAAGGGAATTACAGAGAGGGTAGGCACTAGCACAGTGGTTCTCAACCTTCCTAATGCCCCGACCCTTTAATACTCGTATGTGGGTGTATCTGCATGTGGGTGGACCTGCCTGGAGACGGATGGAGGAGCGGTGTCTCAGTACCTAAGGCCATCGAAAATATGTGTTTTCCGATGGTCTTAGGTGACCCCCATGAAAGGCTCTACCGGAAAGTCAGAGGGGTTATGGGGGAGGATATAGGAGAGAGCAGATTGGGAGAGGGGGTAAACATGGTATTGCTGTTTTGGGGTGGTGGGTAGGGGAAAGATGGGGAGAAAATTTGTAACTCAAAATTTTGCGGAAACAAATGATGTAAACTAAAAATAAACAAAAGTTAATAAAAAAAGAAAACCTCAAATGAGGTGACAAAGAGTTAGACATGACTGAAAACTACTGAACAACAGCAATACTCTTTACTTTATCCTCGTCTGACTCTTTCTTCTGAATCTCATGTCTCCGACTTGCATTTTACTCCTGAACATAGATGAGGCTGGTTCTCCTCCTAGTAGGTCAAGATCAGCTCTATCATCTCTAACTAGGAGCTGATAGAAAAGGGCATAGGATTATTTATAATGAAATTATCAAAGGAATATATGACTAAATAGAGTTGGGACCATATCACATTGTTTTACATTTTCCCCAAATCAATCTTCCAACTTCCAAGTATACCATTTATTTTTAAAAATTCTATAACAGTGGTAAGTTGTGCCTTTTTCTATCAGCTTCATCCTCTCTGGGGAGGATCTTGGCTTAGTGTAAAGCCAGTCAATCCATCTGAGGACTCTGAAGATGGGCTTTCTTGTGGTTTTTCTCAGCTTTCAGAGCAGACCAGCCTTCTTTCAGTTTGGAAGCTCATGACAGTAGTTACATCCACTGCCAAGTTCTGCCTTATAGCCTGAAGACTATTTCCAGTATACAAAAGCCCTTAGTCAATTTTCAGAGTTTCATCATAGCTGCTTAACACAGAAAAGACTTAAGGGAAACAGGCTACTTGCCTTTGAAAAGCTGAAAAGTTGTCACTGAAAAGAATGTATCATTTGGGGCAGAATTAGGTCCAGTAGATTAAAAGTACTAAGAGGTGGATTTCAGTGCAACATAAGGAAGTGCTGGCTAATAATTAGTCTTTGAAATAGTTATCAAGTTGAAATATATAGTTAGATAATTTAAAATAGAATGGGCTGATCTGTGAAGTAGTAAATTCCCCATTGCTAGAAATATCCAAGCAAAGGTCGGATTACACATGCCAGGGAATTCTGATAATGACCTAAGATGTCTTTACTTTAAAACTTCATTAATCTAGAGATAAGGTATCTAGGTGGCACAGTGGATAGAGTTCCAGACCTGGAGGCAGTAATATCTGAGTTCAAATCTGACTGTGTGACCCTGGGCAAGTCACTTAATTCTGTCCTCAGTTGCAAAATGAGCTAGAGAAGGAAATGGCAAAACATTCCAGTATCTTTCCTAAGAAAACCCCAAATGGAGTTACAAAAGGTTGAATACAACCAAAACAACTGAACAACAAAAATCTAGAAATAGCCTCTTTGTTTTAGATATTATATATAAAAATATTCACAGTAGTACTTTTTATGAGACCAGAAAATTGGAAACAAAGTGTTTGCGCATAAGTTAAGGGATGACTAAACCAACTATGGGAAGTGAATGTAATGAAATATTATTGGAAAGTAAAAAATATGAACATAAAGAACTAAAAGAAACGTGAAAAGACCTATATTAACAAATGCAGAGCAAAATAAGCAGAACTTGGAAAAGAATAACTATAATAATGCTAAAGAAAAGAACACTTAAAAACAAATCCCATCAGGGCATAATCATAACCACCAGTCTTAGCCACCAACAAGAGGGAGGAGCTGTGTATCCCTTCTATCCTTCGAGAGTTGGTGAATGATGAGTATGCAATATAGGCATGGTCGCTTTTATATTTGTTGGATTTGTTCAAGTATTTTTCTTTATTACAAGGGAAGGTTTGTGGAAGAGCAAGGGAGTACATCCAGAAATGACTATGATATAAAAATCAAAAGGTATCAGTAAAACTAATTAGATAGAATTATTTTAAAGTAACATTTTTTAAATAGAAAGGAGTAAATGAATAGACTAGAAATGGGCCCCATTTTCACTCAGAAATAGAGAAGAACAAACTACTGAAGTCAATATCCCAGGTAGAGACTCATGATCCATATTTTCCTTTCCATAAGAGCTAAGTAGATCTGATTAGGAAGAAAAATATGAGCTAATGTTTTTATTGGGCAGCTAGATGATGCATTGGATATACTGCCAGATCCAGAGTCAAGAAGACTTAAGTTCAAATCTAGGCACAGACAATTACTAGTTGTGTGATGGGCAAATTACTTAACTCTGTCTTTGTTTCCTCATCTGTAAAATAAACTGGAGACGAAATGACCAACCACTCCAGCATCTTTGCCAAGAAAACCTCATATGAGGTCACAAAGAATCAGACATAACTAAAAAAAAGTAACTGAAAGAAGGGCATTAATAACTTCCAGGGTCTAATGTCATCTTTCAACTAGATATTTAGTCACTGCCAGACATTTTCACCTTTATCCCATTTAAAATTTATCCAGAGGCTTTGAATAGAGCAATTCTATAAAAGGCAATACTTACAGCAGCGGGGAATGTTGCAGAAATCCCAGCGCTTATTTGGACTGGAGGTAAAACACCATGGCCTAGGCTCTCCATCTGGGTTGCGGCAATAATTCTCCTTTAGGTTCTTGCTGGGAAATCTGAACAGGGAAAGATCATCACATTTAAGTTTATAACATCTCTCATATAATATCCCCTTGTCTCCTCTGAAACGGCTACCATCTTGGTACAGACATGCACCACCTCATGCCTAGACTACTGCAAAAGCTTCCAGTTGGTCTTCCTCCCTCAGATCTTTCCCGACTCTAGTTCATCCTCCATTCAGTAATCAAAGTGAGCTTCCTAAAATTCAAGTCTGATGATGCTATCCCAATACTTAATGAACTCCAGTAACTCCTTCTTACCTCCAGGATCAAATATAAAATCTACTGGCTTTTAAAGCCCTTTACAACCAACTTTCTTACTGACTTTCCAGTCTTCTTATGCTTTACTCTCTTCTAGGTGCTAGATGGTACAGTATCTGACCACTGGACCCAAATGACTCTGGAGGAGAAAGTGAGGACAGCGACCTTACACAGCCCTGCCTCACTCAAATCCAAGTCAAATCCAAGTCATGTCGTTGTCTCCCTAATGTCATGGTCCTCTTTGAAAAGGAGGAACAAACACAACAACAACAATGACAAGATGGTACAGGGTGTATACCACCTGGACGTTGTGGTAGATAGTGCCCAGGGCCTGGAATCAGGAAGATCTGAGCTCAAATCCAACCTCAGACACTTATAAGCTTTGGCACCCTGTTCAAGACACTTAACTTCTATTTGTCTTAATTTCTTCATCTGTAAAATGGGGATAATAATAGCAGTTATTTCCCTGGGTTTTTGTGAGGATCAAATGAGAGAATGATTGTGAAGAGCTTGGCAGAATGCCTGGCACACAGTAGGTGGGTACTATATCAATGCTGGCTATTATTATTGTTGTTGTAATGAGCATCATCAGTGTTCAGCAACACCCATCTTCTTGTTATTCTTCACATAGAATAAGCCATCTCTGGACTCCATGCCTTTTCACTGACTGTTCCTCCAAATCTGAAAGATCCTCCCTTCCCACCCCTGCCTCCTGTCTTCGTCCTTAAGGACTCAGCTCAAATGCCACCTTCTACAAGAGGGCCTTCCCTACTCTTCTCTACCCACCAATGCTTGCCTGCTGAAATCACCCCCCGTTTAGATCATATTCATTTTGTGTGTGTATGTATGTATAGATGTGTATATACACATATGTGCATGTGTATGTATGTGTATGTATGTGCAGTTGTTGTCATGTCTTCCCCATTAGAATTTTGAGCTCCTGAGGGTGGGGACCATGTTTTTGCTTCTCTCTGTATCCCCAGTACTTAGCAAAATGCCTGACACATGTTAAGTACTTAACAGATGTTCATCAATGATGCTGCAGATGTTTAAGGAACTCTTAGTAAGGAAGTTCTCTCTACCAATGCAGGTTAGTACCCACTCCTTTAGAGTATTCCCTGGCAAACTCAGAGATTAAGTGACCCAATTGTTCATGGTCAAACAGCAAGTGTGTGTCATAGTCAAGATTTGAAACCAGGTTGTCTTGACCCTAAGGCCAACCCACCATGCAATTTTCTGTCTATATAATATATAAACAAAATGAATGGGTCACATGGGTAAGGAATAGCAGAACAATATTGGGGAGGGGAGGTGTCTGGAAAAGCTTAGTGCTGAAGTGAGCCATGCAAGAAAGTAGGAAATCTAAGAGTTGGCGGGACCACCTAAGCAAAGACACTAGGATGGAAGCTACGATGTCATGTACACCGGTGGTGGTATCAAAGAAACAAAGGCTGCTAAATCACAGAGGCAGGTCTCTGTGGGCTGCAGATTAGCTTAGAAAACCATATATTGATGTTGTCTATTTCCACTGTAGTTTTATTTATTTTGTTTTATATTTGCCAGTTACATTTTAATCTGGTTTGGGTTGAACGTGGGACTGTTGTGCACTGTGTATTTAATACCTTCATTGTACAAGGAAACAGCAAATACATGACACTTACTTATTATGGAATTTTTGAATTTGCCTAATTATCCATTGAACAAGTACAATGAACTGGTACACACTAGAGAAGAGAGTAAAAATCCTCATGCTTTTAATGCATGACTTTTCTGTCCTACTGAGTGTTCACAGAGTAGGAAAGATAGGACCCTAGGGAGTGCAGAAGCAAAAGCAAGTACAGATGTTCCCTTATACTAAACACAAAAGATTCCAATGGGATGCTCAACATCTGGGTAGGAGGACAGCAAGGGAATCCAGACGCAATTGATTGCATCAGCAGTTCTGGTAGTGTATCAAAAGATAACCCCTTCCCCCTGCTGCCACCCAAAAAAAGAGATTACTCAGCTAGTGGGAAAGGGTCTAGTGGATCTTGGGTCTAGTTCACGTAACACCTGATGATGAGAACAGAGCATGTGGCAAGTGTCAAAGAAATGAAGGCAGGGGAGACAATAGTTGAGGCCGGTAGATATGGCCCCATTCTATTCTTCTGCTATTTTGCACTAACTTCTTCCTTTATGTTATCATGATTATAAAGGCAGAAGAAGAAAGGAGATTGCTAAGATCTGAAGCTCGTCAGCAATGGCTTCTCTTAGATCTTCCAGTCACTTCCTGGATGAATAAGAATTAATCATCAGAAATATCTGTGTGGGTTAACGAGTTAATTTCATCTTTCTTTTCTCCTGGTAGGACTTACTTGGAAGGAATGTACTCATGAGAATGTGGTTCCTGGGAGTCCCAACGCTGACACTCGATTCCAGACTCTGTCTTTGAAATGGTGCCTTGGTAGTTTTCACCACTGCAGTGCATGCATTCATCTGGCATGGTAGATTAGGTGGAAACACAGAGATTGAAATGAATGAAGGTAACAAAGCCAAAATGGGGGTAGGAGGTGGGAGGAGGAGGGAAGAAACAAACACAGATGAGAAACTGTAGCTAGAAATGGGATTAGAAATAGCTGAGTGCTGCTTTCTATCTACACCTGCCTGCTAGACAAGTTCCATCAAAGAAGGGCTAATAAAAGATTGGAGATTTCCTAAGGCAGTTCTATTCTCTCCACTTGTGACTACAGATACTTGAAAGTAAGAGTTAAGACCATGCAGTATTTTAGTCTCTGGACCCCCTCTTATAGTAAAGTTCAATCAAGAAGTTCCTTAATAAATATAGGAGTATGCTAGTAAATGCTGAACAGCTGGTTCTTCTGGGACAAAATTGTATAAGTAACACACTGAATTGTTAACATTTTCTTAAGGCTAGACAAGCAACAAAACAATATCTCAAACCCTTATTTCATAGCCTTTGTGGATTTACAAGTTGCACACACTGAAAATTTAACAATGGGCTCTCTGAAGCTACTTCCAATATCTCATTGACATTCAGCATGTCTGTATGCCAGAAAGAAAGAAAGAAAGAAAGAAAGAAAGAAAGAAAGAAAGAAAGAAAGAAAGAAAGAAAGAAAGAAAGAAAGAAAGGAAAGAAGGAAGGATGGAAGGAGAGAGGGAGGGAGGGAGGGAGGAAGGAAGGAAGGAGAGAGGGAGGGCGGAAGGGAGGGGAAGAATGGCCCAACCTTCACATTCAGGAACATCACAATATTCATATCTGGTCTCTGGATCCGTGGTGTAGCACCAAGGTCCCTTAATATCATTATCAGGATTTCTACAGTAGTTTTTCTCCAGTCCTTCATTTGGGTATTTGTTTGGTGTGTAGCTGTGAAAAGAGGAAAATGCTCTAATTGAATACCAATAGTTAATTGGGAGAGATAGCCATGGGATAATGGATAGAGAGAGACCTGCATTCAAGTCCCAAGACTGACACAGGCTGGTTGTACGATAGCTTGGTAAGTCACCTACCCAAACAATGATCCCAACAATACTCCAGGAGGCAGGAAGACCTGAATTCAAATTTGACCTGCTAGTTGTGCAGCCCTAGGCAACCTTCTTAGTCTCTGCCTCAGTTTTTTCAACTATAAAACGGGGATAATAATAGCACCTACCTCCCAAGACTGTTGTGGGGATAAAATGAGATCATATTTATAGAGCACAGTGCCCTAGCACATAGTAGGTGTATTCAATCATGTATCTAATTCCAGCCCCCATCCCTATATTTTGAATGTGTTTCTGTAAAGCCAGAGAAAGAGGCACATCTCTTCTGAGATTTAGGCTTTTGGCATCCAAATACATAGAGAACAAAGTAATCCACATTTGTCAAATGATAATAACTTAAATTTACGTTTCTATTGTTTCACAAGTTGGTTTCCTCCTAAACCCTCCCTCTAAGCTAGGTATGTAATAATCGTTATGACAACAATAATGATAATAACTAGTTTTTACATAGTGCTTTAAGGTTTGCAAAATATCCTACATATTACCTCATTTATTATAAATAGGAAACCTGGAGCTCCCAGAGAATAACTGATTTGCCCTGGGTCACACAGCTAGCCAGTAAAAGATTCAAACTCAGTTCTCTCATTATTCTAGGTTCAGCTTTTTCCACTATTCCATCTCATCTACATACAACTTGAACTGATATGACTTTCTGTAGGATTTTTGACGTGTTTGTGATTTGTCAGACAGGTGATATTTATTGTTGATATTATTATTCTGCTTTCAGGTCTCTAAACAGATGCTTAAGATATATCTTTGCTTAGGTCCAGAATCATCAACTCTAAATAGTGACCAGAGGGAAAACGGTGGCTTTCCAGGTCCGCAAAATTCTTCACCCATTCTTAGCATCAACTTCTGTCCAGCTGCTCATGATAGGTAAAGCCAGTACCTTACCACTCTAAGGTTCCTAATATATTTATAGTTAGCATTGTTAGCAAAGAAGATAAAGTTAGAATAAATATTTAAACCTCTCCAGGAAAATCCCTCCTGTTATTTATCATACTTTCTAGATCTCACAAATTGAGGAAAGCCCTTCCATTCTGCCCTGCAAGAACAAAACCACCAGATAAATACATCTTTAAACTCCCAGATTCTATACAAATAAGAAACTGCTAATCTAAGTCATAATCTTCGATATTTTCCTGGAGGTTCTCTGAGGTTAAGTTCAATGAGAATTGCCCAGGGTCATAAACGTACTACATATACCTAGTATGTATCAGAAGCAATATTTGAACTTCAGCTTTCTTGGCTCTGACTCTGTCTACTAGGCCTGGCTATGTCCTACTACCCCTGAAAAACCACAAGAATTATCCTGAATACAGCATGTGGACAGTGATGGGGGGAAAAACTTACTTGGGTATATGAGGGCTAGTGTCGCTCCATCTCTGGCAGGGAATTCCTGTTTTAGTTGTAGACAAAGTCCCTCTATAGTTTTTTCCGTTTCCACTCTTGCAGTCTGAAAGGTACACTGAAAAGAAATTCATATCAGTCAAAATATTTCATAATAGATAAATCTAATGGAGAAAACTGAGTCCCCTGCTTAATTATAAAGTAATACATTATCCAATAGCAGAGAGAAATGACATTTTATACAGGTGCATTATTGCTGCTGCCAGACTCCCTGAAAAGATCATTTCTTCCATGGCAATCAGCTAAACTGCCCAAGCACGTAGGGCTGTGATTTGTCAGTTGATTACTTTCAAACATGAACAAATCTTGGCCAATTAATTGTGTTAAAGTGTTTCAGTGTCCTACAAGGGAAAAAGCAAATACTGAAAAGGCCATATTCTGGCTCTTGCTTTTTGTGTGTACCCAAGGAAGCCTCTATCACCTTCTAAACAACTACCTTTTGAACTCTAATCTCGGGGCCCATCTTATGCTCTTCATTTTGTCTTAAGTAACTTGTCTAAATGTTAGAATTTGGGATGGTGAATTCTTCATGCTGCCTCTAAAACCTATGGGATCATAGATCCAGATCTAGAAGGGACCTTAGAGGAAACTGAGGTCCAGAGAGGTGAAATACTCCTCGCAAGGGTACACAAGGGAAAAAGTGGCAGAGCTGAGATTTCAGCCTACGATCTCTGCCTATTCTCAGTCAGTAAATTGGTGTTCAAATGGGCATAAGTTTTAGCATTAAGTTGTATTTCAAGCTCAAAAACTGACCGTAACATGTTTCACAGGTAAGGGTGCACTCTAGCAAAGATAGAGCAGAAAAGTAGGATGGTCATGAAAAAAAGGTGCGTCAATGTGTTTTTTTACTGGATTTTCTCTCATTCTAGAGAAATACTGGGGAAGGGAGTAGGGTGGAAGCAGGAATCTCTGTGGTATATTATATGAAGCTCTATGGAACCCAGAAACAGAAAATTGCTTATTTTAGCAAGGTATAATTTAAGGAAGATTAATCAACGAAGATACAATTTGTCTATTTTAATATCAAGAATAAATACCTACTGCATCACTATGGCGTTCTAATCCCAGGCAACTGTCCTTTTTTCTAGGGCACTACCAATTGTGCTTAGCTTATCCTTTAGCCCAAGTTCTGTGTTTAGTTATGTATAGCTATTCTTTATCCCAAATGTGTGTTTTCCGATGGTCTTAGACAACCTCATTCAACCTCCAAAGGGGTCTTGGACCCACAGGTTGAGAACTACTGTGATAGATATATACATAGATGGATAGATAGATAGATAGTAGATAGATAGATAGTAGATAGATAGATAGATAGATAGATAGATAGATAGATAGATAGATAGATAGATAGATAGATAGTAGATAGATAAATAGTAGATAGGTAGATAGATAGATAGTAGATAGATAGATAGATAGATAGATAGATAGATAGATAGATAGATAGTAGATAGATAGATAGATAGATA
>CM053593.1:317969966-318082611 GCA_028646575.1 Pseudocheirus occidentalis | reverse complement strand
TGACCTGTGGTATTACTGGCAGTGTCATGCTTTCTATAACCACGGAATCACATTGATCTCTGATCTGGATCTGATCATAGTCTCTGAATTCAAAGGGACCTTGGACAGAGGTACACCAAGTCAGCTATCTGCAAGCACTGCAAGCCAGGGCTTGATTCATTGCTGTGTTCATTGTATCAATGGGAAAAAAAAGTTAATTAAGCTGATTGAATTTACAAGGGGGTCACACACTTCTTTTTTTCCAAGAGAAACAGTTGTTAAACTTTTATGAGCGCACCTCGGGTTCAGAGTCATCTAGTCCAACCTCCTCAATTGGAAAACTGAGGCCAAATGTCACCCAGGTAGGCAGAGACAACATCAAAACCCAGGTTCTTCAATCCCCTCCCTTTTCAGATCTGGAAAATGAGGCTCCAAAAGGTAAGAAACGGACTTGAGGTCACACAGTTCATGGCAGAGTCAGGACTAAAAGCCGGTATTCCTGACTCATTTGCTGCAGTAACCTTCTTGATGCAGATCACAGCGGGCAGCAGAGCAGATTGAGTACAAGAATAATTAGAATGAGTACAAGAATAGTCTTCAGTTCTCTCTAGCTATCCTGGGCTTCTATTCCTGTATCAGATAGAGGACACCCGAAGATGTGAAAGGAGGCATCTCCAGGAGCATAGAGACACCTCCAGAGATGGTTCTTAAAAACTGCACTCAATAGGGCCCAATCCCACTTGGCCAGCTTAGGGGGAAATGTGGGATTTCTCAGGTTTTGTTCTCCAATTTTAGTTCTAGGCTGTCTCATATCAATTAAAGCAAACAGACGCAGTTAGGTATTTTTAGGTGTAGTTGTCTGATCAATTCAGCTTTGTGACACTCCTAGTATCCGGTCTGGGATACTGGGACTGTGATAGATTTTAGAGCCTTTGGGGGCACAGGGATTAAGGAATTAAGGATAGATAGGTTTGGAGGAGGGAGAATATTCAAGATAGCCAAAAATATTGCAGATGTGCACAAATAGCCTAAAACAAATTGGAATATGATTATGTATAGAGGAAGAGTCAGAATCTTAAGGGGGATTCAAAGAGGGAGAGAGGGGCATTCAAGGATGAGGTAGTGCCTGGGCCAGGCATGTAAGAAGAATATTTAAGTTTTCAAAGACTGAGGTGGGGCTGCTACTTCAGGGAGATAGGAATGATGTATGAAAATACAGAACAGGAGAAGGCAAGACAGATTCAGAGAAGAGAAAACAGCCTGGACTGATGACACATTAAGTATGTAATGAGGAGTAGTGTTAAAAAAAAATACTGAAAGGGACACTAGAAGCAGATTGGGGAAGTCTTAAAAGCCAGTCTAATGTACTCCTTCCTATTTTATGGGAATGGGAATGGGAACCCACTGAAGGTTTTTGAGTAGGCTGATAAGTATGCATTGAGCCACAATCTGTATTTGTCACTGTCAGTGAGTGCTCAAGTTTTTGAGATCTGTTTATTAGAAGGTATTTGGGGGATGGGGGCAGAGCCAAGATAGTGGAGTAAAAGCAGGGACTTGCTTGAGTTCTACCCCAAACCTCTCCAAATACCTGTAAAAAATTACTCAAAACAAATTCTAGTGAAGTAGAACCTACAAAACAACAGAGTGAAACAAATTTCTGGCCCAAGACGACCCAGAAGATTGACAGAAAAGGTCTGTTGCATCAGACTATGAGAGGAACACAGTCTAGTACAAAATGTACCAGCACAGACTGGGCCCTGGAAAACCTGGACCCGGTCTCAAGGGACTGAGTCACAACCACAAACACCAAAGACAATTTAGAAGGTTAGTAGTAAAGGCCTATCTGACCAAGGTGAGAGAGAAGCAGTCCAGTCCCAGCCCTGGGGCAGCAGTTGTTTCTGGAGCTCTCAGCCCACAGACGGCAGGGGGAGCAAACAATTTGTCAGAGGCAGGTTACAGGGATCTCTGCTGGCACTAAGGCAGGATGTTTTTGCTTTGCTGTGCTTGGATATGGGTCACAGTCCTGGGTGGCGGGTCTGGGGTGAGGAGGAGCACTGGTGTGGTGGAGCTTGTGGCAGTGGTGAAAAGGGAATCCTCCTCACAGTTCCAAGGCAGAAGAGTGCTTGTGGTCACTCACAGACCAGACCACAGGCCAGGAGAGGAGTAAACACCCCTCCTTTGATCTTACCACTTTAGAAGAACTGAAAATGTACAGGTTCCTAGTATCTCTGTATCTCTGAAAACAACCCCTGAAGCTTGGGATAGTACACCCCCCACATTAGAAGCAGAGCCCTACCTTAACTAAGAGTTTAAAAGTCAAATAGTCGTCTGGGGAAATAAACAAACATTGGGGAAAAAAGACAGACTACAAAATCTTACTTTAGTGACAAAGAAGAACAAAACATAGAACCAGAAGAAGACAACAAAGTCAAAACTCTTACATCTGAAACCTCCAAGAAAAATACGGATTGGGGGGTGGCTAGGTGGTGCAGTGAATAGAACACTGGCCCTAGAGCCAGGAGGATCTGAGTTCAAATCCTGCCTCAGACACTTAACACAAAAAACTAGCCTGTGACCTTGGGCAAGTCACTTAACCCCAATTTTCCTCAAAAAAAAAAATAAATAAATAAATTTTGAGTTAGCCCAAAAAATATGGTTTGGTTTCAGGCCACAAATGAGTTCAAAAAGGATTTTGAAAATCAAGTAAAAGAAGTAGAGGAAAAATTGGAAAGCGAAGAAAATCATGAAAAGCGAGTCAACAGCTTGCTAAAAGAGACCCAAAAAATAGTGAAGAAAATGACACCTTAAAAAATAGACTAACCCAAATGGTAAAAGAGGCCCAAAAAGCCAATGAGGAAAAGAAAGTCTTAAAAAAGCAGAATTGGTCAAATGGAAAAGGAGGCCCAAAAGCTCACTGAAGAAAATAATTCCTTGGAAAATATTATTCTACCTAGATAACTGTTTTATCCCCCTAAACTGCAGGAAGGACACACAATCAGGCTGCTTTATCCCATGAGCAAATACAAGAGGGAGGTGACAGATGAGCATTCCATAAGTACCTTCAAATTCTGTGACTGTAGGTGTTGTGAGTTGGTTTTTCAATTCCACATTTCCCTTCATTAGACTGAAACCCTTTCTGGAGGTGCGTCCTCATTATTCTCAACTGACCAGCTGCTTTTGACACTATTGACCACTCTCTTCCTGAATATTCTCTCCTGTATTTTCATAATCTGCACTTTCTCCTGGTTCTCCTCCTATCTAACTGTCCCTTCTCAGTTTCCTTTCCTGACTCATCCTCCGTATTATACCCCCTTAATGATGATCCTTGCCCTCCATTCTCTCTCTGTGACCTCATCAGCTCCCAGGAGTTAACATCTCTTTGCAGATGACTCAGAGATCTACCCATCCAACCCCAAGATCTCTCCGGGGCTTTAGCACATCACCAATTGTCTATTGGACATTACACATTGATTGTCCCAGAGACAAATCAAAACTTTCAAAGCAATACTCATTCCTCAGCTTATCCCTTCCACCTTCCCTTTCTGCTGAAGGAACCACAACTCTTCTAGTGTCTCTCATGTTTATAACTTCAGCAGCAGCTTCTCACTCCAATCACTCATCATTTGCAAAGCCTTGCTGTTTCTATGCTTCTGACTCCCTCTTTCTATTCAGCTGATTCCATTTCATCCCCTCTTGCATATATTATTGCAACAGCCTAATTGGTTTCCCTGCCTTAAGACTCTCACAATTCCAGTCTAACCTGAGTGCTACTTTGAAAGTAATTTTCCTCAAGCACAAATCTGTCATTTCCCTATTAAACTTCAGTAGCTCCCTACTGACTCTAGGATTGAACATATAAAAGTATTCTTTTTGCACTCTATTCTCTTCTTTGCATGTGACCTCCATCTATCACCCTCATACCTTTCAATGGTGGAGAGGCTGCTCAAGCATCAACTTCTACTCAAGCCCTCCCTGATCTCCAAATTGCTAGTGTCCTTGCCACTAAATTATTTTGTATTTATTTGAATACATTCTTTTTAAATTTATTTGGCATATAGTACTTGTCTCCTACATTAGAATATAATTTTATTGAGAGTACAGATTATTTCATTCATCCTACTTGTAGACCTTGTGTTGGGTATACAGGAAGCACAATAAAAGCTGGACCGATTGCTATAACATTCCAAGAGTAGTCCTTATTAACCATACCTTTGCAGACCAAGCAATTTGCCAATATTTATTTATATGGATATGTCTGGACAAATTATTGATTTGAGATCAGCAAATTGCAAACATGAAGCCATTTTCCTTTGCTTTTGTTGTCGTTTGGTTTTGTTTTAATTTCTTGGTCTTATTCCCACAAGCTGAGCTAATGGAAAGGTAGATAAGCACATTCTGGGAAAATGCAGAATAACTAACTAGTGTAATAAAGCCGAAAAGGAAGCCACCGCTTCAGTCAGTATTGCCAAGTAAGAGATATCATTCTCCTCTTCTCAAAGTCTTCATTATAACCCTGCTACCAAATGCAAATCCTCTTTATCCAGTTCCATTCCCATGGCCTTATAAATGTTCTTTCCTATTTTGTACCTGTCATCATGCTTTTTCCAGTCCTAGAATGCTCTTAACTTGGCTAAGCTTTCCCTCCTAATGAATCAACAAGCATTTATTAAAAGCTCACTATGTAACAAGTAGGACACCTAGATGTTGGATAGAGTGGAAAGAGTTCCAGGCCTTAAGTCAAGAGGACCTGAGTTCAAATTTGACTTCAGACACTTACTAGCTGTGTGAGCCTGGGCAAGTCACTTAACTCTGCCTCAGTTTCCACATCTATAAAATGAGCTGGAGAAGGAAATGACAACCACTGGAGTATCTTTGCCAAGAAAACACCCCCAAAATGAGGTTACAAAGAGTTGGCTATTACTGAAAAGCAAAAACAAAAATGACAACACATAACAAGCATTTATTAAGAGCTCATTATTCGCCAGTGACTCTTATAAGTGCTAGAGATACAAAGTCAAAAATGGTACCATTTAGACAGAGGCTTACATTCTAATTAGGGATACAACATATGGACAAACAGCTACATACAGCACACGGAGACAGTCTCTACAAGGTTGCCTTAGATGGGAAGGCTCTAGATGCCTGTGGAGCTTGAGAAAGGCTTTCTACCTTAAGTGGAAGTTTGAGGGGTCTTTAAAGAAGTTAGAAACTCTAAAAGGTAGAGATGAGGAGGAAGAACGTTCTATGCCCAGGAACATTTAGTACAAAAGTATGGAGATGAGAGATGGCAAAAAGGACAGTATGACTGAATCGAAGGGTATGTGGAAAGAAGTGTTTAGGAAAACAAATGGTGGAGCTGTTATAGACTATGAAGGATGTTAAATGCCAAAGAGCATCTAATATTTGATCATGGAGATAACAGGGAGCTTCTGATTTATTGAGGAGGGAAGTGACCAACACTTTAGGAAAAATACTTTGTCAGCCAACTGGAGGATAGTTTGGAGTAGGAACTGATTCGTGTATCTTTCCTCTCCTGCAGGAGTAGCTCTCTGTAACCTTTAGTGTTATATAAATGTGAGTTATGCTTTAAAAAAAAACCTTGCGTTTGCTATTTGTTACTCATATTATCTTACACGGTGCTCTGCTTCCAACAGGCACTCACTATGTTTGTGGGATGAATTTGGCATAACCATGACCCTAAGCACTTTAGGAAGGTGAAATTCATTTTGTTTAGGCTCATACAAAACAAAGACCGTGTGATTTTCCTTTTGTATCTGCTTACATTGACTAAGTACTGAAAATAGCAAAGGCATTCAGCCTATGCTCCAAGTGCTGGCGAAATAAAGACAAAACTCAAGTCACTGCCCTTTAGCTCCTCTCTCCACATCACCAATGATCTCTTAATTGCCATTTTACAGAAAGAGAAACAAATTCAAGAAAGTCAAAAGTACCTTGCCCAAGATCACAGTCAAATGGTGAAGTAGTTGGTTTACTTTTTACATGACATTGAATTATGACAAGGGTCAGTTTTATAATTAGAGACATTTAGAGGTGGAAGATACATTACAGATTATGTAGTTAATTCTGTCATTAAGGAAAATTTAGGCTTAAGAAGTGACTTATCCTGCAAGGTCACAAACAGAACTGTAATTAGGCCTCCCAGTGTAGTATTCTTTGCCTTACATTATATGCGGCCTGTCTCACTAAATGTTCTGTTTTTAAGCCTACCTTTGCAGCTCTACCATACATACATTAATGCCCTTCATGTACTTTTTGGTCCAACCAAATCAAACTCCTTTCTCCATCTCCCATACAATACTCCATCTCCTGACTCCAGGCCATTGCATTCATGCCTAGAGTGCACTCTCTCCTTACCTCTGCCTCTTAGAATCCCTCACTTCTTTCAAATCTCAGCTCGTCACCTTTTCCATGAGGTCTTTGCTGAACCCTCAGCCTCTTTCCCCAAACTCCTTTGTATTTACTTCACATATATCTTGTATATACTTATATATTTATGATGTTTCCCCTGATAAAACATAAAGCCATCGACAGCAAGGGCTGCCATTTTTGTCTTTATATTCTCTGGAACTAACACAGTACCTGGCACATAATAAGTGTTTAACGAATGCATCTTTACTAATTGTAATATTGATTTAAAAGCACAGTTAAATGCTTTTTTCCTAAAGAAATAAACTAAAATAGCCACATAATCTCTACTATGCTTTAAAAATGAAATAATGTAGAACAAAATTCAAAGTAATACAAACAGTCTTTACCCTAGGGCTCAGCTTTGGCTTTTTAAAGTACCCTTTTCTCTGACCTATAAGTAGGAATACCAGAAAAACCTGGGACCCTTGGCCTTTTACTGACTTCCCAGAAAGTTACTTATAGATTGGGCATTACAAGCTCTCTAGGCTTAATTTTCTCTAGTATTGCTCCAGAAAAAAAACTATCTTGCCATAATGTAAGTTTCAAAACAACTTTTCCTTAAAATCTTTTTAAGTCAAACTCAATAATTTCCTAATCTGCTTAAATAAGTTCATGTCTAGAAAAGGGGAAACATTTTTATTTCTCTAAGTATTTGAAAATACAACTGAACTTTCAGTTGCTTTAAAATACTTATAAGAAGACCTCTGTCTACAAGATGGCATGTAATTGGCCCCATTCACCAGTTTTCTGGATGAGCCACATAATCAAGGCCATTACCTTAGTATTTCTAGATATCCTCTGCAACATCAAGTCCTAGAGAAATGACAAATGAATATATAGTAATAGCCTCATTTTATAATACAGAAAACTATCTCAAAAGTTTTATTAAAAGTGTATTTTGGTGAATTATACTTTTCCACTACAGTTTCTTGGGGGGTGGAGGGGAAGGGAAGCCCACAATAAGAGAGTAAAAATGAAAATTGAGGATGCGGCAAACTTCTTATAAATTGTGAAGGGGAAAAATAAACCATGAAAATTTCTTAACAAAGCATTGTCTTGAACAAAATACTGAAATGTCAACCCAGAAACTACATCCTAGATCCCTTGTGTTGATTAAGCCTCTGAATTCAAGTTTTCTTTCCATCTTGAGGTAAATATTCCTGAAAAGTAGAACAATGGGATAACACACCAAAGTTCTTTTCTTCCCTTTGTCTTTAATGACCTTAAGGAACTAACCACTGATTACTAGTCGTGTAGAGTATCAGAGGTGTCTAAGTATATGAATGTTATGACGCTCTTTCTAAAAGTTAAGTTAATCTATTCAAACTGTATTTCTCTTATCTAAGCAAACTAAATAAGTCCACAGGGTAAAAGTGAAACAATATCAATCAGCATACTAGAAATGTATAGGAAAAGCATTCCAATCTTTTGCTGAAGGGTAAATGATCTCTAATTCAGAATCTATAATAAGAACCTAAGGCAGAGAGAAGATGAGCTTAGAGAAATCAATATTTGAAAAGATCTGGTCTGGTATTCATTTATTTTGCTGAACTTTTTTTCCTCCCTTCTTTTTTTAACCTTTATTTTAAAAGATGTCTTAATGGGGGGGGGGGGAGGGTACACACAGGAAGTGGCAGGGACATCTTTAGAAATACATGTGATATAAAAACAGAATGTTATCTGTAAAAAAAAATTGAAAGCATCAAATATTATATATATTTTTTTCTTCCTTTAACCTGAAGTATAAAGGGGAAAAAGATTCAAGTAAGCCTGCAAACATAAATACAAGTCAAGCATTTACCCACCCCAGTGTTGACTATAGAAAAAAAATGTAACATTTTCACACAAGTTTCTCTATCATTTTCCAGTTACTAGTTTTTCATACGGTTTGAATATGTAACACTATTCTAAGCTTATCCTAGTAAAATTCAAACTTACTTATTAAAATGACGGTTCTTTAAGGATTTATAAAATCAAAAATAGCACATTCTCAAAATAAAATTTGCTTAAAGTGAGTTGACTTTTTGCACAGACTTTGTATTAATTTTGCTTTAATGTTAATATGCTCATTCTTGATTTAAAGCCACTCTTCTCCTTAAACAAAAATAATAATAATAACACCTATATTTAAAACATCTCCTTCAAATCACTGTTACTCATTTTTAATGATTGGTTCTATCAAATTCTATATCGTTCCACTGTATTATTATTTCTCTGGGATTCCAGGTCACAATTTGGTTAATTATAAACACATAGAGATCTGTCATCTTGGAACTATGCAAAAAATCAGATGGAAATGAAAGAAGAGGAGGGAGCTGATCAGGTCTGTTAGGATTTGGTACCCTTCAACAGAAAAAATAGCATCCAGAAAACCAAGGCTCATAAATTAGAGCCAGAACACTTTGCATTTAAAACACAATATCTTAAAAACCATTTTTCTTTTAGGATAAAAGTTTTAGAAGTTCTCTCTCTACTGAGGGGAATAAACTGAAGTAACAAATTAATAATTTATCTTTTATTGAAATTGCAGAATACTTTATTTATATTACAAGTTTATTGGAAAAAGGGGAGAGAAATCAACCTTTAAAAATACACTCATGTTGAAACCAAGTAAGCCAGCCAAACCAGGTACAAACCAGGGGACTTTGCTTTTTCTATTTGCTTTTAAGAATTTGAATACCACATATCTATATACAATTCTACAACATCAGGTTAATCCCCCTGAAGATAATTCAACAAACACTTCCAGAAAGGAGTTAAGAGCTAGAGGAAGAATGCCATAATCTTCATTCTATAGAGGCAACACTATAAGTAATAATTATGACCTCCAAATAGAGGGTGAATTGAAGTATGATACTACTGATAAGATTTTGGCCCATCATTTTTCATGCAATTAGTTCCATAAAGATACACATTGTGCAAATTAAGGCTTCTGTAGGTCCAATGGTTTACAAAGTTCTTTTTTTTCTTTAAAAAATAGGATTAGACAGACAGTGAAGATGATACTGAGATGACCTATACCCACAATCCTGAGAAACCTGGTAATTTTCTGTGGTATGGCACCAAGTCTCAACTCCATAGGAAATCAATCTTTGGGTCAGTTGTTTGGGTTCACCAGAAGTCTAGCAAAATACTGATAGATTTGCTTCATATGACCAGGACCAAGAATAACATGCAGAGAGCAGCAGCTGTTTTTGGCTAAAGCCATATACAGAATGTGAACCTTTTGAAGCACCCAAGAAACTAAAGAACATTTTGTTTCTTAAAAAAAAAAATCCAAAGTCCAGAAATGAAATATTTCAACATAAGGGATAAATGATACAACAGGTCCACCTCAGACTATCCCAGCATATGGATTAACACCTTTTCTTTCTCCTACAATGGGTGAATCAATAGACTACCCCCTGCCGGCAGGAAGAAATTGTTAACTCTTATTTCAGCAAACCTGAGTACTCAAAGTCAATAAATAGGGGGTGGAGAGAGAATTAAAATGCTAATAATCAAGTATCTTAAATGGTCTAAAGTGTCAGGGTTTATTTCCCCTTCATTTAAATCAAACCCTGACTTCTGGGAGTATATTTGTACTAAATAAGAGCTAATAAGCTTCTAATGGCTATGCTTCTAAATGCAGACATGGACAGAACCCTGGAATCAGAGTACCAATGTTATCTGGCTAACTTAGGCAATGACTTTTCATCACCTGTAAACAAACAGGAATAAGCTGAGCCATCATTCCCCTTCTCCCCATCACCAGCACAAAAAACTTTCTTCCCTTTTGAATGAGTTCTTGTTAAAGGCAAAAATTATAGAAGCATCAAGTTGTGAAGTCTTCATATTTGGTTGGAGATGCTTTTCTGTCCCACTAATAAATTTTCTCTTGTAGGCACGAGAGGGAGTTTTAGACATGGAGCAGATCTTCATCACTGTCATCATGAAATGACATGGGGTATGCAGAATCCATTGCTTTGAGCTGTCCTGACTTAGGTTTTCCTTTTCTTTCCTTCTCTCCTTTAAGCAAACCAACTGTGTCATCATTTCCGTGCTTGAACATCTTCCGTTGTAGATTTCTACCCTTGTCTGTTCCTCCTGGCCGTGTGCCCCTTGCCAAGTGAATCTTCACATCGGGAATGGTCAGGACTTCATCTTCACTGTCCTGGTCATCTGCATGCAGCGAAGTCAGGGCGTCTGACTTCACAGACTTGGTGGTAATGTGGCCATTTTCTTGCCCTTCCTTCCCAGGTCTTGACGCTGACAGCTGAATCTCTTCCATAAGCCACTCTGTTTCATTTTCATCTGCCTCCTCTTCTGTGTTTACCTGTCACAAGAACAGCAGCACAGCAAGAACATGTGATGTAAACCCTGTTTACAAGCCCAACATCCCCCCCTGCAAGCCTCCCCCCCCCCAACACTGGATGAAGTGCTCCCAGTGTCAGATTCACCTCCTTTCAGTCAGTTCCCCACAGTGCCAACTATGTTGTTCTTCCAGTTCTGGTCATCATTAACTGGGATGACAAGGCAGCAGTCTTTGGGCAAGGACAAGGGCAGCACTTGGCCCCTTTCTACTAACGATTGGGTCAGAACAGGCCGGTGTGACCAGCACAAGCTAAGAGCTGTGGCATCTTGACCTAAAGCCCACAGCAATGTCTGAGCAAAATAGTCAACTGAATAAGCCTTTTGTATCACTTGGGAAAGAAAAGGAGAAAAGCACCTTTCATAACTTGTCTGCATTATTCTTGCACAAGCCAAAAGTTCCTGAAGGGCTTCTATGAATCCCTGAAGTCAACATATGCATGTCCTGATCTATGTATCAGGAACATATCTTACAGATTTTTTCCTTTTTAGGAAAAAGAAGAATTTAGTATAACAGATATGTACAGAATTGAGGAAAGAAGAAGGTGGGATAAAGTATGGATAAACTAGAGAAAGCAGAACTTCTTTAAGTGTCCAAATCTGAGGATCTTAAGTTCTACTCATGGTGGTCTAGAAAATTACCTTGGTGTATTTGTAAGACACGTTGGAGCTTCTCTTACAGCAGCTGCTTATCCTATGCATGACAGTTTCCCTATGGAAAAATACATATTTGTGATGGTAAGAGTAAATCAATAACTTCTCTTTATTCTTAAAAGAAACAGCAGAATAATGGGATAGAATGACTAGACAAATAGTACCCAGGAGACCTAGGTTCTGCTTCCAGCTTTGTATTAGCCCCTCATAGGATTAAAAATGGGCATATGGTAACAAGGTCATTATCCAATGTATTCACTAGAATTTTATACTTTATCTTCAAATATAATTTTTCTGAGTCCTAGAGCTACATTGCTAGGTATTTCTTTATTTTTAAAAAGAATGTAATAGTTTTAAAAAAATCTTTTCAAGCAATAAATGGTTTTAAAATAATAGCATTTATAAAACGCTTGGAAGTTTGCATATCTTATCTCATTTGATCCTCACAACCTTTAATCATTGAACAGACATCACCTCAGTCAAACTGAAACTAGGAAAGACCTGAGCTAAAAAGGCAAGGTTCCCACTGCCTCCTGAGCCATCTCCAGGTGTCCTGACCTATGCCTGGCCACTGGACCCAGATGGCTCCCAAGGAGAGCGCACAACCCTCCGCACTTACATACAATTCACTCTTAACTATGGCATCACCTCCCTGATGTCATGGTCCTCTTCAAGAATAATGGACAAACAACACAACAACTCTGTGAGGTAAATTATTTTTACTGCACGCTTTACAGATGACAAGGTGTCAAAGTCAGAGTCTGAGGCAGGACTCAAAGTCTTCTTGATTCCTTCCTAGCCAAGCATTCTATCCATAACATCACCTATCTGCCTAATATCTATTCTTCTATATTTCCCTGTCAAAAAGCAGCAGTATAGCAAAGATATAAGATGTAAACCTTACTTCCCTATTTCAACCTCCTGGCCTTATTAATTTGACCCTCTCACCACTCCCTATCATCCTTGAACAAATTAAAAAGGAAACAAATCCTTCAAAACATTTTGCACAGTCTAGCAAAACAAATTCCTATATTAGCCATGTCTGAAAAACACTCTCTCTCTCTCTCTCTCTCTCTCTCTTAAGTTCATCAGCTCTCTTTGTGAGGAGGTGAGTGGCTGGTAATTTCTTTCCATAGTTTTATCTATAGATAGCTCTATGAGATTTCTGACTAAGATGGTAAACTAGGAATAGTCCAGCTCTCTCACAATTCTAGCATTGATTAAAAAAAAAAACAATAAACTGAACAATGATCAAGAAATGAAAAGTAAAAACTACCACAAGTGTATTTTTCCAGTCCATGCCCATACTAAAAGATAGTCAGTGAGCTATAGGCTCTAGGATAGGGGTCTAGCCTGAAATGCCCAGCCTGGGATCATAATACATGGAAGCTAGGGATGCCTGGAGCTTGACCTTGGCCTAAAGAATACAAAGCTCAGACTAAGAAAGCAATGATCTGACTGTAACCTAATGCTCTGAAAGTTTACAACTCACTAGCCTGACCTAGCCCTAAGTCGTAAAAGAATACAGTTCTCTGTAGCCTGAGGAGACAGTGGCAGGATCCCAGATAAGGTCCCATAAGGCAATCAAATGACTCAGTGGATTGGGTGTTGGGCCTGGGGTCGGGAAGGCCCAACTTCAAATCCAGCCTCAGATACTTACTAGTTATGTGACCTTGGGCAAATCAGTGAAACTCTGTTTGCCTCAGATTTATGTATATCCTATAAATGGGGATGAGAATAGCACCTACCTCACACAATTGTTGTAAGGATCAAATGAAATAATATTTTTAAAGTGCTTAGAATAGTGCCTGGTACATAACAGGCACTTAATAAATGTTTGTTCCTTTCCCTTCACCTTGCCCTCCAGAAGTGCATAAAGCCTAGACTCAGTTCAGGAAAGCTGAAAAAATAAGTAACTAAAAGGCATGATGACAAAGAAATAGCATGTATCCAGGCATGACAAAGTCCCAAACCCAGAAGAAGTAACCATTACAACATTGATAAACAAAGCATCAAACAAAACCGGGCTTGGTTTCAATGTCTACTAGAATTCCTGATGGAAATTAAGCAAGTTTTTAAATGGTAATATAAATGAAATGAGAACTCTAGAGAAAAGACATAGAAGGAGAATAAAGACCTCTGTAGAGGAAGTACAAAATCTTACCCAAATAAGAAGTGCCCTAAAAACAAAAATGCATCAAACCAAAATCAATAATTCAACGCAAAAGATATTAGAACAGATACAAAAGACTAGAAAAAGAAAATATAAGTTATTACTTATGAAAAATACCTGTGAAAACAGGAAAAGGAAAAATAAAGAATCATTTGACTTCCTTACACTAGCCTCTCTTCCCATTACAATCTCCATGCTCCCTACCCTACATCTCAAAAAAGCCTGGATACTATATTTCAATAAGTCATTAATAATAACTGTTCAGACCTATTAGAAAGAGAAGACAAATGGAAAAGATTCAAAATTCCCAGGAACATCATGGCAAAAATCTAAGTCAAGGAAAACAATGCTGCAAGCAGTCATAAGGAGAGTTCAAGTACCAAGGAGCCCCTATCACATCAGACTTCGGAGATCAGCTCTATAAAGGAGAAGGCTTAGAATACAGTAGTCACAAAGGTAGAAGATAAAGATTTACAACTAAGGATAACTTGCCCAGAAGCTGTATGGGACTTTGGGCAAATTATTTCACCTTTCTATGTACCTGTTTCCTTCCCTACAAAATTAGAGGGATTGGACTAGATGAATTCTAAATTACCTTGTAGTTCAAAAGCTATGATCCTAAGACCAAAGATACAGTTGGAGAAGTCATGATAACATCTTTGTCTCCTTCCTATTCAGTGTAGACTATGTCTAATGTTATCAAGTGCATATTCATGTGACTTATCTGAATGATTCACATGAAATCATCATATAACAAACATGCATAGGTCCTTCTACACCAATAGTATGTGTTTAATGAGGACATTCAGGTGCTATACATAGTAAATGTTGACATTATGACATACACAAAGTCATCTGAAGCAAATGAAATCCAAATGAACTTTTGATAAGATAAGGACAGGGACTAGACCTGTGATTGCAGCAGTAAAAGAAACTCTTTAGGAGAAAATTACCTCTGCTAATTCAGGGCAGAACCTTCTCTGTAATAATCTTAAGATAGTTACCTAGAACACTGGGAGAAAAACAATTTGTGCAGGGTCACATAGTATCAGAGACAGGACTTGAACCCAGGTCTTCTTGGTACTGAAGATGACCAGTACCATTCTGTTGCTCATAAGTAATTTAAAATGCTAGGTGGCCTAGGGGCTTTATATGCTCCTAAGGTTGAAGCAATGGGCAGAAAACATTTTTTCCACTTCTAACTTTCACACAAGACAAAGGCACTAAAAGATTGCTCTTGGAGAAAAGAGCAAATGTAACATTTCCTGAGTCTTAATTTCCCTTTTTTCTAGATCTCACACAAACTAAACAAAAAGCCATTTGTTTAGAAAGGAGAAGATGGTGTTTAATTCCTTATAAGTCTTAGACATGCAGAAGAAACAACCAAAAAGCTGAAAATGAATTGGAATAATAGTCTATTAAGAGAGTAGTTCATAATGGTATCCCTTCCAACATGCAGGATACCAAGAGCTACAGTGGGCTGTGAATCAGACTCAACAGTGTCAGCTTCTAAACTTCTTCACATCAACCATTTCTGGCTTTACTGAGCTGATATCAACCTACCCTTATCACAGAAACTACAGAATCTATTTTCTTAAATTTTAAGGATGTTTTATATATATATATCAAAAGCCTGGAGAGAGTTTAAAGCTCTGATGATACTACTGTATACCTATATGAATGTTATCAGGAATTTTATTTGTCATCTGGTCTCAACTCAAACACTAATAGCCAAATTTTTCCTTTTCCCCAACTCTTCTCCTTACCTTCTTTCTTTTTTATATAGTAACATAATCAAGAGACATGCAGTAAGGACCACCAGAAGTAGGCTGAGAATTGCCCCAACAGCCTGGCTTCTTCCAGAAAGACCCTTGTGATTCAGCCCGTCTTCATCTTGATCGTTAATAATTTCCATCCTAGAAGGAAGTAAGAGAAAAGGTGATATCACTTTGATGTAATTTTTTTTTGCTTTTTAAAAAGATTTTCATTCAACAAACAGCTTCATTTTGATTCCTAGGGGAAATTTTTGCATCTAAGTGACAGCACAAGCTTAATCATGTTACTCCCCTGCTCAAAAACCTTTAACGGGGGTGGCTATGTGGCGCAGTGAATAGAGCACCAGCCCTGGAGTCAGGAGGACCTGAGTTAAAATATGGCCTCAGACACTTAAGACAAAAACTAGCCGTGTGACCTTGGGCAAGTCACTTAACCCCAACTGCCCTTCCAAAAAAAAAAAAAGCAAAAAACAAATCTTTAACGGCTCCCCTTTATCTGTAGGATAAAATACAAATTCCTTACTTTGATATTTAAGCTTCTCCATGATCTAGGTTCCACTTACCATTCTTTCCTCATTTCTTACTATTGCCCTTTTAACATTTTGATATGACCATTATTTTCTAGGGTTTCCCTTACCACCATCACATGATTTAAGTTAGTTTTTTCAAGAGGCAACATAAAGCCAGTGCAGGGACTTAATTGTCACAGGGGGCTAAGGCATCTCTCTTGCAGCAGCTTCCTTGTGAAATCTGTCCATATTTATGTGCAATTTCTTGATCACTGAAGGGCATCAAAAGTACTAGAAGTCAGAGTCCTTAAGACTACATCAGCCACCATATCACCTTGCCCTGCTGACCAGACGTGTTTCCATATGGAGGCAAGGTAGATTATGTCTACCCAAGATAAATGCTTCAATACCCTGGTTGAACAGTCTTTTTATGCTATAACTAAAAAAAATCTCCTTTTGTTAACCATTGGATCAACTATGACTTTTATTTGCGGTGAAAATTGGACCTCAACTAATAGGGAACTCATTTGAATCAAGTCCATCCATCGCATATATTCTAACTAAATTGGTTCTCAGTTTTAACTTGTCCTCTTCTGACTCTGTGCATATGCGAAGGCCTTCACTCATGTTTAGAATGAATTTCCCTCCACTTCTACCCCAGAAATCTTTTTCTGTCTTTGAGGCAGAGTTTAGGTCATACATACCTCCTCCTAGATGAAAGCATTCTCTTCTCCTACTCAAATTTACTTCTACAGGTCCTTTGCTCTTAACACATTATACCTTGCACCATGCTTATAAATGTTTCTGTCTTCTTTGTATGTACTGTTTACAAATGTCTAGCTAGTTTCCAAAAGGCAGTCTGATTTGGCTCAAGAACATCAATTAATTATGTTATAGGCAAGGACCACACAATTACCATCTAAAAATTTGCAACCCATACCTCTCTCTCGTTAAATACTCTCCCCATTAAACACTTAAAGAAAGCCTCAGTTAAAGAAAATGCTAAGTACTAAGATATTTCTTTTCACCCAAATAGTTATTGCTGCCAGCATTAACAGAGCACAAGAAAGAGGCCCTAATTCTCAAGAGACTGCAGTCTAAAACAGAGGGAGAATTTTATACAATTAAATCTAAAAAGAAGAGCATGCTTAGAAATTCCGTTTAGAGGCAATTAGGAAAGAAGTCTTGAAAGAAAGCAGGTATCCACAGTTATTACTCTTTTAAAACCCAATTTCCTATAAGAAGTATGGTATTATGGGGCGGCTAGGTGGGGCAGTGAATAGAGCACCGGCCCTGGAGTCAGGAGTACCTGAGTTCAAATCCGGCCTCAGACACTTAACACAAAAAACTAGCCGTGTGACCTTGGGCAAGTCACTTAACCCCAACTGCCCTCCAAAAAGCAAAAAAAAAAAAAAAAAGAAGAAGTATGGTATTATAAAAAGATCGTCAAATCTAGAATCAGAAGGCCTGGACTCAAATATTCTTTTGCTTCCCAAGTAAAATCACTGGATCTTTCTGCATGTCATCTACATGTATAAAGCATGTGGATTGGCTGAGATGATTCATAAGGCACCTTCTATCTCTAAATCCTATGCTCCTAACTGAACAGAGTTTAAAACAATTTTTGTAATTATTTCATGATTTCCAAAAAAATAAAAATTAAGCTGGCAATCCACTGAAGATCTACTCTAAGACTTCATCATAGTATGTATAAATCACTCTTCTGTAGGCTCTATAAAAAGAACACACTTCCAATAGATCCTACCAGGACGTAAAGGCTTCAGCAAGTACAGTCTATAAACAAATTATATGCCTGTTATCTATGGATCAGCCTCGTTAAATTCAGAGCAACTCATTACCAGATTGACAACTGGGTAAATAAAGGTTTTGGTCAGAGGACCTCACAACGATATCCATGGCTGAATATGATGGCACACACCTACAGACCCTTTTACTGGACAGGCTGAAGCTGGTGGACCTCTTAAGTTCAGGAATTCTGAGGTCTGGTGGGCTAAACCAATCAGGTAATCTGCATTAAGACCAGCATCACTAAGATGGGTAAGCCCCTGAGAACACAGGGGTGGTGGAGAGGGGAGACAGGACATATCAGGCTGTTTAGTGGGGCAAACAAGTTGATCAGCAATGGGATTGGGCCCCTGAGTAACTGTTGCACTTTCAGCCTAGGAAGGATAGGGAAACCCAGAACAACAGCAACAGCAGCAAAACAGTTTTCAAATTTTTTAGTCTTGGGACCACTTATTCTCTTAAAAATTACTGAGGTTCCTCAAAGAGCTTTTGTTTATGTGGGTTATAGCTATTGTTATTTACCAGCTATTGTTATTTACCACATCAGAAATGAAAATATAAATGTACTATATGTTAATGTAAATAATATTTTTATGAAAAATAACTACATTTTCCAAAACAAAAAATGAGAGAGAAGAGTAGCATTGTTTTATATGTTTTTGTAAATCTCTATGATGTCTGGCATAAAAGAAAATTACTGGATTCTCATATTTGCTTCTGCATTCAATCTTCTGTAATATATTGGTTTTGTTCAAGTATATGAATAAAATTGTGTTTCACACAGATATGTAGTTGGACAAGAGAGGAGTAGTTTAATAGATAAATAACATCTCAGTATTATTAGGAAAATAGTTTTGACCTTAGGGATCCCCTAAAGGCATTTCAGGGACTCAAAGGAGTGCTTGGACCACACTTTGAGAACTCTTGCACTAATGCATAGGAGGGTTGCAATCTGCACCTTTTAAGGGAGTAATCACACTAATAAAATCAGATATTTGAAGTTCTTAAATTAGAAGAAATACCATTCAGAGCAAATACAAGATAGCAAGTAGATTCCAGAATACCTAAATTTAAGAAGACAACTATTCCAGTACCTTCTCCTGGATTTCTAATAGTACCATTGTTCTCCTAATCACCCAAGGTAAAGAACTTGAGGTCATCTTTTGATATGAATGATGAAGAAAAGAGAGGAATTAAACACTATACTCCTGTTGCTTTTTACTTCACAAAGATTTTACACTTACCCTTCTTCCCTTCTCCTCATTTCTGAGCCATTGCTACTACCTTGGCCCAAGTTTTCAGGACCAATAATTTTGATGGCCTAACTGGTTCTCCCTCAAGTTTCTTCTCGCTACCTTTCATCCTATAGTGAATGAAATACTTAACTTTCCTAAAGAATCCCATCCTAACTTAATCATGACATTCCCCTGGTCAAAAATTCTGACATTTTCAACTGCCCAAGTCACGTCTTAAGTCCTTAAACTGGCATTCAAAGGTTTGGCCCTAACTTTATTTACACACACACACATACACATACACACACACACACTCTCACTCTCACTCTCTCTCTCTGAATTAAACTTAACTACAAGATATTCCTTGAATATATCTTGCCCTTTCACATCTCAGTACCTTTGTCCACACTGCTCTTTCTGCTCAAAATAATCTCTTCTCTGTACTACCCCATCTTTCAAGGTTCAAAATAAATATTACCACCTTCATTAAGCCATCCTGATTGTCCTAGGTTCTTGGGAATCTTCTCTTCTTCCTTTGAATTCTTAATGCACTTTAAAATTTTTTATTTATCTTTTTATTTATGGCATTTATTATATAATATCTTATAATACATGTAGTTCTTAGAAAGAATAAACAAGAGTAGCAACTGATAAGTTTTAGAAATGTATGGGATGTGGAATAAGATTTGGATATAGTAAGGCTATAATCTGTACCAGACAATGAAGTTGACAGCTTTGGGACAGGGCAGCTGGGATGAGATATATCCTTGAGTTCCAGGCAAGAGAAGTGGTGAAGGGTTTGAGGTGTGCTGAACCCTGTGAACTTCAGTGTGTGCCGAGGATTGCCCTGAGGACTGGACAAGGACCTGGGAGCTGTTCATCTCTGAGGACTGGACGAGAGCCTAGCAGCTGGCAGCTCCTGAATCTAGGTGATTGTCTGGCAGATTCAGGAGGGAGCTGGGACCAGGGAAGAAGATCCAGGGAATCAGAGAGACCACCCAGAGTCAAAATGAAGAAAAGGCCTCCCCTTGGAGAAAATTGATGTTTGAAAGAACATAAAGCAAGAACAATCAGATGCAGCAAGTGAAACTTAAATACTTTTGCCATATGTTCATATCCAATCACAAATATGAAATGTTTTATCAATCTTAGGTCTGGGAGAGTCTATGAGCGGTCAGCATCCCCCCACTCCTTTGAGAAGCACTGTTACTGTAGAACAGAAATGGATAAGGGTGAACTGGTGCAATAAAAATAAAGCATCCCTATCCCACATGTTTGTGGAACACTAATAGCAGAGATCAGTCAGGAGGACAGATTCCTATTGGTCTCTCAAGGTCTCATAGTAGCTATATTGATTAGGACAAAGTCCTAGTTTCTATTCTCCTTTGTATCTCCCAACACTGCCTAGCATAGGGCCTTGCATATGGTAAGTGCCCAATTATTTACCAGCTTTTGTTTCAAAATTAACAAAATTGGAAAGAGACCATCTAAGAGTTACCAGGGAAAAAAGAAAAAAAATTACTTACCCCAGAGGGCACACAGCAGAAGTATACCATGAAAAGAGGTATTGACAGTCTGCTGTTTCATGACTAAATTCAGGGATACCCTCCTTCACCAATGGGTCACAATGGAAAAAGATGGTAGAAGAGACATATTTCGTATTATCTTTTCCACACTTAGAGGAGGAGGAAAACACCACATCTAGGTCATCATCTACCAAGAGAAAGGAACACACAATTTCAAATGCCGTAACAACTTTTATCATTTCATATTTTCCAGCTCTATTGGTCTTTCACAGCTATAATTACAACCCTTCAAAATTGTGTTCTACTCTGGCTAGTCACAGGATGCCATCAGCAATTGAGAAGTAAAGATTGAAAAGCAAGGCTTTGAATCGATCATATAAAATGCAATGACATGTTAGATCTTTCAGGACAGAGACTATGTCATTTTTTATCTTTGCTCCCCAGAACCTAAAATAATGCCTTGGATAATTAGAAGGAAATATGAGATAGGAAAAGACCATTAGAACGGAGGTCAAGACCTGATTCCAATCTTAGCCTTGTGCAATCTTGGTCAAATCTTTTAACTTCTCTTGAGTTACAATTGCTTCAGCTATAAAATGATATGGCTGAATCCAATCACTATGATTCAATACAACTCTAAAATTTTATACAAAAATATGGTAAAACCTTCTTTTCCACTAGAGTCTAAATCCCTAGCCTGCTTAATTGTAGTAGGCATTATGTTCAAATATGCATTGGTACCTATGAATGCCTGTTAAGGTCATTTGAGCTGTAGTACCAACATTACTCCATTTTTAGGAAACCAAAAAATATATATATTCCAGACCATCCAGCTTGGCATTGCTATCCATGATAGGATCAATGCCAAAACATTATAATGCCTGCTCCAATAAATAACCAGACAAAAATGTATTTTTTTCCATTCCTTCTCCTCTAGGGAAATGTATAAGCCTAAACATAATATACAATTTAGATTAGCTCCAGAGCTAGTTGGTTTGCTGATAAACAAGTTTTCTTCTGAACATATTACATTAGTGTCAACAGCAAAGCCTTATTAAGTATTCTAATTCTAGCTCACAAGTTTAAGCAGAAATTAAAAGAACAGAATCCACTTAAGACTTTAAACCCAGTTTGGGAAGAAGATACTGAGAAGATTAAGAGTAATTACCTTGAATGTAATATCTAGTTTTATCCGAAGATCCAACTTGTCTACCAAATTGCTGATCATTTGTTTTAACTTGACATATACTAGCACCATAACACAATGGATTTGCTGAATTTGTGATAGAAGAAAGTTGGATTTCATACATATAAGCATCCCCATTAGGTCTCATATCCCCAGAGGCACTGAATAACCTGAAATGAAAACAAAATAAATCATTATAGCCTTTCCATAATCCCTGAAAAACCACACCAACCACACTACAGGAAGTGCCTTCTAGTCTTTTTATGAAGCATATAGTAGTTGTAGACAGTTCAGCATATGACCAAGAATCCCTACAGGAGGCTGTGTATTACAACTTTGTCCAAACTTGGTAGTATGCTCTTTTGTGACCAGCTTCAGTAATACCTTTCTTTCTCCTAATGAAAGTTCAAAGTAGAAAAAGATAGCTCCAGAGCCTTTTCTACACTTGGAGGAAGAGGTAAACAGCACCTAGGTTGAATATACAATCCCAAAAATTTCTCTGAAGGCATGAGGTTCCTTATAATGTGCTAGCACTGTACCTACATGTCCATTTTTAGAGCCTTAAATGTACCTGGAAATACCTGATAAATATACCTGGCAAGTGTTTATACTCTATCTTCTTTCACTCTGGCCAGTGCCTTGATCATTATTAATTACCTTCAGAAGACTAATATCTCAAACCAAAACAGGATACAGAAAAATAAATTTTCCATGAAATCCAAGGATTAATCCTTATCTTCCTAGCATCCAATAGCTTATATGATAGATTATTTTTAAAATCTTCTGTTTCTCAATTCTGCTAATATTCTTTGTTATATGGGACAGCTCTCTGGGCAGAGAAGAAAAGACAAGGCAGGATAGATTTAGGTGATATAAAAACAAAAAATATCAATAAAAATTTATTTTAAAAAAACTTAAGGCGGAGAAAAAGAGGGGAAAAGTTTTTCACACTGAAGAATTCACCATCTTTGGTGTTAAACCTAATAGTTCAGTAATGCTTTCTCCCATAATAAGGAAAAATATAACTACCCCTAGCTACAGTAACTAAAACACAACACTAAATTTATCTTGCTTTGCTGCATGCTGGTGAATTAGTGTTTAATTTTAAACACATTTTGGTACTCAAAAGAAAAATATTTTACTTACTTAAAATAAATATCTCCTAGGCTGAGACGCTTGTCATTGACAGGATTGATGATGGTCCCATTCACCATTTCCACCTCCTGTGGTTTCACTGCACAAGCTGCTCGAGTTTCCCACATAATATAATATGTACAGTTCTCTCTATCAAACCTATAAAGGAGAATGAATGTATCATGAATTCTAATGATCCCATTAGCCTTGGGAATTGTTGACTCTTAAAATATAGTTTATTGAATGCCTAAATCAGACATTTGTTTTCAAAAACATACTAGGCAACAAGTTCTCAGTGTTCAACATTGGATTATCTTTCATCATCATATCCCTTCATGTACTAATACTCCCAGATAATCCCCAAAGTTTCTTATGCCAATTCATAACTTTGACACCAAAATAAAGCCAAGCTAATGATAGATTGGTAAAACCTCTTGACACAATACCCCAGCTGTATAAGTAAAAGGTATTTAGGGAAGGGGACCACCTAGTATGTTGGCATTATTATAAAGTATGCAAATATTTTTAAAACTATAAAAATATATATTTTAAAATTTTAAAAATAATACAAAATTTAAAAGATGAAACCTATTTCCTTTCAGAATTCTTGGTTTGGGTTTTTGCAAACTTTTCAGAAATTTGAATCCTTTGAATTTGTTTAATCCTTTACTAGTTTCTGAATTTTCCCTTTCCCAAACCCACAGAAATTCAAGGCATGGCAAGCTCAAGTTATTTGACTTTACTTTTTCCAGCTTCTTGGAAGCGGATACATAAACATTAGCTAACATACTCCCTCTGCTGGCCAACTTCCTCTTGACACAATTCATACATGGTAAATCAATTATTCAAAAACCATTTAAGTACTTACTCTGTACCAGGCGATATAAAGACAAAGACAAAAATCCTACAGTTCAGGACCTCAAGAAAAGTATACTTTATTGGCAGATACTGTCTGTAAGTGCACATAATTAAGACTATACAAGACCTATTCAAAGTATGTGATGATTTTAGGGGATGAGTAGACAGGCATTCCTAGCTAAAAAGAATCAAGAAAGATTTCTTCATAGAAGAGGTAGCACTTGAACTAAGCTTTAAAAGAGGTCAGTGATTCTAAAAAGCAGAGGTGAACCGGGAATATATTCTAGGCAAAAAGGACAGTCTTTGTAAAGGTACAGAGAGAGGAGATGAAATACAGCTTACAAAGTCAGGCAAACTAATTTGGCTGAGTCCCAAAATAAGTGATGTCTAATAAAGCCTAGAAAGGTGGAGGAGAAAGGCTTCAAAAGACTTTAAATAGCAAACAAAGGAATTTGTATTTGATCGTTGAGGCAATAGGGACCACCACTCTCTATGTGACTTTTTGTAATTCTTCCCCCAACCTCCCGCTCCTAACCCCACCAAACCCCAGCTATTAGTATCTTCCTCATAAAAAACTACCTTGTATCATTTTGTATTTTGTTTATATTCATGTGTGTGCTTTCTCCTCTGATAGGATGTAACCTCACTGAAGACAGGAAACAATGGGGGGGGGGGCGCGGAAGGAGGTGTTTTTTATATTCCCAGCACCTGGAACATAATAGGCACTTAATAAATGCTTATTGTTGTGATTTTTTTTATTTAATGTATCCAATCAGCAAATAATTGGATATAGGAGTGGGAAAGGAAACAAAGTAGGAGTTGGAGATGTCTATAAAATTGTGAACCTGGGTAATTGAATGATGATGCCCTTAACAAAAATTAGAATATTAAGAAGAGGAGTGGAGGAGGTTTGGGGAAAAGAAGAGTTCTGCCTTGTGAATGCTGATTTTGAGATGCCAAACATCCACTAGGAAATGTCCAATAGGCCTGGAGTTCAGGAGAAAAACCAGAGCTAGGTATATAGATCTGTGTATGATTTACATAAAATTCTTGGATCACAGAGGAAGATTTGGAAGGCACTCTATTTCTAGTTCAGCTCTCATTTTATAGACCAGGAAGTTTAGAGAATTACCTAAATTACCACTAATTACCTAAAAGAACTCTCTGCCTCAATGTCCCACTGACACTTCAACATAGTATCATAGATATGAGGCTAGGAGGGAGTTCAGAAATCATGTTACCTATTTTATAGAAGAAAATACAGGCCCAAGGAAGTTAAGTGACTTGCCCAATGTCACAAAGGTCAGACCAAATCAACAAGTATTTATTAAACACCTATATTGGCTCTAAGCTAAGCACTGATGGTATCAGAGGTAGGATTTGAACCCAAGGTGCTTTCCTACACACAGCTTTTGTGCATATTACCTAATTAAATTCAGAATTTAAAACTTTATTTCCCGCAAGAGTAATTTAAACAACACTTGCCTTCACACCCAGAGCTTGAGGGTTGGGAGTGAGGACCTAATATGTCTGGATATGAACTAGATAAAGTTTACAAAGTATAAAACGTTTTTAGAAATAAAATTATTAGATTTATTGTTTATTTTCTAGAGCCAAGGCAGCTGTTTGGGAGGAAAACCACTGAGAAAACTCTTGTCAGTATACAATTTCCACAATGCAATTTAGATAATTCAAATTAAAGCAATCCCTACCTCTTCAGCGTGGGCTTGCCAACTGTCTTTGCACATTTCAGCTCTATAACCGTGGTTGCAGTCTTATTTCTCCTGCACTCATAGCCATTTGAATAAGTTACAAAGACTTTGTCACCTGCAATACATAAATAATTTAATTAAACAATATTCCTAGTATACTGAAGAAAAAGGACTTCAGTGAAATATATATATAATATTAAAGTCCAAAACAAGACCTCAAATGGTCTAGAATACAACAATGGCTCATGTGATGTGCAAAGAGGGTATTAAGAGTCGGTCAAAGCATGAAAGTCTAAGTGTACAACTGTTGGAAGCAGTTGGTCACATCTTTCAGACCTAAGAGACTGTCACGGATTCATTGAGTCATCTCCCTTTACAAAGACAGATGACCAGAACCTTAACCAATCACTATAAGGATACAATATAAGGATTACCTGTCACATCTAGCTTCTGCGTATGAACAAGTCCCAAAACCTGAACAGTACCAGTTATAGTCTTTTTGCAAATGCTAGCCCTTTCAGGGCAGCCAGAGGGTCCTTTATATATGCTCTGACACAAGTTAATATAGTACCTAGAATTCAACAGAAGAACATTGGGAAAAATGCAATATGATTATTCTAAAGACATTAACACTCGATTTTAATGCACTGAGAAATGTACAAAATGTTATTCTCTGGAATTTTCAGAAAACTAAAATTCTTACAAAAAATTATAAATTCATTATAAATGAAAATTATTCAGTAAAATGAATCAGAATTTGAACTTTTTAAAAAGAAAAAATAACTCAATATATTAATATTCTCACATGAAATGGGAATAAAATAGTTTGGGAAGTAAATTAATATTAGGACATCATACAATGCATACACACAAATACTATTTTAAATACAACCTGGCACCCTATTGGTCAGTAAAAGTTAAAACCTTCAATAAAACTAAGCAATACCCTCCAGGTGATTCAGAATTGCTGGCTTTCATTTGAGGACAATGGCTCATATTCTACCTGTTATTACAGGTACCCCATTAACTTAAGAAACATTTATTTCCAACTCAAGCACTGTATCTACCAGCAGACAACAAACTGCTTTTCTCACATTAGGTGATTAATAAATGTTTGTTATATCTGAAGTTACCTAAATCCAAAGACTAGAATTACAGTTAAAACTGAAAACAGATTCTCTATTACCAATTAATGGACTTGAGATCAAGCAGTTTTAAAGCCCACCTAACACTCTCCTGCTATTACTGTCTGGCAGATATTACACAGAAACTTCTACTCACGAGGTACCATCATGGACAAACAACCAGGACCCAGTAAGAGAAGAAAGGAGTCGTAGGTCATAAGTTTTGTGTTTCTGAATGAATTTACAATCCATCTTCTTTGGGGGACAAACAACTTTTGTTTTCCATTCAAAAGTCACCTCACACCCACGGGTCTCACTGAAGACTTGCGGTGTCCCAATATCAATATTTTCATCACAGCTGAATATAATTGTAGATGATCGATAGCTATTTGCTGTGGAGAATAATGTTCATGAAACAGATTATATTATAATCTAAAATTTACTACAAAATTCTGAATTTCTCTCTTCTTGGAATTCCAAAGACAGAAAAGTATGTGTCATTAATCTGGCAAGAAAATACATAGTCTCCCTACTTCTCATCATATGGTCTTGTACTATAGATTTAATTTATTTAAAGTTTTCTTAACAGATTCGAGGGCATGAAGATAAATTTTTTTTTACAAAAGTACATGTAGATTAATGTGGAAACATGTTTAATTGGATTGTACATGTATGTCTGAAGATGATCAATATTCTTTCATGGTCACAGCCAACATTTCAACTTACACGATCTGCAGTATCCCCATTTCTGATCTAAGTCATAGTTTCCTGTTGTAGCACACCAAGGTTTTGCTTTATCTTCTCTAATACAATCATCGTAGCTCCTTCCATGATAGATGAAAGGAAAGACACAAGGATCACCTTGTTCAGTTTCTGAAAATAAGTACCACATATGTAATTAGTATCATACAAGTAGTACATTGCCCACACCAAGGGGTTAGGCATGGATTAGAATATAAGGCAGGAATTAAACATGTAACCACTCATGACATGGATAGTAATAATTACAAAACATGGTCATTGAACGTAAAACATTCTTTTGCATATAGTGCTACTGACGTGACTTTTAAATATCTATATTATGACTATTCCAAGGAGTTATATGTTTGTCTTCCAATTTAAAAAAAATTAAAATAGGCTTGACAACTTTCAGTGTCTGATGTCTTAGGCTCTCAGTTTTTCTAATAATCCCCAAAATTTATATTTAACTTATAACCTCATTATAATGACTCACCAGGAGGACACTGATCACCATTTAGATATCTTAAAATGACTGTTTCATCTTGATGTCTATAATCCAAACTCATTGATGCTAGCCGTCCAAAGGAAGAGGCCTTACTGCCTGAAAGCAAGCACACCCCTCCATCTTTACAGCTCCCTTGAGGATCACTATTTGCTGCAGAACACACACCCACATTGTAAGTATGGGGTCCGTGAGTTACCTAGAAGGACAAAGAATATTTCATGGATGACTATGAAAATAAATCCTTAGTTATTTGGACTTTACTATTAAATAACCTGTCTTTACATGAGGTCACACATTTTGAACTGTTTTAACATATGCATCCCTGTCACGTTTCTCACAGTCTTGCTGAGGTCACACTTTCACTCCTTCCTGCCAGAGGTTCACCTAGGTATGTTACTGCTATGACATACCTTTAGTCTAATCAGTCACCCCCACCATGGTGAGTCTGTGAAGAGACTGTTTATTTAGGATCTCTGCCTCTACTTCTCTTCCTTCCCTCTGCTGTTTCCAGTCCATCACCTAGGCCTCAAAAATCCTGCAATGGAGGCAGACCTAGCTATCCACAATGAAGGGCTTAAGTCCACTACTTGTATCATTCCTTTTACCCTGAGCTTTCACACACTGGCTGAGATTGTTCCACATTCTAAGTACCAGTGTACCTGAGACTCCTTAGCAATAGGGGTGGGAGGTTATGCACATGTTCAGATCTCAAAGAAACATAGATGTCTGTTCCAAAAGTTGATCCCACAGGTATAACTTTGCCAACTCAAGGTCAATGGACTGGATCACAACAGTAAAGGCCCCCAGTGGACAGACACATCATTTGGAAGATGCTGCTGCAACCTGAACATCAATGACCCTGGCAAACCACAGCAGGGCTTCCACAGTACAGTTTGTCCAGGCACAGGTGCTTCTCAAGTTGGATTCCCCTTCCCTACCTCTAATCTCACTTCACCTTCCTGGTGAACTAATTATTATCTATTTAATCTTTTTCAGCAAGTTTGCCAAGAGGCCAGTGTCAAAGAATTTAATATATTAAACTGCTGGCTAACATTTGATACACTCCACATGTAACCTTAAATATATGCAGTAGCATCTAATAAACTAAAATTTTACAGCATACAAAGAGTGGCACTGATTTGCAACAAATACACACATTTCAAAAAAGCTGACCAGTAATTTATTGAGAAGGGTAGTATATTCAAATGAAAACATGTAAACAGATATACCTAATTCCACATCAAATAATTCCACATCAAATGGGTCACTATATTTAGAAATGGCAAGAAAAGTGCTTTATTCCTCATAACCCTGACACTTTTGTAGTAGCTTGACTTCCACAGACCACAAACCACCTTCACAAACACAGAAAGTTATCTAAAAGTGAAAACTACACCAATTGTGAAGTAAAGGAATAATGAAAAGTTTTGCTATCTATGGTGATTTATTTGTTCAAAAATACTGGCAGGGTGGAGCCAAGATGGCAGAGTAAAAGTAGGGACTTGCTTGAACCCACCCCCAAACCCTTCCAAATACCTGTAAAAACTGACTCAAAGATACTCAATACATTATGGTACAGAGGACACATTAAAATTCCAAAGAATTTTATAGCAGAATTATAGTTCTTTCAAAAAAATTTGAATTCATAACGCATATACATTTATAAGTCTATCTGTATCTATCTATATCTATATATCTACATAAACCTATATATCTATATCTACATATGCAGATGTATAAAAGCTGATAATGTCAAAGATTAAGAATATTACCTTCACTGGTCTTTTAGAAAGACTGGACAAGTTAAAGCTATAATATAGCTGCTCATCCGTCACCGAACAGCCAACAGTTTTTACATCATCTGGACATACAATTGGAGTTTCCCATTCAAACACATAATCACAACCGCTGGTTCTTATCATCTTTGGTGATCCCTATTTTTTAAGAAAAAAAAGAAAATTTTAAACTTCATAGGAAATGTCATAATTTTCTTAAAATATCACTATTATTCTAGATGACACAAAATGTATATATAATCTGATTTATCAAGAGATCCTAAACCACAGGGTTAAAAAGTAGAAATACAGTACATTACCTACCAGAAGGTACTACACACCTGTACTTCTGGGTATCAACATACAAACATATACATCTGGCATATCAACAACAGCAAGATGGCACTGGGGACAGGACTCTGAAGACCCAGGCACAAGGAATGTTCCATGGCTGCAGGTGACTTGGAACAGGCCTTCTTGGAAGTCCAGAAAATCAGCCATGATAATTTCAAGGAGTTTCATAAAGGCTCCTTTTAAGCAATCCAGCAGTTATCTAGAACTACCTACACAGGGCATAATCACTAGTAATTCTTAAAGGACACTTCATATTTATCCAGTGCATTATGGACAGATAGGGTTTTTCACAAACAACTTACTGAATTCTCAAAATAATTCACTGAAGTATACAAGCCATCACCTTGCAGAAGGAAAAAAATGGCATTGAATTAACCTATCCAATATCAACTCAGCTATTAAGTGGTAGGCAATGCCCCAACCCAGCTCTTCCAAATCCTTAGAGAACAACGGCCTTTCCATTACATCACAGGACCCCAGAAACTCTACAAGTCTGTATCAAGAAATTAAGATTTTAAGCAGTCTTTAAAGGGTAAAAGAAAAGGGCTTTGAAATAGAACTGTCATTGGAAAAGACAGGAACAGCTTACTTCTGTTTACAACTAAAACTACCTCCTCTGCCAAAATATATGCATTTGTTATTTCTAGAATCTGAAGCCAATTAAAACCGTAGAAAAGGGTAAAATATATTCATTAGGCCAAATATTCTATTTCTGTCTGATGTTAAAGATTTATTTTCCACATGATCTACATTCAATTGCTCCTACATGGTACATACCATTCAGGAAAGAAAGAAACCACAAGGGGAAAAATACTTCAAATAAGCCCCACAAACCTGGAATATTTAGTCTCCAGATTTCAAAAGGCAAGCAAACACTGACTTGTTGCCAACATGTAAATACTCCAAGACTCAGCCATGATGTTCAGTACACTTTCTTCCTATGTGTTATCCTAAATGAAGCATAAAGCCTCATTTATCTAGCACTATGAGAGAAATAAGTGTTCTATATAAAGGAACTTTCCAGATTTATCTCTTTAAATGCCATCTGAAAAATTCTAACCATTTCTTAGAAATCTTCCTATGACATCCTGTGTGGTTCATCTTCCTAGAATATGCTAAACATAATTGAACCTTCTCTTAATTACTCATCATGATAAATGACAATTTTTGAACTTAGTTAAAATATACTAAGAATCTTAGGAGCAATGTGAATCTATCTGTCCCTATACTAAATGGACCCTCAGCTATTCTGTTTTTCAGGGTTTTTTTAATGTAATTATTTGGGGGGCTAAGGGGATGGGAAATTTCTTTTCTCATTACTACGGTATCTCTGTCTAGAAGTCTTGCTAACCTCCTCATCCTTACCACCACCCCACTCCACTCCAACTTGCCTGAAATTCTTGCCTGAATCCACTCTGGACTCCTGGTAAATAACCAGGTTGTTTAAAACAGGTATAAAGGATGAAATAATAGATTTACATCAACAGACCAACATGGATTTTGACTGCAAATTCTGCCATTCAAAGTGGTCTTTTTTGCTTACTTCTGGGTCTGGGAGTTTGTTATATAAATTTATTCCCTGTGGGCAAGTCAATTCACTTAAGCATAAGTTTCCTCATGTGCAAAACAGGGATAATAGAAACTATTTCCCACAGTTGTGAGGAATACATTTTGTAAATCTCAAAGTTCTTTATAGATTTTTTCCCATTATTATTGCAAATGGCTAATGTTGCTCAAGTCTGTCCACTGGCCAAGTAGTACCACTAGGTTACTTTCTATTTAGGAGCATAAGAATCATAGAACTGGAGTTGGAAGGGATGTTAAAGGTAATCTAATTTAATCCCTACCCAAAACATGAATCCTAAGAACATCCTTGAAAAGTAGTACTATAGTTTCCATAGGTAGACCACCAGTGATGGAAAACTCTCAAATTTTGCAGTGCTATAATTTTTTAAAAAGTATTTCCTTATGTTGCTAGTTAGTTGTGCCTGATTCTCTACGGCCCTATTTGGGGTTTTCTTGGCAAAAACCTAGAGTAGTTTGTCATTTCCTTCTCTAGCTCATTTTACAGATGAGGAACTGAGGCAAAGCAGGTTAACTGACTTGACCAGGGTCACACAGCTAGTAGGTGTTGAGGCTGGATTTGAATCAATGAAGAGTCTTCCTGATTCAAAGCCCAGTGCTCTATCAACCGCCCATCTAGCTGCCTTATTTCCTTATATTGAGCTAAAATTAAACCCCTTGGTTTTATACTCAAGATCCAAAGTTCTAAAATACACTGCCACGATTTTATTAATAATTCATAAGTTATTACAGTTTTCCACATGCAATATTTATATTTCTATTGTGAACCTTCATTATTAGCTTCCTAATTATTCCTTCTATCCTTCAATTAAAATCATTAATTTTGGGCACTGGAAGAAATTTTTGAGATCAGCTAGTTCAATTCCTCATTTTACAAAGAGACTGAGGAGCAGAATTTAAATGACTTGCCAATGTCATCCTAGAATCAGATTTGGAACTGGCAGAGTACTTGGAGCTCTTCTTATCCAACACCTTTATCTTACAGATAAAGAAACTGAGGCCCAGAGATTGTACTCTAGGTTACTCACAATTGTAATAAAACCTTAGGTTCTCTTACTCCGGCTCTAGCACTCATTCCACTGCATCTACTGGCTGGTAGCAGTGCTATCAGGTCTGCAAACTGCCAGCCTGGTGCTTGGAACTAGACTTATCCAAAGTAGAGCAGTTTTAGTGGGTTTTTTTAAATAAAGGGAAGAATAATATCTTTACACTGTAAATATACAATATACTGTACATTTGCAACACCAATAAATGAAATGTTAATGCTTACCATATTTATTCCCCTCTTACAATGAAATAAAATAATTGAGGAATAGTTAGCATTTCTATCTAAAGGACATGGGGTAGAACTATCAAAAGTGATATAAATTTCATTAGTTGCACGATTAAGTTGTGGAGGTCCAGTGACACGACCAACATCCTAAGAGATAAAAGAAAAAAAAAGTTGGCTCAGGAAAACAACTTTTCAAAAACAGATTATTAAGTATTAAAATAAAATAACAAAAGAGTATACATCTATGAACCCACATGCAATTAAAATCAAAATGTTTGTCACACAGAAGTTATATAATGCTACCAGAATACAAACTTTATCAGTGATGATGAAAAAAGCTTTGTTACAACTGTTAAGCATTTCTATTTGTATCTCTTTCTCAAAGAATCTAAATTGTTGAATATTACCTCCAGTGAGCTCATAGCTCCTATCGATCTGGCCTCCCAGAAAGGAGGCAGGTTACAAAGGAGTTTAAAAGCCAAATGAGTAATTTATTATTTGATCCTGAAAGTAACACTGAAGGAACCATCAGAGTTTACTGAATGGGGGGTAGGAATACACATGTGTGTGTGCACGTGCGTGCATACATGCACACATGCCCGCATATGTGCAAGCATGATAGTGAGAGACAAGATCATACCCAGACCTGCGTTTTAGAAGATCATTTTGATAACTGACTGAATGGGAGACTAGAATGGGAGAGACCTGAGGGAGAGAACCCCCAAACCAGCAGACTATTGCAATAGTCCATGTGTGAGGAGATGAGAGCTGGCACCAGGATGGCAGCGTCAGAGGAGAGAAGGGAGAGTACGAGAGATGCTATGAAAGTAGCAGAAATGACAGAGAGCCAAAGATGGCACTGAGGTTATAAATTAAGGTGACTGGGAGGATGATGATGCCTTCAACACTAAAAGGGTAGTTAAGAAGAGGTCAAGAGCTACAAGTTTGGGGGGAAAGATAAAAGTTTGGTTTGGAACATATGGAGTATATGTCTCAGTTCACAAATAAATCTATCTTTTACATCCATCTTTTACAATGGCATTTAGTATCTCAAACACATGACTGCAAAAATACAGAAACAGAATATTTTGGGGCAGCTAGGACGCACAGTGAATAGAGCACTGGTCCTGGAGTCAGGAAGACCTGAGTTCAAATCCAGCCTTAGACACTTAACATTTACTAGCCATGGGACCTTGAGCAAGTTACTTAATCCCAATTGCCCTGCCTTCCCTCCTCCAAAAAGCATAAAGTAAAATAAAATAAATTTTAAAAAAGAAATAAAATGTTTTTCAGACTTTTTCAAGAAATCACAACCTGAAATAAGTGAATACATGATTACTAAAAATGTTTTCAATATTAAAAACCTATATACTCACAAGACTGTAGAAAACCAAAATACATGATATTCACTTTCCTGCATGATTTATTAAAAGGTCTTAATAAGAGTTCTTAGCCAATAAAAAACACCTGTATTTCACAAGTCTTGGACTTTACACTAAGGAGCTAGGCTCAACAAATACAATTTCCAGACCATCTGATTCTGATAGAGGAATCTCTACTCAGGCATGACAAGTGAGACACATACACACATACATACATACACACACACGCATACACATGTTTACATATAAATAGTATGTGACCCCTTAGCTTTCTCTGGATGTCAAAATACACAGTCTGCACAACACCAGTGTTACTTCCATAAAGGCTATTGTCAAAATTACATTTCAGATTTGTAAATGCAATACTTACTATAGGAGAGTCATCAACAGAAACCCGACACACCGCTGTTCCAGCAGGACAAGAAACTCCATGAATGGGATTTAGAGCCTGACAGATGTTAATATAGAAATCTGGCTTGGTATCAGACAGATCGTCATTCTCATTATAGGCTTCATAGCCACCAGTTCGATGGATCAAAGGGCTGAGATCAATAATGGAACTTCCATTTTTTACTGAACATTGTTCCTGTTGCAGGGAATTTGGGTCATATCATAAATCAGCACATGCAAAGACACAAGCAGCATTAATGTCAGAGGATTTCAAAACTCTACAACATAAGCCCAACTGCTGAGCTAACTTTAAGTTTCTTTGCATTTATTCTGATATCTTCCATTAAGTGTGTTTTATGGCTACCACAACATGGGTAGATTCAGATACCTTCAATGTCAGTGATAAAATTGTAATATGAAAGACAAGACACGGAAATCCAGAAGGGATATACCAAAAGTCAAAGCAAGATCTCTTTCAGAGTTGACATGTAGTTCAATGGACTTACCTCTTTCTCACAAGCCAGTGGGGTGTGCCAGGAAAAGTAAAGAGTACATGTCTGTTTATCCAAGGAAACAAACACAGGCTTATTGGTCGCCCCAGAACTGTGTGTGCACACAAAGCTAATTACGCTCTTATACTTCAGGGAAGTCTTAGAAGGGCAATGTGCTCCATCATCATAAACAAGCTGCAAGACTTGATCTACATACATTAGCCTGTTGTTCCAACTTCCAGCATTAATTTTGCTCAATCCAAAGCAAACACCTGAAATAAATGGAAAGGAAAAAAATTAATGATGTAAGGTACTTATTTTTCATTAGCTTATTCCTTAAATTCAAGTCATATTTAAATCTCATGCTTATTTTTAAATGGCTTACTATAACACTGTATATTTAAGACAACATCACTCATCTATCCATAAACTTCTAAAATGTGATGTACCCTCATCAATGGATCTGCAATATCATTGTTTATGACACTCCTTCCGATGGTACCAACTGTAACTTATCCACATATTCTTACCTTACATTTTTATGTCCTCTTTTATATCCTCCACAGGCGATCTGAGAAACATAGTGAGAAACTTCCTCTGGATCTTCCAACATGCCAGAGATATCAATGGAGCACACATCTGTCCAATGATGATCTCTCACTCTCACTGCTTTAATGATACTTCTCTGTGCAGTTCTTTGTTGGTATTATATCCAGGCCTACTCATGCCACAGCTACCTATTCATAGTGTTCTGGGTGACCCACAATTTCAATTTTTGGTCAACTGTTATTCCATGATTCTCAAATAGCATCATAAGAAAAATATTTATGTCTTCTAAAAGATGGGTCTTCATTTCAGGGAGAAGTCTGCATAATTTCCCAAAGGTAATTCAGTCTATCTTTCTTTTCATTCTGCACCTACCTCACTGTATTGCAATGGTGTCCATTGAATATATATGTATTAATGGTCTGTCTAACTCTGATTTCCTTAGGTGGAGGGCTGGGTCAAACCCTTTTGAGTAGCTAAGGATACCATTGAGAAAGCTCTACAATGTTCTGGAGTTTGATTTTATCATTACAAAGTAATCTACAAAATACATCTAGATCCCTGCATTTGCTATAGAGAATTACTCTTTCATCTGAACTCTATAATGTGCATCCTTCATTACTATGAAAAGTAACTCAGGCAAACATACATGACTGAGTATTAAAATTATAGTTTGACTGAATTTAGATGTTATTCTCAAATTCACTTAACTTTTCATTGCCTCCAGGCAATCAAACACTAAATTCTAGGCAGGTGCCAATCTGCCAATGTACACACTGAGATACAAAAAAAGAAAGAAAGAAGAATAACTTTTTTTTAAATACACAAATGAAAACAAAAAAAGTTACTTGGGACACTGAGTGATTAGATTTCCTGATTCTTTGCTCTTTCCTTTATACCAGGGCTCACACTTAAGACGTTTAGTTCACAATTTAATTTTCAGAAAATTTGGTAAAATAGCAGGATGAAGATATATTTTTCTCACAGTGCTTCAGCACAGAAAGATCTTGATGCCCTAAAGCATTAGGACTTTAAGAAGGAAATATATTTTGGCACTTACCAACTCCAGAGGGGCAGTTTTTAGTCCCTCCACAAATGCCCATAGAAATTAATCCCTTTTCACTATAAGAAACCGAGTAGCCAGAATCATTCTTTAAGGAGTTCAGATCAAACAGATGGCCTATAAGAAAAGGGAAAACTTCAGTCTTTTAAATATCAGACATTTTGAAGGATTGGGAATCACAATGTTCCAGGACAAGTTTCTATTCTTATGGGCACCATTATATTCTGTTGCTATCAGTGCTAAACTTAACAATCTATCCATACTCTCCTAATGAAATTGTATTTAAAAAATGTGACTGACAATACAGATATCCTTGTCTCAGTTGTCTCACTTAAGCCCTCCATTTCTATCTGAAGGCCTTTGTGTTTTCCTGGAAGCAGGTGGCACAGAATGTTTTCTTTCTCCTGTTGCTGCACAATAAGCACAATCTAGAGCAATGTCATTTAGGACCCTAAAGCCTTGGTTTCTTGATGGATTCTTCTAAGTTCAGCGCTCTAAGTTTCCAGACATGAAGAACTTTGGAGAACCTCCAAGGTTCCCTTTTCCTTCAATCTCTACTGGAGAAGCCTATGTCCCACATTCAGATGTGCTTACTGAGGCAGCCCTCCCAATGCAACAGTAGGAAGAGGAAAAAGCTGAGCCGAGAACCTGAAAAAGGAGGCCATGCCACTACAACAGAGACACTAGTATGTCCACTGCTTCTTCTAAATCTAAACAGTCACTGTGGTCCTTTCTCAAGAAAAGATTGACACACAAAACCACAGGGATGTATTCAAGTAAGGCTCCTCTGCTTCGAAAGTGTATCTCACAGAATCCCTCTGAGTATTTACCTGTAGCAGGATTGGTAACTTGACAGTTGTCCTGTACATTGCTCTTTAAAGGACATGCAGCTGAGGTTTGCCATGAGAAAGTATACTCACAATCTTCTACTGCACTTATAAACATGGGCTTAGAATCCTACAGGCAAAGGACAGAAAGAGTTCAGCATTACGAGGAGCTATAACAATATCAACCTGTATCAAAATTGCTCTGAACATTTAAAAAACATTCTCAATGCCTCTATGAGAAAGGGGGTAGTGTTATATTGTAATTACAGGGTGAGGAAAGAATTTGTTCCTAAAATAGAGCAGAGGTTAAGTGTCAAACTCTGGGATTGAACTACCTTTCTGGAAAAAGCAATGCAAGTTTAAAAAAACAATCCACAAAACACAGCTTCCAGAGCAGCAGCTTCCAAGTAGGGTTTATCTATCAAGCAACAAGTACTTACTTGATTGCCTCCCTATGAACTACATTCTGAGGTGCCTAAGGATGCTGTAGGAGGCCAAGTAATAACCACAAGGCATTGTGTCCTTAGATCTGGCAGGCCAAAACAACTCCAAACACAACAAAAAAGTCTTTATACTATTACTGCTAATAATAATGATGATGACAACTAAAACTTGCAAAAGTACTTTGTGAATATCATTCTATTTTATGTTCACAACCCTATAGAGCGGGTACTATTATTATTCCCATTTTACAGATAAGAAAACTGAGCTTGAGAGATATCAAGTGACTTGCCCAAGGTTGCAAAGCTAATAAAGATCTTGAGGAAGGATTAGTCAGGTATTCCTGACTGCTAAATCATCTTTCTTATATATGTGTGTGGGTGTGGATGTGTGTATATGTATGTATATATGTGTAAAACCTTATTCTTTTCAAAGCATATTGAAATTACCACAGAACCTAAAAAGGTTCTCTTCTTCAGTACACTGAGGTCAAATTCCTACTGACCATATATATTCTTTCTTTCCCTATTTCTCATTAGATACTCATCATGTACTCTCACATAGGTATACCTCTCCCTCTTTTCCTAATCTTCAGAATTGATATTTATGACTCCATACTTAGACACAGGGCACAGAAATCAGAAAGCTATTTGAAGGCTTCTAAGTACCCATGCCATTCTCTTCTACAAAATTTCTATTCAAGTAGAGCAGACAGACTTCATGATTAAGGGACTCGTCACATCTCAGTCTTCTAGGACATCAGGACTATTACCTCTCAAGAATAAAAACTGATTGCCTACCATAGTCTCTTTGCCCTGATAGCCAAAAGGTTAGTTCAGCTTGGCCTGACTCCTGGCTCCCAGACTAGAGCCTCCTACAGGCAGCCAAAACAATGCTTATTTAAGACCACAGGCATAGAATTGCCCCACAATCTGTAAGGTACTAAAAAAAAAAAGCAGCTTATTAAGAAACTAATCAGATGCCATATACCAATTAGTTACAAAAGGCAATTATGGATATGAATGAAGGGGATGACAGGGAATCACTACACATGTGGATTCGATGCAATTTCTTAAAGATGAGAGTTAAATACAAACATGATCAAATAATTTAAAAGTTCCAGAGTAGATATTTCTTGTGCCCGAGAATAAATCTTAGTCACTGATTACAGCACTATCCATCCTTTGGCCATCTTGGCTGTATGTTGAGCTATGAGAGATAGCCAGCTAGTGTGGTGGACAGTGTGCTGAGTTTAGATCCTGCCTCAAAGCAATGACTAGCTGCATCATTTCTTCACTTATCCTATCTCGGCTTCAGTTTGCTCCTCTATAAAAAAGAGATAGAGGCATCTACTTCACCAGATAGTGAGAATCAAAAGATATGTGTAAAGGCCTCTGCAGAGTGCTAGATAAAGTGCTTTGTCAGTGCTCTACCCCACCAACAAAGGGCCATTTGATTGCTCCAGCTTAGAAATTCCCATCTAAAATAGGACACAGTTGTAAGCTGTTAACATAATAATGGCACTTACTACATGACTCTCACTGCATGTCAGGAGGATTGTTGTCATCTTTCTACGAATCTTATCTGGACACAGGTCTCCATTGAGATACTTCAAAATGGAAGTGCCTTCACTGCTCCACTGAGGGCCATTACTCACTCTTCCCAGGCTTGTATATTTAGAGTTTTCCACCAAGCAAACAGCTGCATCAGGAGGGCATGTTCCTAAAACACAAATCAGAGAATGGCCTTTCCCATGATGGTAAAATACTGACATTTCCAATAAAGCAGTAAGATGTCCAGAGACCCTCTCAAGGACAAGGACACAAAACTAGGGTCTCCACACAACTCTACTCCTTCTCCTTGCTTAGTGATTAGAAGATTACCAATTTTTGCTGCTGCTGCTACCTATCCCCATGCATTCTTATCTACAAAAATGGTTTATAAGCATCTAAATATAAATATAAATAAATGTAAATATAAATCTAGATATAAATTATGTCTGAATTTTAGTTTTATCTAGCAGTGATGATACATTAAAGGTCACTATAAAAAACTATGTTTCCAAACAATATTTGTTTTATCTTTTTTCTACTACATGACCAAACCCAACAATCACTGCAAGAAATAAGTTCCTCAGTTTTATAAGTTTCTTTCTCCTTCAATGTTGTCTACCCTAACACAATGATGCAGATAATGAAGACCATCAGTTCTTGACAACACATGACCAAATTAGTAACCCTTCTCTCACCAATGCCAGCCTGTGGGGCCAGTGATTTGCAGATGTTAATGAAGTAACGTTCTGTAGCACCAGTTCTTGTAACTGCTTCCCAGTTGTCATTGTATCGTGATAGAGGAGAAAGGTCAAAGGAGTTTCCTTCATCATCTCTAAATTGAAGGACAGGAGATCAGTTCAGTCACAATTCAGCCATATATCTACCATATGCTAAATCAAACATTAGCATTATACCTCAACACCATAAACATCCAACCCATCTGTGCTTTGGTCAGTACCAGCATAGTGTTGATGCATTGAAATCTCATTATTATTTCATGATGGCAAGTACTCAAAAATGGTTGGGGGAAGGGTAGGTGCACAGAATGGACATGATCATTTCAATTCTTTACTAGAAAAATATACCCAATACATGACATCACTGCCTCTCAAAGTTATCCAAAAGGTATCATGACATATACACTCCATGTGTCTGTAAGCCACCTCAATATACACCAGTGATGAGAAGAATATGCTTAACTGACTTCTGACAGTGGTTCTCAGCCTAATTATTTATTATCTAATGGCTACTGTCCGCATTAGAGGCTATAAGCCTCTAAAAATGTATGACCATTACAAATTAACTTTGGGAAAACAATAAATTTAAGTATGATTTTTATCTGTTGATCCTGAAGGTCAAAAGTATAAACTAACTTACCTGAATGAACATTCAATGGACTCAAAAGGCGGACAAGCATATTGGGTTCGCCACTCAAACAAGTAAGAACAATCTAAAGTTTCCTTCAAGAACACTGGCTAAAGAAGATTAAAAATAAACAAAGGTGTCACTATGAGGATGTAAAACTACATGCAGTCATTTTAAAATCTGGACTTTAAAATGAAAAATATAATAGAATATATTCCCTGGATTCCCTGGGACTCTTTTACTATGTCAAATATACTCACCTTTTGGGTGATACGATCGCAGTAAAAAAATATGGTTGTAGATCTTTGATATATTTTGTGGCATGTGTCCCCACCAGTGTAATTAATCTTTATTAATCCATTTTCATAAGTCAGCTTCTGGGTAAGTAACCCTATTTTAAAGGGGAATCAGAAGAAAAGACAAAAGTAAAACATTCATATTAGCTACATTATCTAACCTATACTTACATTAAACCAACCTTTTTTAAAAATAATAATAATAATTACTTTTATATAGTACTTTATGGCTTACAATCCATTTTTCATACATCAAAACCTCCTCTTTCCACATGATTACATAGTTAGTGTCAAAAAAAAGATCTGAATACAGCTCTCCTTGAATCCAAAAATAGTGATCTCTCCATTATGCCATGCTGCCTTTCTTAAATATCAATGACCACCCTGAAACAATCTTGTTTCTCTCAGTGTTCCATGGTTATAGTGGTCACATAAATGAACTGAATGCTCTTCACTTAACAACTTTGAAGGATGACCACAGAAACACTGATTCTCCAGCTGTTGGTTCTCTACTCCACCCTTGTTTAAACTAGTGATCAAGCTCATTATCAACATGCAATCTACTGACACAGTGGAGGTGTTAGATGCCATAACATCAAACACATTTCTAAGTCATTCTGTGACTCGACTCTATTTGGTATGGCTACAGACAATAGCTTCCCCAGTTTTCCATGTGTTGAACTACCTAACGAGTTGAAGAAAAGTCATTCTCTTTCATTACTATCAATTAATGAAAATAAAACAAAATCACTACAAGTGCAAATGAGATATTTATAAAAGCACTTCACAGTGTCTGGAATATAGTAGTTGCTATATAAATGCTTATTCTCTTTGCCTCCCCTCATAAGAATAAATTAGGATGTCAGAGAAACATAGAAAAATTTATGTGAAGTGAATCAGAGTAAAACAATATCCACTAAACCTAAAATAATTTAAACAAAGATATAATTTTTGTTTGTTTTTGGAGGGCAGTTGGGATTAAGTGACTTGCCCAAGGTCACATGGCTAATTTTTTTTGTTTGTGTTAAGTGTCTGAGGCCAGATTTGAACTCAGGTACTCCTGACTCCAGGGCCAATGCTCTATTCACTGCGCCACCTAGCCACCCCAATGAAGATATAATGTAAAAGATAACCACAAAGAGATTAACAGAGCAAATAATCTTGGTATCAGAGAATCTTGGTATCAGAGAACAGATAATAAACTACACTTCCTTGCTTTTGAAAAAGAAATGAAGGACTGTGGGATCAGAATGCTGGCATCATCGGTTTTGCAGGTTTGTTTTTCTGTTATACAATACTTTCTGACATTGGGAAATGATGTTGTCTACACATACATTCCACAATCTCTAAAAACCATTAATAAAACTTTAAAGAAAATACAAAGTAAAACCAATCTAACATTTTGTCAATTTTCTGGATGAAAAAAGTCAAATGAAATCCATGAAAGAAAAGAGGTTTATCCACCTCAAAGATGCAAATTAGCATCATGCCTTAAGTTCTCTCTTTAACATTATCCTGAGAAGAAGCAAATGCACCCTACCTGCAGTTTTCTGGAAAACTGGAAGCACCCTCTTTTCCTGACATGATGATACTTTTTTAGAGCTGTCCGCAGACTTGCACACATTTGAGGACAGGCTCCCACAGACCCGGAAGTAATAGTTGTATTCACCCGCAGTCACTATTGTGTCATTTACAGCAAGGGCCTTCAGGTTATAAATGTGGCCATGCCTTGGATCTTTCACTTCACAGTTGTCTCCTTTGGGGTAACATGTGGGAAAAAAATTTTAAGTGACAGAGCAAAGAGGAAAATATGCAACACACACACATACATATATAATATCTTCTTTATGATTTAAAAACTGAATAAAAAGAAAATGCAGAGCTTTATAAATGGCATTTGGTACTATTTTACCTTAATAAAAATTAAAAATCAATTTTAGAAAAAAGCAGTTTGGGTTCTACAATGTATTAAATTTTCCTAAGTCTGCTCTAAAGTTTTGTGTCTCCAAGGTTCTTTATATCATAGAATTGAGAAATAATGAATTAACTAGGGGACATTAAAATGATGACATTAATACATGTGCAATGATTAATATCAACTTTCAGAACAATAGGAAAGAAAACTTTTGGGATATAAAACACCACCGGATCTCACCTTCTGCTTTGAGAATAGGACAAGCCTCTATGGTTCTCCAGACAAATACATATTCACAGTCTTCCTTGTGCTGAAACACTGGTGATCCCTAAAAATATAAGCAGACAGCTCATTTGGGTGCAAGTTGTTCTTTTTATATTTATCAAAGGCAGTCAACCATAAAAATGGTATTGCAAACAAGTAACTTACAAAGTATTAATCAAAAGACAAGATTTAACTGCTACAAAATTAGCTTGGGCACAAATACATGGCTGTTCCTCAATACCTACGAGTTAAGTATTTGACCTTTTTTGGTATACTCAAAGGCACAAAGTCAATTATTTTCCCCATCTGTAACCTTAAATTCCTGAGGATAAAAATAAAAAGACATCTTCTGTATGAAGGCCTTTCCAGTGATCTCCCAAAAAGGTAAAAAAAAAAAAAAAATGCAGAAAGATTAAAATTTATAGAAATGTAATTAAGAATAAAGTAAAGTGTTTATCCAGAAACTTACAGGTGTCTGATCACATTCAAAGATGATACGCGTGGAAAAACGTTGATTTTCACATTTGTCGCCATTCACATAAACAATACTCAGGGATCCATTAGCAGCAGTTTGAGGACTGATCTGTACAACGCCTAGGTTTGTGCCTACGTCACCAGATTTTACACAAGATCCCAATGCACTTCCTGAAAGAATAAGAAAGACTAGCATTTCAGTAAAGTGTTTTTAAAATCTTATGTCAAATATTTTTAAAATCTCTTTTATCCAAAGATATAAGAAAACCAAAATGCAAAGATAAAAGGGAATTCACCGTGACATCCAGGAATATAAGGTAGAGGATTGCAAACATTTAAGTAGAAAGTTCTTTTTTTTCCTTCTGTTGAAGTATCAAGTGCAGTCCAAGGTTCTCTTGTTTTGCTCAGGCCACTTAAATCATATTCATTACCTGCAAGGTCTGAAAAGATATTGGAAAACATTGTACTTTCTTGTTGAGAATGCACTATCTTAATGGATTGAAGAATATTCTCTTGTAGTTATGACTTTAATTTAGGTTTTCAGAATGAAAGCAAAATCACAAAAAGGTATTTTGAAAAAGAATTATAGATTTAGGGCTTGAAGGGACCTTAAGGTCATCCATGACCTACACCCTCACTTTGCAGATTAGGAAACTGAGGCTCAGAAAGCCCAAGTGACTTGTGGAAGGTTACATGGATAGTAAGTGACAGATGCTGGAGAAACAATCATCCTGTGCTTTTAGTATGCCAGGGTATAGCATTCATGTAGACTATGCAATACTGTCACAGAGACCATCTATATTTATGTAGGGAAGGATAGAGCTCCTGTTCCTCTGGCACCTTAAATGATTTTAGCACATATTTCTGAAATGAAAAGTGGTTAGTTTAAAACTAACTTCTCAGGGCCTTGAATACATCCATTGAACACATACTATTCTCTCTAGTTTTATGATCTTTCTAGCTTAGGTGGACGCCTTTTTATCTGAAGATAACCACTACTGTTAGTGACGATGATCAGAGTACAATGATAGCATTAGGAAAAACCAGTGCAGAACCAACGGTCTTTTCTGTATTTTCCATTCTTTGTTTTGGAGCTAAACTCCAAAGCCTTAAAACAACAAAGACTTAAAAAGATTCTCAGCCTCAGAATAATATTCACTATGTACAAAATCTGTTAGCATTGTTTTTCTCATTTTATGTCCATATAATTTCTTTCCAACTAGTCTAGTGAGTCAAGCCCATGCCTTTTTCTTTTTTTTTTCAGATTTATGGAGCCCAGTATTTTTCAGGTTACAAGTTTGCACTGATGATGATTTTCTTTCTCCCTAAAATTATCTTCTATATAAAAAGATAGGCCTATATAAATATATCAAATAAAAAGTAACTGAAAATAAATTATACATGGTGAATCTAAACACTACTGCTTGTGAAATTTCCTATATGTCTCCCTGACATTGTTTTCCAATCAAGGACCTTAAAAAAATCAAGAATCTTAAAAATATATTTTCATTTCACTAATAAATTAGGCATATTCAACTTCGCAAGGTACAAGTAGGTGAATTCTTTTATCTTCATCAAAAAAAAAAACTTCAGTGAAAACTACTAATATAACAGGGGACTAACATGGTATATACCTGCCTTCCATCAAAACAACACACATATTCTCTCTCTCTCTCTCTCCCCCCCCACCACACACACTCTTTCTATTTCCTTGACCCTAGGAATTTACCAGTAACTTGGCAATCCACTGGAGAAGGCACACAGGCTAAAGCTGTTTCAAACTCAAAGAAAGTATCATAGATCCCTAGTTCAGAATTAATGTCCTGACGTAGGAATTTGGGCGTTCCTGGGTAAATATCATTATTGCAGATAAAACGTATGATGAACGCATCTGAAGCACCTGTAGAAAAAAAAAAAGACCAGATTTCTGAAAAATAGAAGCAGAAGGAGATACAAATATATGCTAGTAAAAAACAATGAAACCCCTTTAAAACACTGATGCTGGAAAATGAAGTTAATCTTACAGGTTATACCAAGTTATCAATTATGCTTCAGGGGGATACAATTTGATTATTCACATAACAATGTACATATTATGACTGGTTTCAAGCTACAAACAAATTACATTTTCTGTCAACATTCTGAATATTCCATGATCTTCTACTTCTCTCAAGTTCTCCCTTTAACTTATCTGGCTCCTTTAAAAAAAAAAAAATTTTAATGTCATTCAGATCTCTTCCAGACAATTTCAATGTATAGCATTCTTTATCATTACAAAACAAAAAATTTCTAGTAGAGAATATTTTAAAGTTCTTTGATTTAAACTTGGCATATAATAGCTAAAAATAGCTAACATTTATAAAACACTTTGGTCTACAAAGTGATTTACATATATTATCTCATTAGATGCTGACAACAGACCTGTAAGGTAGGTATAGCTATCATCCCATTTTACAGATAGAGAAGCTATGGCAGAGTGAAGTTAAGTGACAAGGTGAGCGTCACAAGCCAGTAAATGTCTAGGTAGGATTAGAATTTGGGTTTCTCTAAGTCTAGCTCTATCCATTACTATAAACTGTACCTACATAAAAAGGGAAAAAAAATCTAACTTCTACAGGGGAAGCACTGAGCATATTAAATAACTATGCAAAAAGCAAGGGAGATGTGGTAGAAAGTTGTAGTTACCAAAACTATAGGAATGTAACTGAGATCAAATGAGTGACTAATCAGTTTATTTTTAATAGATGCTCAGGGAAGTTTTATGAGAATTTGAAATTGATAACTAAACCAATTAACAAAAAAAATCATTTAAGTTTTGTTTTGTTGCGGTTTCTCTGGGGTGATGAGGTTAGCTCCTTAGATATGTCATCTCATGAACATCAGTAGCTTTTAAGGAATCATTTGCTGATAAATTCCAAATTGTCATAAATAAAAAGGAATATGAATTGATAGGCATGGAAGAACAGAGGCTCAGAATATACACCAATTATATCTGGGGGGAAAAAAATGCCCTGAAAAAGAATATCAGAGAAAATATAATAAGGCCTAGTAAAGTAACTTTCAGAACTATTTTAGTCAAACCAAAAAGTCACATTAGAACCAAATGTTTGAGAAAGGTACGCTGGCCAAAAATCTAATAATCCTCATTTCTCCAAACCAGATTTCAAGTAGTAAGCAAAAAGGAAAGAATATAGGAGACTTCTGTTCTCACAAGAGAAAAGATTGAATAGAAGGGCCAGTAGATACAGACTCAGCCTAGAATGAAATGTATAGAAAAATCAGAACTTTTGACAAATTTTGAAGTTCCATTTCATGGCACTTAAAGCTCTGAGCTAGTTGGGCACATGGAGGCTATTAATATTTAGTGTGGTTAAGAGAAGCCATGAGAAGAAGTGTGGTGTAATGAACAAAGAAGTGGCCTCAGACTTGGGAAGACCTGAGATCGGGTCTCGCCTCTAATCTAACAAGGCTGGGTGACACTGAGGAAGCCTGAAAGAATCTAATTTGCAGAGCAGAGGCTACCTTGATTAAAAAAAAAAAAAAAAAAAAAGCTCTTCACGAAGCAGTGTCTATACCAATGAAATCACAGGTCGAATAATAATTTTTTTAAAAAAAATTAGTGACTTCCACTATGGCTGACTCTTAGGTGAGTAGAAAAGTTCTAAAACAACATTCTCAAAATGGCATTAAGAGCACAGCCCTGAAAAGGATGCACTAATTCAGAATGACTTCCATTCATCTCTTAACATGGAAAAGAGTATTATTCCTGGCATCCAAATATTCACTGCAAAAACTATAATAGCATTATCTACCGAACTTTCATCACAATACTATGTTTATCAAGAAAAAGTAATATAACAATATCCCCTAACAGAGGAGCTAAACTGTATCCCCAAAAGCAACAAGAAAAACAAAGCTAAAAAAATAAGCTATTAATAGATTTTGAGATAGAAAGGCAGAGTATATTGTCTATTTGGGTAGGAAAATGTTAAAAATAATTCTTTTCTTTTATTTCAGCAAGAGACAGAAAGAACTATAATGTAATTCACCCTTTCAGGTTAAATAATCTTTATCAATATCCTTGGTGTGGTCTCTTATAACACCTAAGAATAAAACAAAACAAAAATTATAGGCCTTATAAATGAGAAACACAGACTACAATACAAAGGTGAGAAAATTGAGGGAGGGATGGGGGTAAGAGGAATTGGAAAGCAAAATGTCTTTAGATTAATAAAGCACAATAAATGGCTTTTTAAAAATATTGTCATACCCAGAGTGCTATAAAACTGTGCATATCCTTTGACCCAGCAACACCATTTCTAGATCTGTATCCCAAAGAGATCATAAAAATGGGAAAAGAACCCACATGTACAAAAATATTTATAGCAGCCTTTTTGTGGTGGCCAAGGATTTGAAATTGAGGGGATGCCCAAATGGATGAATAAGTTGTGGTATACGAATGTAATGTCTTATGCTATAAGACATGATGAGCAGTCAGACTTCAGAAAAACCTGGAAAGACTTATATGAATTGATGCTAAGTGAAGTGAGCAGAACCAGGAGAACACTGTACACAGTAACAGTCACATTGTGCAATGACTAACTTCCAAGGACTTGGCTCTGCTCAGCAATGCAAGGATCTAAGACAACTCCAAAAGACTCATGATAGAAAATGCGAGAAAGAACTATGGAGTTTGAATGAAGATCAAGGCATACTATTTGTTGTCTTTTTTTTGTTTGGTTTCTTCTTTCTCATGGTTCCTCCCATTGTTTCTAATTCTTTACAACATGACTAAGATGAAAATATGTTTAAGATGAATGTATACACAGAATCTATATCAGACTGCATGCCATTTTGGGGAGGGTGGGGAAAAATTTAAAACTCAAAAGCCTATAGAAGTGAATGTTGAAAACTAAGAATAAACAAATTTTTAAAATAGTGTCAAAATTTTTACTGCAGAACAGAGGTACATTTTCTTTCAAGAATACAAAAAAAAAAGAGGCCTACAAGATATACACAAACAGGATTTGCCTAAAGAGTAAACAAGGTCCCTATGATTGCTGTTAATTTCTTGTGTTAACGATCAAGATACATTTGGCTTTTAAGCTTACCTGTTGATGGTGAAAGGGCTCCTCTGTAGATAAGTGTTATAAAACCTTCTGTGGTTAAATGAAGACTTTTCTTAGCTCCAACTTGTCTTTCTGGTTTTAAATTATTTAGGTCTCCTGATTTGATCTCTCCTTCACATCCAGCAGCCTCCTTCCCTTCTATCATCCCACAGACAGGCAGCGTTCCACAGATATTAAACTGGAAAGAGGGAGGCATTTTATAAAAATAGCCACAGACATCATCTACATTATGCTTTTTATTGCTGTATTGCTTTCTAATAAGGTATTAATTATAAACAAAACAAAGCCCTCTGAACTTAAAAAAAAAAGTTTAGTGATTTTGCACTTTTTAGTACTGACAAATTAAGAGATTTTAAACTGCTTTTGATTCCACTGTTTCATGAGTTGCAGGGTCATGTGGTTGAGAGACAACTAGCTGTGAAGAACTGAGAGAATATCACACAGAGGACAATGAAGTAGTGCATGGTTAGGGTGAAAATGAAACAACAGAAAAATGAAGAATTTCAAAGAAAAACCAGAGTTAAGTTAGTCCTCATGGAAATACATGTTTCCCCAAAAAAGGGGGGCAGAGGCCTAGGGGATGGTCACATAGATAGTCACATCTCATAAGAATGAGGGATGAGTACACAACCTGAATATTCCTCTAGTATATTCATGTCAAAACCAACTGAGGTAGGTCTTTAGCCCTTTGGGTGGCCCTCCATTTGGTGAACTTACAAAGTAACATGGACAAGAATTTGGTCAGGCACAAATAGGTTGTGATTTGTACCACTGGAACCAAATTAAGGAGATCACAGATTCATTTGTTTGAGTTGATTCTACCTTAAGTATTGGCTGAATTTGTGGAAATGTATGCATTGAATTTACTACCCTTCCACCTTGGTAAAGGATGTGATCTTAGGTATTAAAATACAAGTCAATCATTTCCCTAAAATTTGACAATAATTTCACTAAAAGCTTGCACGCTAGAGAGGAAGAGATACAGAAAATTAGTGTTTAAGTCTCAGGCTTCCATATGAGCATACTGTCATCTACAAATAGGAGCATCTTAAGAATCTTATCATCTTGGGAAATTCCTCTTCCATTTGGACTATGAAATGGACATCTTCCATGACAAGAGCAAAGATATATGGCCACATTCCTAATTCTACAAGGCCCTAGAAACCTCTTCACCCTGGAAGCTCACTCCATCCCTTAGTTTATACGTTGGAAGCATCCTCAGTCCTTGTGGCTGGTTCCCCTTGTGACTGGCTGGTTCCAGCAAGAACCACTATTTTAAGGAGGAAACCCATATCATCCATGTCTTCAATCCTCTCTAGGCTGCATTTCTGACTCCCCCGGATTTTCTCTACAATACTCCAGAAACCTCTTCTCACTGGAAGCTCACTCCAGCCCTAAACTTCACACAAGGGAGGTATTCACTGCCCATGTACCTTCTTTCTTTGATGAGGGGTTGGTGGTGGGGTGGGAAGAGGAGAGTTCCTTCCAGAATTTCCATTTAAAGGAGGAAGAGGGTAGTTGTGTTTTCATTCCTCTACCAAGCTACATTCTAGACACTCCCTGACTTTCACTACAAAGCTAGGTATCTTCATCTCTTCCCACCCTCCAACCTGCATCTTTCAGCTTTTCAGCTATCTTTTATTTGTTGTCTTTTCCCATCAAAATATAAGCTCCTTGAGGTCAGGATCTGTCTTATTGTTCATGCTTATATTTCCAGAGTTTATCATAGTGCTTGACACATAGTAAGTACTTAACAAATGTTTGTTGACTTGACTTGTCCCTCTTAAGAAAAGAGTAACAAGAACTAAACATCAAACAAAATCACAATCACTTCTTTGACTTTCATAAAAGAGCTCTTTGGGCCTCCCTATTCAACGATGATGTAAAATTTTATGATATGAAAAGATACCTCACATCTTTGTGAAAGTGGGGGATTCACAGGTGTCAAACATCACATATAATTTCAGGGGTATTTTTTTTCACCACACTGAACAGTTACTTTTTTTTCTCTTCTTACTTTTTTTTTCTTTTAAAAAATATTACTTGTCATAGGACGTGACCCTCTTGGAAGGGTTAAAGAAAAGAAATATACAGGGGGATATTTACAGGATGCAAAGACAAATGATATCAACACATTTTATTTCAAAAAAAACAAACAAAACTGTTAGTTCAACCAAAAGAAAGGGGAAGAAATAAATTTATTAAAGTTCTTTCCTTTCCTTAACAAATTATACCAGTCTTGAGAAACCCTTAAACGTTCTAAGAAAAGGATTTTAATCTTGGGTTCATGGATAGATTTCAGGGGGTCTGCAATTTTTTAAAAAATATTTTGATAAACTGTATTTCAATATAACTATTTTCCTTTGTAATCATATGTATTGTTTTTTAAAATATTATTCTGAGATGGAGTCCACATAAGTAGGCCTTGGCTGACTGCCTAAGGGGTCCATGACACAAAAAAAAGTTAAGAAGTAGTCTATGAAGTCACAAGTACTCTATTCCTTTACATTCTAAAAACCTCTACTTGTTCTGTACCTTAATCTAGGATATGCTTTCTAGCATCTTAATCTACATTAGTATCTATATATCCACTCTTTCTCTGGCTGTATTTATTGGCAACCAAGATATATAAGCAGTTACCTTACATCTCAGAATTCCTCCATTTGTTAAATTGATCTATACACAGCACTAAAGCCTTGAAAAGTCTACCATGTTAACACCTACATTCCCTGCTGGGGGAGGGCGGAGGCACAGCTTTAGCTGGAAGCATCAGAAGGGCCACCCCCTTAAATTGTCCCTATTTCACAAGCTTGTTATAAGCTCTTCTCTTTTCTCTTGGTATAGCAATGGCATTCTTATTTTGTTTCAGGTTTTATTAAACCATCTTATCAAATAAAAAAAGTTCACTTATTTTCAAACAGAAACTTCTCTCTTCTGGACATCTGGTTTTGCTAGTAGTATTAAAAAATGTAGAGCTCAAAGAAGTCCAAATGTGGGTGGTTATTTTTCCCCTTTTAATTAAATGCCAGTTTCCAATGGAAATATAAATAAGCCTTGATCCTTTTCTCCAATTATAACATCATGCACATACATTTAGGAAGTATATTCAGGAGGTTCTATGGCACATAATCAACCAGGGTGTTTTCTTTTTCTTTAATTGAGTAACATAACCACTGTTTCCTTTGGACTCTACAATTTCTCAGTAACAGAACACTGGATCATGCCAGAATGTGCTAAAAGAAAGACAAATTTTGCAAATGAAAGATGTAAAATGCAAGACTAGGTCTTCCTATCTTGCTCAAACTTGGAGTGAAATGGCTACTGTTACGCCCACTCCCTCTATTGATTAGCACAGCAGCTTTGACTTCTTCCATTCTGAGCCAGGCTGGTTCGTCCTTCCCTCCCTAGACAGTCTGGCTGGCCCCTACTTCAAGGGCTTACTAGATGCCAGTCTTAGTTTGAACACTATAATGGCTTAGCATAGTAAAACTCAGAATTCCAGAGCTCAAGTGATTCAGTAGCCCAACTGAAATGGCTCTTTCCAAAGTAGAACATTACTTTCCTAATTAAAAACATAGCTAAGATGCCAATTATATACACATATATTTTTTCCTCTCCAGATTCTCCTTTCTGCTTGAAGATAAAGTCATCATTCCAATAGGCAAGCTTTGCCTGTGTGGAAGGGACTGTAATATCCACTTCTTACAGGGAACTGTGTAACAAAGTGTATAGAGCATTGGACCAGGAGTCAAGAAGACTAGAGATCACACTCAAAGGCTTAGAAACCTGCGTATTCTTTGACTTAAAAATGCCATTAAGAGATGAAAGAAAAGGGAAAAGGACCTGTTGTACAAAAATATTCATAATAACTCTTTTTGTGGTGGCAAAAAACTGGAAATTGAGGAATGCTCACCAATTGGGGAATAGCTGAACAAGTAGTGGCATGTAATTATGATGGAATACCACTGTGGTATAAGAAAAGATAAGCAGAATGCTTCCAGAAAAAAAACCTGGGAAGACTTCTATTTCTATGAACTGATACAAAGTGAAGTGAGTAGAATCAAGAGAAGACTATACACAATGAAAACAATATTGTAAGAATGATCAAGTGTAAAAGATTTAGCTACTCCGATCAAGACAATGATCCAAGACAGTTCCAAAGGGAGGATGATGAAAAATGTTCCAGAGGGAGAACAGATGAACTCCATTTGGAGTAACTGAAGTACACACTTTTCATTTTATTTTTCTTGGTTTTGCATGTGAATGTTTTCTTTGACAACATGGATAATATGGAAATATGTTTTGCAGGACCTCACATGTGTAATCAATATCATAATGATTGCCTTCTCAAAGGATTGGAAAGGGGCACAGGGAGGGAAAGAATATGGAACTCAAATTTTTTTAAGCGAATGTTAAATATGTTTACATATAATTGGGAAATATTTAATGAAAAAAAAAAAGAGGACAAGATCTAAGTTCGAATCTGGCCTCAGACACTTACTATCTATATGACATAAGTAAGTCACTTAACTGCTGGCTGATTCAGTTTTCTCATCTGTAAAATGGGTATTATAATAATAGCACCTACCTCTCGGGGTTGTTGTGAGCCATCAAATGAGATAATATTTGTAAAGTGTTTCATAAACATAAAATATTACATAAATGCTAGCTATCATCATTTAAAAACAATTCAGTCTTTCATAATCAAATGTAACTTTGTCATAACTCTTACCATAAAAGACTTTCCAACACCAGAGACTACATATCCATTTGGTTTAGTTAGTGGGTCAAAATTAAACACAAATCCACTGTTTGGATCCTGTATAGAGCAGGCCTAAAAAAAAGAGACAAAGACATATACATGCATACAAAAATTCCATAGAAACAAAGTACAAAGTTCCCTGTAAAGAATTAGTCACCAGTGTATAAAATTGTTTATTTCCTCACAATCAGTAGTGAGATGAGTCAATAGGAAGCAGGAAGTTAACTTTAAAATTATAATAGAGTACAAAACACATTTGCCTGTGCAGTTTTAGAAGTAGTGTAGAATCCACTTCCTGACTTTTCAATGACACCCAAGGAATAGTCTTATCAACCCCTTTCAGTAACATGTCATAAATTATACATAGATGACCCTGTAGAATTCTCTTGACAATAAACTACAGGGTTAGCATATTTATATGATCTAATAGTATATTACCAAATACCTACAAAAAAGGTAAATGCAATGTATTAGAGAAAGTTGGTTCTTTAACAAAAAACTGAGCATATATTATTTTTCCAATAAATGTTAATAAATCTAATGTCTATATCTCTTCCTCAACCCTTCTGTAACTTGACCTATCTTCCATTTACACACAAAATATTCTAAAAGATGAAGCTAACCATCTCCTTCAGCCTCTTGTTCTCCAGGTTTATTACCCACTCCACTTCCATCACCACATGCAGGCCCTGTCAGAAATTGCATTCCATCACAACTAGCCAACAAAGGATTCAAATGTTCACTTTCTAGCTTACAGTTCACTTGATACATAGCTGAGCTCCTGGAAAATAAACCTCTGAGATGTAAGTGATGAAGTGCTGGATTTAGGCTGGACTATATAGTAGGCAAGGTAGAAAAAATACGAACAACTCTAGGACTGTCATTTCTGATTCCACTCAAAGAGCTTTCCTTGTCTAGCTAAACGCAAACACTCGCCAATGGTCGTGGTAGATAGACAAAGGCAGACCAAAGCATACTGTCTAGTCACAGGAACATGGATACTTCAAAAGTCTGTAGCTGTAGATACATCTATAGCACGTGATACAAAGTTTATACAAAGTGTAGCCACACTGTAGCACATCATACAGAGTTAAACATGGGAATGGCATAATGGGATCCCAATTTTAATGCACGGGAAATATTCTGGAGATTGGGCCACAAAAGAACAAGAAAAAGAGCAGACAGAGCACTTTAAAAAATATTATCACAAAACTGATGCTTTCAATACTTAAGGTTCTGAATCCAAAAATATCTCCTGTAATTTTGATATGTTGCCACTCAGTGTTGGGTAGGGAATCTGAATGGCAACCATAGTTTTCCTAAATTCAAGACAGTAGTTTTCTGTCCCACTTTTATGCCAATTATAATTACTGATTTTCAAACTATAATTTTGTGGTAAAATACAACTCTTTGTTAAGTCTTGAGCTACTTCTTTAGAACAATTATACAAAAAAGAATCAGAGGATCCATGAGTATCTTTTATTTCCTAATTCTTGATTACTCCTAAAATAGTCTTAATAAATTATGAAGACTAAATTAAAATTCAGGTTGAATTTTTCTAAAAGTAAGAAATGAATTTATTAACATCTCCAAGAGAAGATAACAACCTTAAGACTGATTTTTGCTACTTAAAATACTGCCAATGGAATTTTCCAGCCACAAGTTTTCCTGCCCCTTATCTGTGTGCTTCCAGAATGATTTTCTATGCTTTTTTCTCCTCTAATTCTGTTTTAACATATATTTTTAAGACACAGGGACACAGCTAAAGGGGTAAAAAGGGCTTAAAACCAGGTTTATCTTCCATCTTATTGACCCCTCCTAGTACTATCAACTAATATATTTTCAATATATATTCAATATACTCAACAAGAATTCTTATTAATGCCTACTACTAATCTGCTCTTGGGGAGCAGGGTACCTGATTAACTTAATCTGTCTATGATGATTGTAAGTTATTGATTTTGCAAATACTTTGACCAATTTCTGTAAGATATTGCTTCAGAAAGAAAAACAACTCCTCCCCCCTCCTTTTTTAAAACTAGTTTTATCACAAATGTTGCAACTATTTCTTTCCTTTCCATGTTCTCTGATCTATGGTAGAGAAAACACTCACCTGATTTTCATCAGTTGTTTTGATTGGACAAGCAGCTTCTGTATTCCATAGGAAAGTGGCAGTACATTCCCGAATGATAGAAAATACCGGGTGGGTGTTCTGAGAAATCAAATCCAAGACAGCAGAAAACATAAAGATCACAGTGTGACAAAAAGTTGATCTCAACCTCTTTGACTTTGAACTACACAGCATTGGAAAAGTCCCTTTCCTTGTCTGAATTCTACTTTTCTATCTACAAAAATGGGGAAATGCCATCCCTACCCTTTCCCTAAGGATTAATATAAGACTCAAATGAAATTATCTATGCTTTAAAATTATCAGGTGCTATGTCAACATAGAATGCAACTGTCTAGCTGGAAGGAACTCTTAGTGTTTTTGTCTTTGTGTCCACTGCATGTAGCAGAGCCTTACACAGTCAATACATGGTAAATGCTTGCTGAATCAAACTGAAATGTAAGATATTATTACAAAACTTTAAAAACAACAGTTTTGAGGAATACCAAAATGATTTCTCAGAATTAAGCTTTCTTGTTATTGATAATTGCAAAAGCCACTCAAAGAAATGAGGGACAATTAAGTTAGATGATAGATTCTTAGACTTCCTTCCTGCAGGGCAGGATAATGCTCATCTTATACATAATATTTACCTGCTTGCACTTTTGTAATTTGATGAGAGAAGTAAAGAAGAGATTCAAGAGACGTTAGTCAAGCAACAAGCACTTACTAAACACCTACTATGTACCACGGTTGGGAATACAGATTATTAAAAAAAAAAAATGAATGAATGAACGGATAAACAAATAAAAGGGAAAATCCCTACTCTCGTAGACCTTACATTCTATGAGTGGGAAAAAACATGCACATGCCCAAATTAACTAAAAATAAAAATGAGATATATATATATAGAGAGAGATATATATAGATATACACATATACATATATAGTCCAACACTATCATTCTATAGCTGAAGAAATTAATACAAATGGAAGTCAAGAGACTTGCCCACAAAGGAAGCAACAGAACTTGTTCAAAAGATTGAAACCAAAGTATTCTGACTTCAAATCAAGTGCTATTTCCACTATTAAATACTGTCATTTCTGTTTGGTACTATAGGTGTGAGAGTCAATAGTATAGGAAGTGTTCAGAAAGAATAGGAGCAAGTAGTTATGTAATACTTGTATGAGACCCCAAATGAAAGTAGAAAACAAATGAGAAACATATCATACTCAGGACAAATAAAGTAAAAGGGTCCTATAGCTCTTAGTGTAGTTCTTTCCTGTTTTATTTATAATAAAAAGCACAGACACATGTCAATCTAGTGAATGGGTTTTACCTTTCCCTTCTGAGCATCAATAAAATAAAACTCGGGAAAAGACTACTTGGCTTAAAAACAAAAACGTTCTCTTGTGTTTCCTATACTAAGCCCAGTGAACATTTTAGTATAATTTACTGTTAATTATACCGTTGAAGCATAACTGAATTGTTATTTTGAAATAACTTTTGACACAGCTTAAATGTAGATTTTTTTATTCATATTTCTTTATGTAAATAAAATTACTGATTATCAAATATCCCTGATTTTAACTAGTCTAAAGATTCAATTAATGGAAACCATTTCTGGACTACTCATGAGTCAAAATACTTTATCCTTGGGCATGAATGAGTTCCCAAGGATAAGGGGGAAAAAATCTCAAGACTATGTACCAAAGTCCTTGGATTTTATAGATTCTATAATTCTACAGATAAAGAAATCGAAGCATGTGAGTGACTTGCCCACAGAGACTGTGGAATCTTATAAAAAAAATCACCAAGACTATTTATATATAAAATGAAAGAGCTGGACTAAAAGAACTGTAAAATTCTTGCAAGCTCTAACATTACATTCTATGTCTTTCACTATTCTGAAGTCAAACTTTAATGATCTGTACACACAGCAGCAACAATGAAGATACGGAATTTTTTATTAAAAATTTGAAGAATCTTTACAGTTGCATGAGCACTGTTATTAAAGTCCCACATTAATATGCTACACATATGATACACACTTGAGACTTCTATAGGACATTAGAAAATTAATGATGCTCTTATAGAAAAAATTTTGAAATTTAAGCTTCTTTGGTTAGTTTTTCCTCTCAGCTGAGTTCATATCATCCACTGAGTTCTCTCTTCTCACGTTTTCTACATTTCAACCTCTCCCCATAATCACCATCCATTCTCTTTCCTTTTATTCCAGTCTTGGAAAAGATGAACCTTTTTCTTTCAAAGGTCAACCCATCCACATTTGCCTTTGTTCACACCCTATTCAGGGAGTGGTCCTCATAATCACACCCTGCTTCCCCTAATCTTCAATCTTTTCTTATTTACTAGTTCCTTCCATGATGCCTGAATAAAATGCCCCAAGTTTTCCTCATCCTAAAAAACTGTCCAAGAGATTCTACAATCCCTTCAAGCTATTATCCTCACCTCTCCTACATTTAGAAAAGGCTATCTAAATCCACTGTCTCCACTTCCACCCCCAATCACAACCCAATCTTTTGTAATTTGCATCACAACCAGTAATGGGAATCTGAAGATTTTCCCTGCCCCAAGGCCCTTTCATAGGGTAAGTGGCTCTGAGAATCTTCCCTGATTTGAAAATATACTCTGTCCCCTAATAGGCTAAATGTGGTCACATGGAGCCTGTGGTGGGAGGCTTGTTCTTCAGGAATGCCCATGCCTTATTACTTTGTGACTGGGCAGTGGGTCAAGAGGGTTGTGACATTCTCTGATCCAGAAGAAGGCTATATATACCCTGATGTGAGTTTTTGCTTTGGGGCTCATTTTGAGAAGAGTTGTATGATTTGGCCAAACCAGATTCTGGGAAGCCATTGAGGTCCTCCTCCACCTCTGCCCCCTTGAAAAATATTGGTGCTTCCTTCTCTTTTAACTGAATAGGTATGGATGTAATGGTCAGATGGTTGGAAGCCCATCTGCTGATCTGTTTCTATCTACTTGTAACTTCTGCTCGTAACTTGTGTTTGTATTCCGTTTGCATTCTCTGAAGTTCAGAGTGCTGACTTTTTCCCCCTGAACTAGGTAAATGATATATGTTTGATTGATTAAAGTAACATTGTTAACCCTCTTTGAGTTGCTTTCCTTTAGAAAAGCAGATCTAAGAACCTGTGCTAGCAGCCATCCTGGGTATGCTAGGGTGCTTGCTGATACACAATCTCATCACATATCTGATACAGTTGACTGTCTTCTCTTCCTAGACATTCTTTTCTATGGTTTCATGACATTTTATATTCCTACCTGTTTGACTGCTCCTTATAAGTCACCTTTCCTAGTTCAACATGCTTATCAAACCAAGCCTGCTGGTTATGACTTTGTTTCAAAGATATGAGGCCATTTACTTTCTATATATTTCCTCACTTGGTGACCTCATCAACTCCTACAATTCAACTGTCATCTCTATGCTGAAGATTTACAGATGTGTGTATATGCACATTTACACATATATATATGTGTGTGTACACATATTTACACACACTTGTACATATACACATACATATATATTTAAAAATCAAGTCCCAGTCTCTCCTGTGTCCCAGCTCCATTTCACCTACTGCCTATTAGACATTTCAAACAGGACAATCTAACCTATGCTTGTTCTAAAGTGACCTATCTATTGTTGCTTACAAATGACATTCTATCTCTCATCATTGCTCTGGATGTCCAAGAAAATTAGAATACATTCCCTTCTTATTTCCATCTTTTATAATCTCTTATGTTGCTCAAAATTCAGCTCCAGGGTTATCTTCCACATAAAACCTTTCCTAACCCCTCCCACACCCCAGTAGCCAGTGTCCTCCCCATCAAAAAAAAAAAATTTTACCTTGTCTTAATTCAGTATAATGCCTATGTACATGCCAAAAGAAAGTAGGTTCTTTGAGGGCAGGGGTAATTTTCTTTTTGACTCTGTATCCTCAGGGCCTACCACAGAGTAGATACTTAATGCATAAACTTCTTTTAGACTTCTTTAATTATCCTAATTTCTCTGCTTACCAGTCCCCCAGTGAAGTTAACACTCTCAGGGCCCCAGTTTCCTTACTTGTAAAATAATGGGGTTGTAGTAGGTAATCACAATAGCATTTCAGTGACCATACAGTATTCTAGTTTTGCTTTTTAAACTACTAATAAAAAAGCATTAACAATTCATTACAACTTACCAGACTTCCTCTAGAACAGATAAGATGGATTCTTGTGGAATAAGTAGTGGTCTTTCCTTCACTATTAACACACAAAGAGCCATTCACATACTCTAAAATGAGGCTACCATTGCCATCAATTACAGGACCTGTTTTGGCTACACCTAAGTTGCTGATTGACACTGCTTCAAAAAATGAATCCTAGGAAGAAAACAAAAAGTTTTGCTGAGTTTTGTTGTTGTTTTTTTCTTCATAAAAAGAAAACACTAAACCTAGTTTATCAGTAATACTATAGAATAATGTCTTAAAAACTACACTGAAAGGTGAAACCAAGATGGTGGAATAAAGGCAGGGATTCACCTGAGCTCTCCCCCAAGCCCCACCAAATAGCTCTAAATAATTACTCTAAATAAATTCCAGAATAGGAGAACCCATAAAAAGATGAAATGAAACAATTTTCCATCCCAAGACAACTTAGAAGGTCAAAAAGGAAAGGTCTGCTGTACCAAGGTGGGAGAGGAACACAGTCCAGCACAGAGTGCACCAGTGCAGACCAGACCCCAGAAAAACAGGAGCAGGCCTTGAGAGTGACTGAATCAGTGGCAGCAATACCATTTTCCAGACCCCTCAACCCACAAACAGTATAGGGATCAAACAACAGGTCTGAAGGAGATTACAGGGATCCCTTTGCTGGCACTAGGGGCAGGACTCTGTTTCATTGCCTATACTTGGATCTAGGTCATAGTCCTAGGTCTTAGTCCAAGTGTGAAGAAGTGCACTAGCACAGCAAAGCTTGTGAGTGCAGGAGAGTGAGGACTCTGTTCACATTTCCAGGGCAGAAAAGAGTGCTTGTGGTCACTCACAAACCAGTGCACAGTACAGGAATGTAGTAAACACACCTCTCCCTGGAATCCTAGATCATACCACCTTGGAAAAATTAAAAATTTACAGGTCCCCATGAGTTACCTCTGAAAACAGCTGCACAAAAAGCCTGAAGTTTGGGAGAGTGGCCCTCCCTCCACTTGGGAAGCAGAGCCCCACTTTAGCATAGAGTTAAAAGTCAAGAAATAGACTAGAAATGAGCAAACAACAGGGGGAAAAAAATCTGACCATAGAAAGTTACCATAAAACACACACTCAGATGAAGACAACAAAGTCAAAATTCCTGCCTCCAAATTCTCAAAGAAAAATATGAATTGGTCTCAGGCCATGGAAAAGCCCCAAAACAGCAGAAGATACAGCAATACGTTAAAGATTATAGATCTTCCAGAAAACACACACACACAACAAGAAAACTTTTTTTTAAACATACATACACACACACACACACACACACACACTCCATGCTTTAGATTATTACACTTGGAAATCTCATGAAATTATTAGAAAAAGAGGACAATTAATAAAGATGACAAGAGAATAGTCAATGCTGTAGGGGTAATGACAAGCATACTAGTATGTTGCTGGTGGAGCTCTGAAAGAGTACAACCATTTAGAAAAGCAATTTGGAATTCTGCAAATAAAATTATTAAAATGTGTATCGACCATTACTAGGCTTATAATCCAATGGAGGTCACTTATATAAAGAAAGTCCCCAAATACCCCCACAATATTTATAGCAGTACTTTTCATGATAGCAAAGAATTGGAAACAAAGTAGATACCCATTGAGTGGGGAATGGGTGAACATATTTTAGTACATAATATTACTCTTCTATAAGAAATCACAGAGAAGCATGGAAAGAACTACATGAACTAATTCAGAGAAAATCAAGCGGAGCCTAGAAAACAATATACATAATGACTACAACAAAGTAAACAGGAAGAAACACACAAAAAATATCAAAGGTGAGTTGAAAGCATGAGTCAAAAGAAGAAATATGAGAAGACACTCCTGTTCCACCCTTTTGTAGAGGTGGGAGGTCCACAAGTGTTTTACAACACATATATTTTTACACTTTTTTCAATGTATTGATCAGTAATACTGACTTTTCCCCCCTCTATTTCTTTTTTGTGTATGTGTGTCTTAAAAATACATTTGTTATGTGGGATGGCTCTCCAGGAAAAGTAGGAGGACAGATACTTGAAGGAGACTGTGGTAATGTTTTCAAAGACTTTGATAAAACTTATTTTAATAAAAAGAAGAAAAAATAGAATCAAAAGAACACCAAATGAAAGAAATCCAAGTTTAGCTCACAAAGAAGCACTCTGGTCAAAAGTCCAAATACAAAGTGAAACAACAAAGATCCTAAGCAATGAAAAGAAAGGCCTTTACTGACAAAGAAAAATTAGTTGAAATTGCTCAGGACTCCTTATAGTTAAGAGAAAATTTGGAATGATAATCCAAAAGCAATGAAAATCAATTTGCACTCCTAAACTAATATCCTATTAAACTAAACTTAATTATCAATTTTAAAAAGATGTACTTTGACCAAAAGAAAGAAATTAAGGTATCCTTTCAAAAGAAATCAAAGCAGGACACTGGATATGTTAATTCAAATGAAAGAAGGTAAAGAGTAAATAAGAAAAAAATAAAACAATGAAATTAGTACTACAATGTTTCTAGACTAGACAAGAATATGGGGCTTTTAAACTCCCACGTTCTCTGGGACTTTGAGAACAAAAAGATATTTTAGGAATAGGTATTTCAGCAGGAGAACTTCCTGAAGCAGGGGTTGACTACCTTCAGACTGCCTCCCAGTCCAAGAGATTATTGGGGTCCCAGAAGGACATAGGTGCAGAGGAAAGATACTCAGATAGTAATGGAAAAAGCTAAGAGTAAGGCTGATCCCTATGCTGTGGGATACAGAATGCCTCCACCACATACTACTGTGTGCCTCATGTATATCCTGAGAATGAGACTCTTAAGAAAATTCTTTTTTAAAAACAAATGTTAGGAGAGAGAATATGGAAGAAATCTATAATCTCACTAACAAGCAAGATGATTAGAGAAGGAAATGAAGCTTTAATTCTTTAGAATTACTACCTTACATGAGTTATAAAAGGAAAACCAAAGCAGTATGTAAGCACAAAGTCTATGAATGAGAACTTAAATTCAAGAAAGGTAAAGGAATAGAAAGTGATTGAATTAAGTTAATATGCTTTTAAAAGCAATATTTAAAATTAATGTCCTTCAAGCTACAAAATAGATTATAAGCAAATAGGGTAAGAAGCAAGGGGTGATTCTATTCTTAACTGAGAAATGAAAGGGGTTTAAAAAATTAAACTTAGAAAACTTGTGATCAGGCAGAGAACTAAATAGAAAGGCAAGAATCTGCTGGAAGAGATTAGGGTTATCATAAGGGAAACAAACTGTGGAGACCAAGTAATGATTTAAAAGAAAAGAGAGAAAAGAGTGTAAAAGAATTAAGTAGAAAACACAAATTTATGAAGCTAGGGATTAAACTCATTAATGAAACAAAATGGAACTGAAGAACACATAAGAAAACAAAACCTACAATTTGCTGCATATAAGAAATGCATTTAAAGTACAAACAAGTTTTTCATAGTGAATAGGTTTCAGATTTATTGCTGTGGCATCTGTATTTTCTTTTTTTTAATTTTATATCCATACTCACTAGTGAAAATTACCTCTAATTGTTTTTCTCCTTCCTGATTTAGGTACTGATTTCATAAGAATATGAATGACTAATTTATGATTCCTTTTATGTTCTAGCAGATGTTCAATTCTGGTAAAGGTACAGCATGAGATTAAAAATGAGCATATTCTTTAATATTTTCATTCAGAAGTCACCATGACTCTTTTCCTTTCCCTTTTATTTTTTTTTTTGGTGGGGAGGAGTGGCAATAATTTATACAGTACTATGTTTTCATGTTTGTTTTGGTATTAGATACATCTCACATTGAAAAAGGATCATTGGGGCGGCTAGGTGGCGCAGTGAATAGAGCACCGGCCCTGGAGTCAGGAGTACTTGAGTTCAAATCCGGCCTCAGACACTTAACACAAAAAACTAGCCGTGTGACCTTGGGCAAGTCACTTAACCCCAACTGCCCTCCAAAAAGAAAAAAAAAAAGAAAAAGGATCATTAAGGTTTTCAGTAGGTGTTATATTGACCCTATGTACACATTTTTATGAATGCTAGTCATTCATTTTTTTATGGTAACTTTGAATATAATGTAGTTTCTGTCATTTTATTAATATTATCTGAAGTCAGACTGCAACTTCTGTTTTGGGAGGAATGCCTCAAAGCACAGTAATATATGTTCCAGCTCACTTTTATTCCCTATGTCTTTACATTTTTAAAAACCTGTCTCTTGTGTGAAGCAAATAGTTAAAATTAATTTTGTTAACCCATTCTTCCACTCCCCTTCATCCACATTTAAAATTATTTCATTAATATTGTTTATAGTCATTAAATCTTCTTGACTACATTAAATTCTTTTGCAATGATCTTTATCTTCTTTTTATTAAAGTCAGAAGTTCGTTCTTGCAATTTGTATAGCTCACAGTTATTCGTTTCTTTAAAGTTTTACAGATGCCTTTTTTATACCAATTACTTCCCAATCCCCTTTTACACCTCTCTCCACCATTCAACCATTCCCTGAAATTAAGAAAAAGTGATTAAAACTAACCACCACAAGACCTAGTTCTGATAGTATATGCAAAATTAAACAAGCATGATTCCTTCTACCTCTCTACTAATAAGTGTATTTCATCATCTATCCTCTAGAACAGTGGTATCAAATTCAGAAACATGAGCCACTAAACCACATATCCCTGTGGTCCACATATTGATGTAAAGAGGTATTATTATCATCAATGCTTTATTGTTGTTTATTTATGTATTTTGCTAAATATTTCCCAATTATATTTTAATCCTGTAGGACACTGAATTTAACACCTGTGCTCTAGAAACAACTTTGGTCATTGCTTGCAATCCAAATTCAGTTACTTTTGACATTTGTACAATTTTAAAATAATTTTAATTAAATTAACAAGCCTTTATTATGTTTTTTCCATGACTTCAACTGTACAGGTTTCATTATTTTTCCTTAGGAATCATAGTTGGTTATTGTGTTTGTTCTAGTTCTAAAGTCTATTAAAGTTGTTTGTCTTTACAACATTATTGCTGTATAAATTTTCTGCTTCTGTTTACTTGACACTGCATCAGTTCAGATAAATTTTCACAGGTTTCTTTTGAAACCATCTCTTTTTTCATGACGGCAGTCTCTTACAGAATCTCTTCCTCACTTCCAACCCTTTCTGCTCCCATTCATTATTTTAACCCAAGTTCACTGAGTTACTGTTTCCTTTTTACTCTTAGTCTCCCCAGCCCATATATAAGTACTGTTCAGAAAACTCCCTGGTTCACTCCCATCCAATCTCTTCATTTTGATGGTATTCATTTGTAGCATCCCTTTCAGAAGTATTCATTTAATTCATCTTCTATATTCCTTTCTCCTGCTCAGTTACTATGAAATTTAAGCTCTTATTTATGGGCTTTCTGGTTAAATACTCTTTCTTTATTTTCTGTTACTTATACAAGGTGGGGCATCTGGAAAACAAAAGCCTTCTTTATCGTGTGTGTGTATATGTGTGTGTGTGTGTGTGTGTGTGTGTGTGTGTGTGTGTGTGTGTGTGTAATTATAGACCTACTCAAGCCTCTCCTATATTTTTTCCCAATTTTTTTAAGGTTTTACAAGGAACTTCACTCCCAAGAATATAAAAAATTTAATGGAGTAGTGTGGTATGTTGGAAATTCCTTTGTTTAGCCTTGTGTAAAGGGGCCCCATCATATTCCATTCCTTTCCAGTCACCGCCTATGTAAGCCAAGGCCAGTATATCCTATCTCTCAACATATGTGCCCCCTTTTTACCCACCCTCTGTGCCAGAAACTCTCAGGAACCCAGTCAACCCTGCCCTTCTACTCCCACCCCAGAGCTGGATTGCAAGAAACATAACCCTTTCTCAAGAAAGAAACCTTCCTAAAATGCCTATTTTTTTCTAAATGCGGCATATTTCAAGTCACCATTGTGCCATACATCCTCCAATTCCAAAGATATAGGTCCTGATGCCCCCAGATAGTTTCTACCATTCCCTTTCCTAAGAAGAGCAACTCCTATCCCTGCACAACTATCTTTTCCCTTCCAATTCTCTTTCCACTTTCCCAAGATCTCTCAGAGTAAGAGACAACTAGACTGTTAATTCTCTTAAGTCCATTCCAACTGTCATTAGAACTCCAACTCCCTCATATTCTCATTATCCTCTCCTCACCAAAGCAACTTTACTCTGTACTTCTCAATCACCATCAATACTGATTAATTATTCATTTATGTAGAAACTATGAGTTTTAGTATAAAAATTTTTCATTCAATTCTTTCCTCCCTCCTCTTTTAACCCCTTCGGATATTTTGACCCAGGATTCCTTTTGACCCTGGATATTCTCTAATGGGATTCCAAGCAATCTGAAGTTGGGTCTCTTTAAACAATAACTGAAACTAGCCCCTAGATCACTGGTTCCAAATATTTCAGGGTTGCATGTAACCCCTGAGTTTCCAGTGAAGGAAAGAATTAAATTCTTCCTTGTTAAATTTACTTCCACTGTTTCCTGAATGGTATTCAGAATTTGTGTTGTTGTTTTGGGGTTTTTTTTATATATCATTATGTTTTTTCATATCATTCAACCTTAGATTATCTCAGTAGTTTCTTTCTTCAAAGTTAATCATTTTGGATAACACAGAATACATGTATTCTTCCAATATTATCCTCTGATCCTGTTCTATCAAATTTTCTTCCACTCTATTATATTTCTGAATTCAAAATCTGCCATGTCCCTTTTCAGAGCCTCTGTCTGGAAGAGATTTTCTGCCTTAAGTTCTAGACTGTTGATTTTCATTTGTTCTTTTTATTTCTTCAGTGTTCTGATTTCTACCCTAATTTCCATCCTTATTTTCTTCTTTTCATACTTATAATTCTTTTATTTCTCTTCTAAATTATTTTAGAATTTATATTTGCAGCTCCATTATCATGGTGGTAGGGAGAGGAGAGGAGTAAAAAGAATCTGGAGAAATTATTGGCTCATTTCCCTTTTATCCAAGATTCAAAACACTATCTCTAATTCTGTAGTATTTATTCATTATTGTGCTCTTCTTTGGACTGCTTTATTCTATCTGGTGATCTACCTATGTCTGGTTGGTTCTGATGACCTCTTCTTATTAAAGGTAGGGAGGGCCCACCATAGAAGGAGAAAGGATCAGTTGAATCACTGTAGAAGAAAGACACCCAAGGGAAAAATCGCTGAAGCAACTGAGCTAATACTCCCCTTTTCTTTAATGCTCTCAAGCCCCTTCTCTTCTGTACTATATAACTATCTAAATAGTTCTCTACTGCTGAACCCTCTCACAGTTCTCCCAACCAAGATACCAGGATTGGGCAAGTTCAAGAGTCTCCCCTTATTAATGGGCAGAGATGAGTAAGGGGACAAGGGGAAATTCCAACAAGACAGGAGAAATACTGTCACAACCACACAAAGCTACAAGTCTAAGTACAGCAATACAAATATCCAGCAGGGCAGTACATTGATCAAATGCCTTGTTTTGGTTTGGGGTTTTTTTTCCAAAATGGCTCCCTTCTTTCTCTTGCCATTTTCATCACTTTCTTTTGTACCTTTCTTGCTTTGAAGTGGTGACAGAAGCTAGGCTTGCAGTCAGCCTTTCACTCTACCACCCTGCTGGACATTCCTCCTTCTTTAAACAACCTTCAAGCTACCACATAAAGAAAGCCAAGAAAGGTAAATCACCAAGGACCCATAAAAAACTTTTTACAGGAGCATAAATGTATCTTTCATATAAGAATTAGCATATTCAAACAAGTATGGAAAAATATACAGAAGTTGCTTGCTCTAGTAACTGAATTCATTTTAATGCTAAATTCTTCATTAGCCTCCTTAAAAAGAAATTATCTAAATTTCAGATTTGTTCATTAATCCAGAAGCAAGACTTTTTTTGGTAGTGATGCTGAAATAACTTCTCATGTATTCCAGAAAATAATGCTGAATCACTCAAAAGTCTTTGAGTTAGAATTAGAAAGAGTCTCTAAGCACCTCCATTCCCTCAAAATCAAAAGTCACAAGCATCATGATTTTTAATTTTTTAACATTTTAAGTCTGAATGACACAAAATCCCTTCAGCCAGCAAGTTGATGAGATTCGAGGTCTACACCTATGATCAGTCATTCTTATGACTACATTATTGTATTCAGTGATGGTGAGCTTACTGAAATAAGTAATACTCCCCATTTCCAGAGAGAAATACAATAGCCAATAGAAGACAAGACTTACATGATCCTTTTCATATTTCATTTGACAAGCTGAAGCATTTTGATCACAGCCTGGAATTGGGTTCAAAGGTCGACAAATATTTATATAGTATTTCTTCCATGTGCTATGTTCCCCCGAGTTGTCCATTGCATACCAGTTTCTGCCACTACTATCTTCAGACTTTGCCAAACTAAAATTTCAAAATAAATCATGTCTTTGAACATCACATATAACAGGAAAATATATGCCCAATTTCAAAGAAAAAATCCCCTATCGTTCAAAGTTAATAAAACTTGCTTAAATGATATGGTACTATATTAGCTACTGATCCCTATCACTACAAATAACTGCTTTTAAAGTTCCATTAAGGACATAATGAATCTCTAAAAACCAACTGATCTGAAAATATACAAAAAATCATTGAGCGTATTCATCCTATGAAGCTAATTTAATTACAACCAATTTATTAAGTACCTCCTATCCATAAAGACTGAAAGAAGATTTAAAAAAAAAAACACATAGACTGTTTTAAAGTTTACAATCTAATAGCAGAGAGGTGAAGAGGAAAAAGGTACATAGACAAATTACTTACTAACGGGAGAACATTCTGCAAGCAAATGAGAGATCTAGGCAAAATACTAAGAGAAAATTGTTGAGGGAGATGTCACTTTCAGCTGATGGGGAAGAAGTAAGGCTTTAAAAGGAAGCAATGGTACCCAAGTTGTTCCTTGAAGGAAGGGAGTAACTTTATACAGAGGCAGGAAATGGATTCTACCACTGAACCTTCATTGTGACACACAATGGCCATTAATATAACAGGTCTCCTACCATATACCATATCTATCAGAGTTGCTGGACTTGGAGTCAGAAAAGTCTCGGTTCAAATTTCACCTCAGACATTAGCTAGATTATTCTGGAAAAGTCAGTTTTAGTCTCACTATGCCTCAGTTCCCAAAACTTTAAAAATGTAAGGGTTGCATTCTATGGCCTCAAAGTTCTTCTACCTCTAAACTTTCGATTTTTTAATCCAAATTCCCATTTTGTTCATGTACATGCAAAATTAACTACTTCTGAACATCAGTTCAGGTGCATATTCATTAACAATTTCTAAAAGACCAGACATAATCACCTGCACCCATTCTAGTGAGCAATAGAAAGCCACAAACTACCCTACCTGGATAAATCATATTGCTCCAGGGTTTGGGGATCCGTCACCATACATTCCAGTGGCTCCTCTGGACATGCAAAACTAGTGTACCACCTAAAATTATAGGTGGAATTATCTTCTTCCTATGAAATTATAATGGGGACAGCAAATGGAAGAAGACATTAAAACCTTTCAGGTTAAGGCACAGCAAAAAAGAACATAAGCATGCTTTCTATTAATTTATAAAATAAGTAAAACCTATTTTATTCTTAAAGTATCACAAATTAAGCAGGGATTCCAGGATTTTCTTCATATCATCACTGCTAAAGGAGAACGAGAACATAAGAGCCTTATGTTTTATACTATAAAATTCTGTAGCATTCCATACTATGTACACTGTACTAAATACCATCTGGAGCTTAAGTGAAGGCATTCATGACACCAAATGACTTAGAAAATGAATAGCACTAGTGTACTCTGGCAAAAGTAAAAGAAGCAATTCAGATCCATAGCAGACTAGAATTTGGCCAGGAAACCAGACTAATAGCTCTACTTCTAAGAAAAACATCATGACAGCTTCCTGGATAAGTTTAGGGGAAAAATATACAGCAGTTAGCATCATAGGTTATGTGTAAAGAACTCTGTGGTTCATACTTTCCCTACTATTCATGACATTTCACTTGTAATTCAGAAATGTTACAGTAATTTCATTAACATAGTACTTAGCCTTCCCCCTCTTTTAGCTATTCTTTACTTTTCATATATAAGACGTACTTCTTACCTGGTACTCTGGGACACCCACTCCAGCATCTCTATCACAAAGGAAAGTGATAAGTGTAGCTCGTGGTGTGTGTTTTTCATCATTGTAAGGTGTACCATTTTTGTAGCTCAATTGAATCATGCCATCATAATAAGAAAGGGCAGAACTCTTCATTCCCAGATTCCAAGATTTCACTTGACTAAAAGAAAAACCAACGCTCTCTCAAAAGAGAAATTAAAAGCAGTAACATTTTTGCAAAAGAAACATTAATTGTTCAAGGTACTGTTCTCTTTAGGGAAAGAGATATTACCCAACAGTAAGGAAATACACATAAAGTGCACATTAGCTACCTTTCCTTAGCTGCTGAGGTGTCTAAAGTAGAATTTCACTAATCATAATGACAATAATAACCAACAACTTTTTCTTTACCATAACCTTACAAGTTAACAGTTTCAGGTTTTCACACCAAGACCAGTGCCTGAATCACACATCTCTTCAAGGAATTTTATTTGTAATATTATAAAATAAGTTATCATGATACTCAAGTAACAGATTTTCTTTGTATGACCAAAACAAAGTTTTAAACATAGGGTAGGCTTCAGTTTTTACCAGAAGACTACAAACCACTCCTGCTCTAAAATATATTTTGTAGTATGAAACCCTCAAAGCATCAATCACTTAAAAGTATACTGAACAGAACAGAAACTACTTGCCTTTTTTCCACTTGGCATGCTCCTGAATTTGGCTGACAAATATTTTGTGAGACAGCACCACAAACATTTATATAGAAGTTATATTTTTCTGTTCCAACAGAATAGTCCCCATTTTTCTTAGTCAAAGGTGACAAATCAAAAGAAAATCCTAAGTATAAATAAAAAATCAAGACACATATCATAATTAAGACAGATTTTTTTTTGCTTTTTTTTGGAGGGCAGTTAAAATGACTTGCTCAAGGCCACATGGCTAGTTTTTGTGTTAAGTATCTGAGGTCAGATTTGAACTCGGATCCTCCTGACTCCTGAGCAAATGCTCTATTCACTGCACCACCTAGTCGCCCCAGGACAGATATTTCTTATAGTGGTTCCATTTTTATACTCAACTACCATCTTTGTTAAAAAGAACTAATTCTATGGGAAAAGTAGTCATCAAAATTATGTGTTTAATGGGTTAATTTTTTCAATTAACCCTGATGTGAAATCAGCACAAATTCAATTGCCTTTCCTTGATTTTATTCAGCACTTTATACATAGTAGGCAGGTGAATGAAAACAATGTATTAAGTGCTTACTATTTGGCAAGAACTGCTTTGCTAAATGTTTCAGATACAAACAGACAGTCATTGCTTTCAAGAAGTGCATACTATAACTGGGAAAAATAACATTACCTAGAAGAGCTCAGCTGCAGGCAGATGGCAAAGGAGTGGGAGTGCTTAAGACGTAGGAGGATACCTGACCAACCAGAACAGACCACCACCACTGGCAAGTGAAGTAGACCTACTCATTGGTCAGAGTAAAGAGGCAATTCTCTCTGGCAGGACTGGGGATAAAGCATCTGGCTAGGAAGGAATGCTGAAAGGAAGCATTGCCAGAAAGAGTGGGGGTGGACTCTAAGGTAGGAAGAAGTTGGGTGCCATTTGGGTACTACTTAAGTAGAGCAAAACTAATGTTAGGTCTTGACAGACTTTATAAACTCTGTATCTTAGAAAAAAAAACCCTTATTTCCAACATCATTAACAAGAAGCCACAATCATATAACTTCACCAGATTTCCAAAAACTAGATCTCACATTTTATGATTCTAAATGTAGTTCCATCAAAAACAAAAGGGGGTAGGGCCAAGATGGTGGCATACAAGCAGGAAAACTCTGTAGCACCCCCCATAACCACCTCAAAAACCTATAAAATATGACTCTAAACAAATTTTAGAGCTACAGAACCCACAAAGTAACAGAGAAAAACAAATCTCCCACTGAAAGCAGCTCTGGCAGGAAGGGTTCATTGAAGAGAGCTAGGAGCCAGGCCCAGCCCCATGTGAGCCTGTGGTTTTAGCCCCAGGGCAGGCCAAGCAGAGGCTGCAGGGGACTTTGGGAGAGTGAATCACCAACAGCAGTGGTGGTTTCCAGAATTATCAACCCATAAAGGCCAAAGAAAAAATGAGAGGTCAACGTAGAACTCTGTGGGAATTGGTGGTAATAGAGGAGTGGGTCCAGACCTGGCCCCCAGAGCTAGAAGTGGCAGAGGTGCAGCGGCCCTGCAGCCGCCTCCATGTGGCTGCCTCAGAGCTCCTGGTCTGCAGATTGTAGGGGGACCAAGCAAACATTCAGAGTAATTGCTCTTGCTTTAACCTGCCTGGATCTGGATTGTGGTCTTGGGTGGTGAACTGGAGGTGTGTGACCAGTGAGCCAGAGTTTGTGGGGGCTGCAGAGACAGTGCCCTCCTAATAGCTCCAGTAGCTGCAAAACCCCAGCAATTTGGGACAAAGTTCTCCTCTCTGGAAGCAGAGTTCTACTGTGGCAAAGACCTCAAAAGTCAAGTAATTGACTGGCAACATGAGCAAGCAAAGGAAGCAAAGCAAGCACAGCAATCCCAACTTTATATTCTTTGGGGCGGGGGGGAGGGGGACAAAAAAGGGTCAAAGCATGGAACAGGAGGAAGAAAACACAGTCAGAACTCCTACACCAAAAGCTTCCAAGAAAAATATGAATTGGTTACAGGCCATGCAGGAGTTCAAGAAGGATTTTGGAAATCAAGTAAGAGAAGTGGAAGAAAAATTGGGAAAAGAAATGAGAATGATGTAAGAAAATCATGAAAAGAGAGTCAACAACCTGAGTGAAGAAAATAACACCTTAAAAAATAGAATAACTCAAATGGCAAAAGAGGCCCAAAAAAGCCAATAAGGAGAAGAATGCCTTAAAAAGATGAATTTGTCAGATGGAAAATGAATTTCAAAAGCTCACTGAAGAGAATAATTCCTTCAGAATTAAAGTGAAACAAATAGAAGCAAATGACTTTATGAGAAATCATGATACTATTAAACAGATCCAAACAAATGAAAAAATAGAAGGCAATGTGAAATATCTCATTGGAAAAACCACTGACCTGGAAAATAGATCTAGGAGAAAACATTTAAAAATTATTGGACTACCTGAAAGCCATGATCAAAAAAAGAACCTAGAAATCATCTTTCAAGAAATTCTCAAGGAAAGTTGCCCTGATATTTTAGAACCAGAGGGCAAAATAGAGGCTGAAAGAATTCACCGATCACCTCTTGAAAAAGATCCCAAAAAGAAAACTCCAGAATATTATAGCCAGGTTCTGAAGTAGCTAGATCAAGGAAAAAAATATTACAAGCAACCAAGAAGAAACAATTCGAACATGGAATATTCTTGTGGAAACATAATCAGGATAACACAGGATCTAGCAGCTTCTACACTAAGGGATCGAAGGGCTTGGAATAAATATGATATTCCAGAGGTCAAAGGAGCTAGAATTAAAACAAGAATCACCTACCCAGCAAAACTGAGTATAATGTTTCAAGGGAAAATATGGTCATTCAATGAAATGGAGGACTTTCAAGCATTCTTGATGAAAAAAACACAGTTGAATAGACAATCTGACATACAAATACAAGAAGCAAGAAAAGCATGAGAAGGTAAACAGGGAAAAGAAATCATAAGGAACTTATCAAAGTTGAGCTATTTACATGCTTATATGGAAAAATGATAATTGTAACTTATGAAACTTTTGCCAGCATGAGGATAATTGAAGGGAATATAAATGTATATATGTCTAAATAGGAAGATATGTGTGCATATGAATACATATGTTAGTATGTGTGTATATGTGTACAAAGGGCACAGGATCAACTGAATAGGAAGGGATAATTTTTTTTTTTTTTGCTTTGGAGGGCAGTTGGGGTTAAGTGACTTGCCCATGTTTTTTGTGTTAAGTGTCTGAGGCCGGATTTGAACTGAGGTACTCCTGACTCCAGGGCCAGTGCTCTACTCACTGCGCCACCTAGCCGCTCCGAAGGGATGATATTTAAAAGGTGAAATTGAGAGGTGAGAGAAGAATATATGAGAAGAGATAGAGAGAAACAGAATGGGTAAATTATCTCATATAGAAGAGGCAAGGGTTAACTGTTACAATGGAGAAGAACAGGAAGGTAAAAGGTGATGGGTCAACCTTACTCTCATTGAATTTGGCTTAGGGAGGGAATGACATACACACTAAATTGGCTATCTTGCCCTACAGGAGAGTAGGGGGGAAGGGGATGAGAAGGGGTATGATGGAGAAGAGGGCAGGTTGGGGCGGGGAGGGTAGTTAGAAGCACACACTCTTGAAAACGGACAGTGTCAAAGTAGAGAATAGAACTAGTGGGGGGAAGGATAGGATGGAGGGAAATATAGTCAGTCTTCCACAATATATCCACTATGGAAATGTTTTGTGCAACTACACATGCACAACCTATATTGAATTGCTTATCTTCCCAGTAAGGGTGGGTGAAGAGGAAGAAAGGGAAAGAATCTGGAATTCAAAGTTGTAAAATCAAATGTTTAAAAAAATGTATTTTTTTTTACATGCAACTGGGAAATAAGATATACAAGCACTAGGGTATGGAAATCCATCTTGCCCTACCAGAATGTCAGAGCGGGTATGGGAGAGGATATAGGAGAGAATAGATTGGGGGAGGGGGTATACAGTGGGATCAATGGTGGTAGGTAAAAGAAACATGGGGAGAAAATTTGTAACTCAAAATCTTGTGGAAATGAATGATGTAAACTAAAAACAAACACAAAATTTAATTTTTAAAAAATGTAGTTCCATCTAAAATGTACTCATATGGATCAAAAGGGTGGGAAATTATAAATATTCCTTACACAAAACTGAGTAGGTAAAAGTTATCTGGATCATTACCAAAATTACAAAACAGTTTTCACAATAATGTGGATTCTGCTCAGATACATACCCGCTTGTGAATCGGTAACTTTGCAATTTTCTCCTTCAGTCTTAGACAAAACGCAGGCAGCAGCTGTATGCCACTCAAATTCATATAAACAACCATTATCCCCCAAGTTTCTCAAAACTGGAGCACTTTCAAAATCACCTGTCAATGAGAAACAAGAATTATAACTTCCACTGTCAGAAATGCTCTTTTATTCATCCTAATAAGCCAGCTAAACCAGAATGACCTATAACTTCCAAATTAGGGTCATGATCCAATAGAGCTCTATTCTCATACTCATCAATTTATATTATTTCTAGTCTATCTGTAAAATTATAGAAGCTCTCAACTTCAATTGATAAGCTTTCGTTGTTTTAAGATATATTAAAAGGGAGTTACTATCAGGACAGTGATTAAAAAAGAAAACATGCATAATCCAAATGCCTGAACCCAAACAGAAATTCCCCTTATGGACCTTCACTCCCAAATCTCAACAAGCAGGTATTAGGCTATGGTGGGTGCTAAATAAATTAAGACAAAATTAAAACAAAGACTCCCTGCCTTTAAGTAATTGACACTCTAAAGACAGAACCATTGACACCTAGAAGAAAGTCAAATACATACAAAATAACTATAAGGTGGGGTGAGGTGAGTAGGGGATGGATATCAGGGATATGGTCCCTGAGCTAAGGCACTGAAACAAAAGTATCAGATTGCTACACAGTGAATAGCTGACAGAAAAAATTAAATGCAGGAAATGCACAAGGTCTAAGAAAGCCAAAAGAACAAATTAAAATGTTGTTTGTACCAGGCTTGCATAGAAGTGTTATGATGGTTGTGATTGTCTTGTTTTGGCCACAGTTATCACCATCAGAGTAAGAAAGTTGAATGTTTTCTTTATTCTTTACTGGAGAAGACACAAACTTGCCCAGATTTTTAAAACCTTGATCACCTAGGGAGAGAAAGGGAAGGTCTGGTCAAGTATATCTTAAACAAAAATAAAATGAAAAATAAAAAATAAAATTAATACAATGTATTAATCAAACATTCTAATGAAGGTAAGTAGAATGTACAAGTTGTATTCCTTCACCATTCAAAGTTAACCTTACCAGTAAACCAACTCTTTTTTGCAGGGAGATGGTACTCTGGATACAGTGACAGACATAGAGTCAAGGCAACCCGAGTTCAAAGCTCACCTAGAAAACTTAACTAGCTGCACATTGCTGGGCAAGAAACACCATTTTTGTCTGCCTTGGTTTTCTCGGCTCAGAAATGGGTCAAATAATGGCATCCATCTCCCAGGATTTCATATAGTAATAATCACAAGAGACAATACTGATAAAGCACTTTGCAAATCTAAAACTGCTATATAAATACTAGTTAATACCATAGCTCCTTTACCATCATGTGTCCCAGTAAAAACAAAGAATCAAGACTCAAGGACTTTCAATGTTGGGTGTATGTTTGCTTTTATTAGTGCCTATGGGAATTTTAGTTCTCTCAAGGTAAAGCAAAGAAACTGTAATTCGAAATAGACAAATAGAAATTTGAAATTGAAAGACAATAGGACAATAGCTTTGGAGTGGAGGGAATGGGGAGCAGGAAAGGGGGACAGAAGGGGGACCAGGATTCAAATCATGCCTGTCATTGTCACATCTTGGCCAAGTTAGACAACTTTTCTGTTTTATTAACTTTATCTGTAAAATTAGGGGTTGCATTCACCGGAGTCTCTAAGGCTCCTTCCAAATCTTAATCTAGGGACATATCTTCATCTTCAAAATGGTAAAAATCACTTCCAACTCTAACTCCATGAATCGCATCTTCACCTATAAAATGAAGTGGGTGTGGACACCAGCCGGTCTCCGAGGGAGAGTTAATCTAGGAACATATGAATGGGTCAGATGCGCGCACAATACGGCACGGCTTTTTCATATGCTGCCCGCCTCCCTTTCCTAGTCTGAAAGGTTTTGTATATTTGCCAAGAATCCTTATTAAGAAGGGTGTGTGCGCGCCCGGGCACACATCCCCTCAGACATCTGCAGGAAAGCAAGGAAGTTGGCAGAGCAGTCACGGCCCCTGTGGTTTACTGCGCGCTCCCTTCAGTCTCAGTGTCAGAGCGCCTCCTACTGGCCGTGTGCATGTACGTGTATGTGTAGGTGTATGTATATACATATGTACATACATATATATGTAAATGAACAAGCACGCCTTAGTCAAATATTTAAGAAGACGGTGCTTCAGAAAGACCATAAATTTCTTCCAAAAGGATAAGAGCTTCACAACGAGCTTTTAATCTCAATTTCTGTCCTTGAAGCATGTACCAAATGCGTAATTTCCGGCAGTCAACTGTTGTTATCAAAAAGTGCCGCCAAAGCGCTGCCAAAACGCCGAAGAACCAAGGGAAAAAAAAACCACTAAGCCAGGCGGTAATCCCGTACTCCTGATTGGAACGTCGCAAAGAAACCAACTGCGGGCCTCGGACATGCTTTTGCACCTGAATGTACACCTGCCGGAGTCAAGTTTTAGGAATTCTGAAGGTCCGCATTCCCATACAAAAGCCCGCTGGTAGGCGAACCACTGGGGCACACCATACCACGTGGTCTACCGCAGCGTCACATCCGCATGCGACAACTTTCTGGAGTGATCTCGCGGTGGTCGCGACTCCACGTGCCCCACAGCTCTCCAAAGTTCTAAGAGGGTGGGGCCGTACACCATGCCCAAAGAGGCGTAGGAGTCTGACACGAGGCGGCGCTATAGCCTAGGATAGGGCCGTCCGTGTTTTACCTATATCCGTTTGCTTTCTCCCAGATGATATAACTAGAGGATAGAAAGCTGAGAATGATTCTTGGTTTTGTTTTTTTTTTTGTCTTGTGTAGTCTTAAGTTATCGTTCTTCCCCCAGCCCCAGAAAGGTAGGGGAAAGGTAGAGGGGCCAGAAGAAAAGGTATTCTGTCTACACATCTATTTATCTAGTAGTAATATGTACTGGAAAATATTCTTTCCTATCTGCGTGCCTTTGGGATAGACTTAGCTACGTATCTCTACATCTTACTACTATATAAAATACTTCTAACCCTTCCATCCCACGTATACGTAGCAACAGGGACGCAGCCTGTTCAAAATGAAATTGCACTAAACTGGCTTCTTATCAAGAACCTGGACTCAAGTACCAGCACAGACACCTAGTACAAGGGAGGATTTCAGGGCTGAGGTGAGCCCTGCTTGTGCTCGTTATGCCCCGGAGCAGAGCGGCTGAAAACTGAGGTGACTTGCTCGAAGGGATGCCAGAGGCGGGATTCAAACCCAAGCATTCCACCTTTCATTTTATAAAGAGAGACGCTTTGGCCAAGTAGACCGAGTTCATCAGAGGAAAATGCTAGTGGAAGACAGGTCGAATAGGTGTAGGTATAGAACAGGTCGAACAGGTATAGGAACATGGATTATACCTGATAGTGGAGTTCTAACTCCTCTCCAACTTACCTACTGTTGCTTAGAGTATTCCTGGCATCAAGATGGATTATCTGTCCACTATTCCATTCAGTTTCACTCATATAATGTGTTATTATACAGAGTTTGTTATTATATATAGTTTGGAGACCGTGGTCAGCAACTTGGAAAAGAGGGGCTCGAGAAGTAAGCTGTGCAATTGTTTGCAAAAAATTTAAGCTAAACCCATCAAAGTGACAAGAGACTGCCATAGAGGAATAGCACCTTCAAAGATTCAAGAAGAAAGGAACTAGGGAAGAAGGGAAGCTGTCAGGATAATGAGTACAGCCCTACAATCAAGAAAAGTCAGTATAAAGGAGGAATTCTAAGATATGTCAGAATGTTTAAGAGAAGCTTACAAAGAGCATGAGGAAAAAGTGGGGGGACATGGCAAACAGTGGTAACCTTCTAGATAGCCTTAGAATGGTGGGAACAGAAATCACATTCCAAAGCATGCAAGATTAAGTGGATGATGAAGTGGAGACAGTAGTAGAGATTACTTTTACAAGTTTAAAAATAAAAAAGAAGCAGAAATGGAACTGGTAGCAAATTACTATGTAGGAAGTCAGCTGATTTTTATTAAACTTACCTTAATGGGAAAGAACTTTAAAGGAGGATGCAGTATATTTTTAAAGCAAATTACTATACTCCACCAATCATGGAGAATGTTTCTCCTCCCTTCTGAACTTCCTCCTCACCAAAAAACAAAACACATGGCACCCAGAACTGGATAAAACTCTAGATTTGTAATGACTATGGTAAAGAACAAGATTTCTCCATGTTGGGGGTGGAGGGCGAGGAGGCTTTACCCTAATCCATATTAATTATCTTAGAAGCAAAACAGTTTGTCTTTTAAATTTAAGGTCTCTGTAATCCGTGGGGGGCCTATGGGTATGGAACACTTACTACCTCTGTTTCACTCTCTTCCATTTGAATAAAAAATAACAACTGTGAAACTACAAAATGGGGACAGTATGATAGTATGGTGTAGAAAAAAGTTTTAATTTTAAAACTTTAAATTTAATTTTAAAATTATCTGCTTTGACCCAGGAAATGTACATTTTCTACCATGGTCTACATACATCTTGGAGACATTGGGAAGAACCACCAAGATAAGTTGCTAAAAACCAGCAACTATCATCTTTGAACAGCTATTTCCTAAGGCACTTAGGGGATTTTCTTCTGTCTCCTTAGAGCCTTCAGAAACAACCAACTTTACTATGACAGGCAACAAACAACCTAAATAAACAGCCCAGAAATGACTTTGAACGTTTCATTTTAACTGTTTCAATTTCATCTTTCACCCCCTTCTCCCCGATATTTTGTGAAGAAAATAAGCAGGCTGCTGAGTTTTACTTGATACTTGGTGGGAGTCACAAAATAAGTATAACTCATCTTTTGGAAATCTGCCCAAAAGGCTCAACAGCAGAGGGTGGATTAGGGATTGCTTGGTAACTTCCCCACAGTGCCATACTCTACCTGAAGGTAAACTATATAGAGTGTCTTAGAACTGAACCTTGACAGGGGCATGTATTAAAATAAAAATAAAACATCACAGGCTGTGGTTCTATCATTACAACTTTATTTTTAATTCCAGGGTTTGGTCCCAATCAAGTTGTTATAACGATCTTGTGTGCATCTTTAGATGTTCAAAGACAAGAGAAGAATCTATAAAATGTATTGAAAATATTTCCTATAATAACCCTAGATCTAAGGCATGTATTTCATAGTATCTCTATGGGTATTGTGTTTGTGTGTTCATAAGTATCTGGATAAATAAAGTACTAAAACAAAAAAAGTCTGAATGAATTGGAAGGTCAAACTAAATTAGTACAACCTAGTCCCAAAAAGCAAAAAATGAATATAGGCAGTGTCCACAACTCATTTGGTGCAGCATTTAAGAAAGGACAGTAGCAAACTAGAACATCCTGAGGAGGGTTAACTGGATGGTCAGAAGACTACAGAGGCTGTCACATGAGGGTAAGCAGTGATTGAAGCAATAGGGGATATTTATAAACCATGGGGAAAAGAAGGCTTAGGAGCAAATATGACAACTGTCTTCAAATATCTGAAATGGTATCAAGTGGAAGAATTAAGACTTGTGCTTCTTAACCTCAGATTAGAATTCAGGAGCTGTGGTTACAAGTCACAAAGAAACACAGATATTTTAAAAATAATTTTTATTTTTTATTACAAATTCAATACAAGCATTTCCACATGTAAAGAAAAAATAAGTGTGTGTATATATATATATATATATATAAAACCATGAATCTCTAAGGTTTACAGCTTGCTTTTTAAAAAATACATACTTAACTCATCACAGTTTCAAAGCTGTATTTCTTGAGCATCTCCTTCTGCACTTCTTTTCTGTTCATTTTTAAAATAATATTTTACTTACCCCTCTTTTCTTTTGGCATTACTACTACTAGTTCTTTCTTCCAGAGTTCCTCTCCAAACCCCTCCACAAACTTTTCTTCCATAATTCTCTGAGAAATAAAAGGTCTAACTTCTTTTAAATTCACATAAACATACATTCATATGCAGATTTTGGGGCCAATACAAGACTGGTCCTCCATTTAAAAAATATAACAGATAATGAGGTCAACATTGCTTAAGTACCAAAAGCAAAATTCCGAGGAAGGATCCCAAAATTTCAGAATATCAGGGGTATTTTCAACAGAAATAATAACAATCGGCTTAATATTGAGGGTTGAAACACTAGTATCAAAGAAATTAAAACTAAGCTATTAAAAGCTTAAAACTGTACTAAGACGTTTTGGCACACCCTGAATATTTCCATCCACTGAGAAGTAGCTAAACAAATGGTAGTAAATGAATATAATGCCATAAGAATCAACCAAAGACACACAAACTAATGAAAATTGAAGGAAGCAGAAGCAGGTTGAAACACAGAATGACTGCAGTAATTTACATGCAAAGAACAAGAAGAAAACCATCAAAACTGAATGCTATGAAACGACAATGAACACTCCTGGCTCCAAAGAAGAAGGCACCACCCCCCTCTTTTTTCCAGACATGCTGGGACTATGGGAGTGGAACTGTATATGATATTGGAGTCAGATGTGCTGATTAATATTCTTGAAATGTTTCCCTTTTTTTCTTTTTTGCTGTGTGTTGCCATGGATGAATTTCAAGGGGGAGGGAGGGTGTATAGGACAGTAAATGTTAGTAACTAAGCACAGATGAAAACAAAAGCTACCAATAAAACGATAACTTTGATGACAAGGAAAATCCCATCAGAATCAGTTGATATTCTGGTGAGGTTTGATCAACTCAGCCTTTTTCAACAACTTTTTTTTTTTTAATGCTTTAGTAAGAGGGATAGCTTGCAGGTTAAGGAAAGGGACATACACAAAAAAACAAAGGCAATATTCATGTAAGGGAGCAATAAAATATATGTTTAAAATAAATATTATTTCAAAAACATACACCATTCTGTAATATAGTATCCTCAAGTGGAATAAAATATCTTTTCTGTACTTTGATAAAAATCACATTGATCCTGCTCTTTCATAATGTAAAAATTTTGAAAAAATGACTTTTATAACTCCCCATTATTTGGAAGTACATCGTCTACATCAAAGGGTGTCAAACACACGTGTGACCTGCAACACTCCAGAGTGCAGCTGAAATTAGATTAACATATAATTGAGAATTTTTTTAAATAAAAAAATACAATAGAACATATATATTGTCAATATGTGGTTTTCTAAGTCCATATGCAACCTGCAGGAACCCTTACATAGTTTAGTGACACCCCCCCCCATTTCTATTTGAATTTGATATGCACTGATCTATATAAATGTTGGTGTGACAAACATGCACCACATGAGCAATTCCTGTGAAGATTCTCTTTCACTTAGTCAACATTTTCCAGAAGATTCTCTGAAACCAGATTAGTATTCTCAGCTGATTTATCAACAATTTAGTTAATATATCAACAATCGTATTAATAAATATGCAAGAGCATTAAATAGAGAAAAGCATTTAATTGTTCACTTGTTTCACCTGGAAATATAAAAAGTTCAAAAACTTTGACATTAACTCCAGTATTTTGTTTTTTAAAGTTTTACTAAGATGTAAAAATTTTTCTATCTTTGGGGTTAGATGAGAGACCGTTATGAAATCCTGCAAAATAAAAATTTGTCCATAACAGCTTTATTTTTTGTTCTTGTTGATCAACGTTTGGCTCTAAACAATGTATATTTACATACACCATGGGGCTATAATCTAAAGATATGAAAATATCATTCCATTTGTGACAAGTTTCATTTTCAAAGAACTATCTTTTTTGTGGTGAAGATTGTGTCTCCTAATCTTGTCCAGCATAGAATTATAGTGGCCACTCATAAGCCTGATACCAGTGCTAACCAGCATGGAAGCTTCCATCTGATGCATTTCTCACCCCCTCCTTAAGCAGCCTAGTGGTTGTTCCCCACCCCAATCCTCCCACTCCCAAGGGCTCCACCATATTGGTGTTAGGCTGAGTGCAGACAACCAATTGACTGTAGCTCCGCTGCAGCTCAGAACTCGTTCCACCAAAATCCACCAGCTTCAGCCACCTGGGAGCACGGATTATAGCATGTACCCCTACACTCAGCTAAGAAGTCATCTTTAAAAGGAAATATACAATATTATTGATTAAGACAATGACATTTCACTGACTATGAAGTGATGTTAGGTTTCTTCCTATGAGTAATGCCCATAATTACCTTTATCTGTGGTCTAGACCTATGACTCAGTTTGAAAACAACCTCCACTGAGGTAAATATGACATTGAAGAAGCAATCAGCAATTACTTCTGGATAATCCAGAATATTGTACATACCCTCCACCAGTGCATCAATGTAGATGAGTAACTCAGTCTTAGAGTATCTGGGGCAATGACAGGTTAAGGGACTTGTTCATAGTCACACTGACAACATGTACAGAAAATAAATTCTTCTAAGGCAGGAGATGTTTCTTTTTTTGCCTTGGTATCCCATTACCTATTACTGTGCTGACACACAGAAAACATTTAGAAATGCTTAAACTGAATTAAATGTGTGAGAAGCAGGACTTTCTTAGGTCTTCTTCTCAACCCCAGCGTTGGCTCTTTACCCATAATACCATTTTGCCCCTCATTGTAGTCAGTCTATTTTGCCTTGCAGCCATAATCTAGGCTTTTATGTATGAAGACATGAAGTAATGTTCAGAGATTTTATACTGGGAAAAATAATACCTGGTTGTTCCCCCACTTTGCCCAGAACACCACAACATTCACACTATATATGTATATAGCCATAAACATATAAAATACAAGACAATTTGGCTAGGTTTCTCTGAGAAGTTAAGAGATTTCTCAGTCTATAATTTAAAATAGAAAATCTTTTACATCTTTTAGCTTTGTGAATTTTTTTTAAATGAATGCTCTGATTAAAATTCAGTCTTGATTCAATCCATTACTAACTGCTGAAACACTAGAACTTGTATGCCATTACCTGATTTTAGGGAACAATGGAATACACTATTTGAAACTGTGCCCATCCCAGACAAATCCAGGTTATGTGACCAGCTGGATAAAGGCTCTTATATTTGGTTGTTCCTTAAGCCACAACTTAAGAAAAGACCTGAGTGATTAACTGTAAAAGCACAGTTAATCTATACGACTGTCAACAATACTGTCTTACGATCACAAACACAAGAGTGTTAAGGGACAGTGTTTTCTTTGTGGTTCTTTATGTTAACAGCCTTGCCAAACACCTCCTACCTACAGCCCATCTTTATTTCTGACCCTTAACTGCAGCCTCAGTCAGAGAAGCCTTCTCTGAGAATCAAAGTTCACAGAGCATCACAACCATATAACTTCTGAATAAGATTTTTATGTCTCTGAAAAAAACAACCAAACCCATTTAAAGAGATAAAGTTTTATAAGCCCTAGAAGAAAGCTACCACAGTGTTTTCTGGGGATGTTATACTCACCAACAGAACATATAGCTGCATCTTCTGGGCAACCTTTGGCCCTTCCTTCCTGAAGTACTTTGTGACAAATATTGATGAAAATGTGTTTCTTTCCTGATTCTACGTGGCTGCTGTCCACAACTTCCCAATTTTTCTCCAATTCTAAAACAGAAAAGTTTACTTTCAGCCAAAAACAATAGTCTTACTAAGTCACCACCACCACAATTAATCTAAACAAAATTAAAAGTTAAATTTCAATAACCTATACTAGAAACTTAATCCAAATAAAAAACAGATGAGATTTTCATGATTCTATTTTAATGTCACTGAAATATATCATGTCACTGGAACAGGCTTTAAAAAAGAGGGATGGAGTGGGGGAAGAGACTCAACATAGTTCTTCAGAGTCCCATAATAAGTTAGCTATTATGTAGGAAACTGAAAAGCCAAGGAAGAAGCTATATGGAAATAAAAAATCCAAGCTGTTTTTTTGCAAGTTTGTGAAAAAAAGATGTGATACATCAACATGGCATCAAGTTTTAAATCTGATTCTTCAGTCACAGTTTTCAACCTTTTACATCACCAAAAAGTTATTAAGCGCCAAGAAGATCCTTTGGGAAAAAAAAAAAAAGTGTGAGACACAGCCCTACCCTCAAGGGGCTTACAACAGAGTTAAAGGGAAAGGGTGTGCATCAAACAGTGGGCCCATTCCTTGGCAGAGAGGTTACTGGCGAGGGCTGTAAAAAGAGCACATTTTCTGACATGGTCAATATTTTGCCTGACTATGCTTAATTGTTACTAGAGAAGGTTATCTGGTATGTGTGTGAATGGGGAAAGGAAGAGAGAGTCAGAAGGAAGAGAAGTTTAAAATGTTTCACTAACACATTTTTTAAAATATACAGAAGTTCAGAAGGAAACACAAACTAACAACAATTTTATGGTACCATGCTAAAAAAATGCATACACTTTTTTAAAAAAGTTATATAATGGGTTTGTGGCTTCATATACAATCCCCTTTTCCTCCTTATATATTGAAATGTCCATGCTGGCCAATTTTTATGTTAATAATAAAAAGGGAAATTTTTAAATAAGATCTGCCCACAAAAACATAAAATATAAGATTCCAGATGTCAACAATAAATGAGTGACAAAGACAGTGTGCCCTTTATCAAAACAAAACCTCTGAAACAGAATCAAAGACTGCAGTAATCCTGCAAGAAGTCAATCTTTCTTAGCCACAACAAGCTACAAATCCAAGTGTGACAGAAACAAAAATGGCCCCCACTTTATTTAGCACTTCTGAGGTTCAGAAAGTGCTTTCTTCACAAGTTTGTGAGGTCAGTTATCATCCCCATTTTACAAATAAGGACACTAAGGCTCACAGAACTTACATCAACGACTAACAAAGGCTATCTAGTTAATTAAGTGGTAGTGCAGAAAAATGTATTATTTCCACAGTGATCTGATAATCATATAGAAATAACCACAACTAATGACACCAATAATCTTGAAATAAAAAGATTAGACACACACACACACTGCTGATGTAACTGATATGCAGATGTGCCAGAAGGTTTCTGAGCAGGTTAGAAAATTAAATGAACATTCACAAGAAGAAAGGAAGCACTTCAAGTCAACAAAGTACAACAAGTGTAAGCACTTTACTATACACTTGAATCTAAAGTGACCATAAAACACACCAGTTACATAAGTCAGTGGAGGTATAGGATAAAAAATACAGAACATATGCGTATACACAAAGGACTCTTGATTTGCATACTGCTTTTATATATATATATATATATATATACACACACATACAAATACACATATGCACAGACATGTTATGTAATGCATGTGTTTATATGCATGTGAGAAATTAGGTTTCACTTCAAAAAGGAACGTTTCCTTTTAAAAAAATCCTAATTTTTAAAAAGAAACTTAAGACTTTCTGGTCCAAAACCTGTGATAAGCTATTGGAGCTTCAGACAATTCACTTTATGTCTGCTTCTGTTTATTCATTTTTTAAACTGCTATAAAATATCTACTCTATTTTATAGTTTTGTGAAGATAAAATAGTAAAAAAAAAAAAAAATGAAATAAAGGTGAAAATCTGAGTAATGACAAGATCTATACAAACCTAAGACCACAAGACAAGAAGTTACAGAAGGTAAATTTCTTCTCAATTTAATTATCCAAAGCTGTAAATGACCTTGGGCAGGTGACTTAGCCTTTCTGGACCTACTTCCTCCCTACAACACGTGGAACGTGATTTCCTCCTCTCTAAGGTCTCTTTGCATCCCTAAAATTCAATATATTCAAGTACCAGGTAATTATGGGAAGAGAGGTTAAGAGTCAGAAATATATCCATTCATCCACTTGAAAGAATTGGGGGAAGGGGAAGAGAGGGAGAGAAGAGTATAAATGCCCACAAGAACTATACCTGAGTGACGAACCAATGAGGACAAATCATATCGCTTGTTCCCATCGGTGACTCTACAAAGAAGATCTTCTTTCTCTTTGACACAAGCATATTTTGTATCCCATGTGAAAAAGTAGGTACAGTCAACCTCACCCGTGAACACAGGAGTTCCTTTTCCATCATTGCCTATAGAGGGAAACAAGTACACCACACACATACAACATGTGATTACAGTCAAAATCTTAGCATCACAAATGGTGAGGGAAAACAGTACAGTATTTCTTGTCCAGTCATAAATCCGTATCTAGGCTATATTTCTGCCAAGTGTAAATGGCATAGATATGTATATGACACAAATGTAGAAAACACCACATATTTTTAGAAAATGTTCAGTGAAGAAATCTAAAAGACTAAAGGGTAACAAGTAGATATTATGGTAAGGCCAATCCAACTGCCAATACTAACTTTTCTGAAAGTATACTTCCATCATACACATTCCACAATTCAGTGTTTCCTAAAAGCCTCACCATGCATCCTTCAAGGCCACTCTATCCACACCTTTGGTGATTTTGAAGAATTCCATCCTATCTGCTCTTTAATTAAGAAGAAATTGTTCACTTTGACTTCCTTCATTATGTCAGTTTATCTTATCCAGACTGTTTATAGTTTCACTTATCTCCTTCAGGCTCAAACACTAGAATAATACACATTATTTTAGGTGTGAATACAATAGTTTTTGCCTCTTATCACTTTAATCCAATTTCTCTCCTGATGATGTATGGTATTTTGTTGATAAGCTGTATATCATGCCAATGTCTTCACTAAACAGTCTGATTACCAGTTCCCTTTTTTGAGAGATTACTGGGAAGTCTGGAACCTATCATTCTCAAGTTAGTCTAAAGCATGTTTCTCTGACCCAATAATACTACTATTAGGTCTGTTTCCCAAAATAATCAGGCAAAAAGGAAAAGGATCTATATATTCTAAAATATGCATAGTAACCTTCTCTGTGCTGGCAAAAACTGGAAATTGTGAATAAGTTGTGGTATATGTTTGTGATGGAATACATACAGCTGTGTCATAAGAAATGAGGAGCAGGCTGACTTTATGAGAACATAGAAAGATCTGTACAAAATAATGAAAGTGAAATAAGCAGAAACAAGAGAACACTGTATACAGAAACAGCAATAGTGTTGGAAGAATAACTGAATGACTAAGCTATTCTAAGATATATGAATATAAATATTTAAATCAACTACCAAGAACCTATGAAGAAAAAGATGCTATCCACCTCCAGAGAAAGAACTATATGTAACCATGTATTATATTAGGGGGTTATGTGTGTAGTGTTGGCCTTCTCTAGTGCAGGGTTGGGAGACAAGAGAAACGGCTTGGAACTCAAATGTAACCAAAAGAAAAAATACAAACACACACACACACACACACACACACACACACACACACACACACACACACCCCCCTTTGTAAATATTATCTTTGCCCATAATAATGTTTATCTGCTACATATACATATATATAAAGATATATTCCTGCGACTTACAAACACTAGACAGGCATTTTGCTCATTTGAAAAAACTTGAAAATAAGTCTTTGCAAAGTTATGCTTTTGACCACATGAGATTCTTTTTCAAATGATTTACAAAAATGTTAAATGAAAGTTTCAGTACTGATCACTAAGAGACCCTGCTATTATTAACACTTCTCCATACATAGAATTCATTTATCTCCATTTTTTAATTTCTTGTTTCTAAGCTGGTTTCTTATCCACCAAGATTAATACTTTCAACTAATTTCATATTAATTTAATTATAATAACATTACTTTCTCTGGTATAATTCACAACTGCTCTTAATTTTGATAAATAAAACAAGTAAAATTTTTCCTTTTTCCTTTATACAACCATACTAAACTTCTCCACTATGTTTATTTTTCACACCCTTTACTTTTTCCTCAAGTCATCTATCAACCTTTTAAGGTTGACAAGGTGGTAAAGACTTTGGAAGGTGACACAGAAAAAGATAGGTAACTCTGACCTAGGAAGTTTATATTCAGGTAGAGGGAAAAACCTCAAACAATTGGGGGAGCGGCAGAAGGTATTCTAGCAGGAAACAAAAAAACAAATAATAAAGCATTTAAATAGCAGTCATACATGGGTTCCCAAAGGTGACCCTTTAAACATGTGAAAGAAATGGAGGGGATCCTGTGGAAAGAAGTAGAAAGACCAGATCAGACAGGTAAAGGGGTATACTGGATGAAAAGACAGAAAGGTGGGAAAGAGATTATTCCATGGGAAAGAGGTAAAGTATGAAAGTTCACAAAGTCAAATGATCCAAAGAGGCTGAAACTTCCTAAAAAGAAGTACATTACTTAGGAAACACAGTGTGTCCTAAATATATAAAATAATGCAAATATATTAACTTTTATATAAAAGTTATAACTTTTATTTTATAAAAGTTGACTTTTAGCTTTTTTAAATTCAATGATGAAATAACCATTTATTTACTCAACATTAAGTGTCAGTATTAAATGTCTTCCATGTAGAATACCTAGCTGTGCTAGGTATTAAATAAAGGAGAAAATACAAGCACAGATTAGATAAATTCTGTATAATAATACCTATTATTATTATTATAATTACTATTATGAAGGAGATACAAGACAGAAATACACACAGATAAAACTAAAACAAAGTAGATTCTAACTGTACAACAAAGTGAAAAATACTGAGTTTTGATGAGGGAAAAATCACTACCACCTGGCTAATACCAGGAAAGAATTATAACAGAAATATCTGAGATGAGCCTTGAATGATGAAGATTTCAAAGAGATCAAGATTGTAGGATTTACTTTTTTATCTATTACAACAGCACAGAACAAAATGAAAGCAAAACAACAGTTTCTAATAAGCTGGTAGCAGAGCAGCCATAAAAGTTTGGGCTGAAGAACAAAATACCTAGAGAAATACTCCTACCCATTAAGCAATGGAAAAAAAGGTTATTGGGGAGGCTAGGTGGCGTAGTGAATAGAGTACTGGCCCTGAACTTAGGAGGACCTGAGTTCAAATCTGGCCTCAGACGCTTGACACACTTACTAGCTGTGTGACTTTCGGCAAGTCACTTAACCCCAATTGCCCTCCAAAAAGGAGGGAGGGAGGCAGGGAAGGAGGGAGGAAGCGAGGGAGGGAGGAAGGAAGGAAGGAAAGAACAGATAAATAGATGAATGAAAGAATAAATAGACAGATGAATGAATGAATAAATAAATAAAAAGGTAAGTGAATAAATAAATGAGTGAAGGGATAGATAGATAGATAATAAAAGAATGAATAAATAAAGGTTATCTTACCACAGTGAATAAGGGGCTGCCTAGTTACCATTTCATTAAGCTGTCTCCTTTTAACAGAATATTATGAAGTCAAATGCAGCAAGTAGATTAAATAGAACGATAACCTCACCTGCTGTTTTGTTGCATTCAAAGTTGATGACCGTCATTCGCTGAAAGCCTGATCTGCAGGCATCTCCACCAGAATAGATTAAGGTGAGGTCTCCATCAGAGTATCTAGAATTCATTAACATAAAAGCATTTTACAGTCAAAATTATCCCACTCTCATCACTTCCCTCTCTCCCTCCCTCCATTAAGATTTCTGACACACAAAGAATTAATCAGTTTTCCACTAAGACAGCAAGTTATTTAGTGACTGTGAAATTTTTAAAGTAAGTATCAAGTAAATCAGGTCTTTTAATCATTATAACCTGGGTTAAGAATTAGATTAAAAAATTCAAAGATATTTTGCCATAAAAACTAGAACATTTCTTCTTTGTAAATAAAACTTCTGGGTTTAGTATGTGAGAAAATGCTCAAAATGAAAACATTTTAAGTCAACTATAGCAGTTTCCAAAACAATGTTCTACAAAACTAACATTCAAGAAAAGATTATAGTACCACTCTTAAAACTGGAAGAGAATTCAGAAGGTATCTGATAAAATCAGTAATTCATGGATCTAGTCCATAATATGTACAAGAAGTCATTCAACCTTTGCTTGAAAGTCTTTTTAACAGTCAATCAAGTATCTTCCAAAGCAAGCCATTGCATTTTGAGATCTCTAAATGTTAAGAAACTCTTCTCTTACAGCAAGCCTAAATCTGCCTACCGGAAACTTCCATGTTACCCTAATACACTTTAATAATGACATTTCACACCCCCAAATCTGCTAGGTCACTAGACCAGCATTTGTGAACTCTATAAACATATTTCAAACCAAAAGTATTACATGGCCAAATTAATTTGGAAACTTAACTAGAGTGGTAAAAGTCAGTACTTATTCTCACATAATCACAGGGGTCCACAACAACTTTAAAGATGAAAAGCACTCACTTAAATGTCATGAGTTGCATTGAAAATACCTTTGAGAAATTCTCTTTTCCCTGTAGTTTACTTGCACACTATAATTTAGAGTCAGACAATAAAGCTGTCATAGAAAAAACAAGGTAACTCAAAAAAACCCAAGGATTTTAATCTACTGATATAATTGCATGTTAATATAATTACATTACTAATGTAATGTAAATTACATATGAATACAATTAATATTTCTGTGACTTCTATAAAAATGATATGATTTATAAAAAATGCCAATCTTAACACAAGATCAATCATCCATACTACAAGGACAGAATTCAAACTTAACATTGAATCATTTGGGTGACTTGATATCAAAATAGTCCTACAAAAATCACAAGCCTAGTTGTAGCAGGAAGGAATGCTGGCTCAAGGACACTTTTCTGTCTACTTTATAGGACTGGGGAGGAGGTGACCTTAGATTTTTTTTTTTTAATCAAATCAGCAGAGGCACGCGTCAGCATTGCACAAAAGCCACAATCACACACCGGAGGGTCTGGTTCTGGTATTTTCCTGCCACTTTGACTTGACTTGGATCAGTCTTCTTCACCTGGCACACAGCAGCTTCTTTTTTACTACTGCAAACCTGGGCTTCAGTTTCTCCACATACATTCATATAGTAAAAATATTCTTTTCCATCTGTAGCATAGTATGGTGATTCATAAACTAAAAATAAAAAATAAAACCAAAAGGAAATACACATTTAGTTCCAAATGAAAGTTCCCTTACATTACTAGGAATCAGAAACATTTTTTTCCTTACTACATTTCACTAAAAATTCCTAATTTAAGTCCCAAACTAAGATGAATATGATGATTATAGCTAATGATTATTCAACTTTCTCGCCAGGAAATTTCTTATTAATAAAGAACAAGAGGAAGGAGTAAGGGGAAGATTATGATATACATACCTTTCTTGTGGGTGAGAGGGTTAAGGTCAATGGAGATATCATGTTGTTCACTATTCAAAATACAGGTTTTACTTTCCAAATAATCTCTGTGGCAAGCATACTCTGTGACCCATTCAATTTCATATCGGCAATTAGATTTAGCAGTAAGCTTAGGAACTGTGCCCTAACAAAACCAAACAGAAAAGAGCAGTTATTTAAAAGCACAAAGCTCCATTCATGTTTGATGAGCACACCAAAGGGAAAATAGGAGATCTGCTTTGTTCTCTGACAGCTCAACAAACAAAAGGCCAAAGAAATAAAGGAGATTAATTTGGAAATGATATGTCACTTTACAGGAGGACTCCCTAAATATTCATCTCTCTAACTGCACTTAAAATGTTAGGATTCAGTAATAGCTCAATTTATACATAACTTTCTAGGAAGTGAGTAAATTACAAGAAAGTACCTTGTACTACAGAAACAGGTTTTGCATTAGAGAAGATCTACTAAAAATATAAAGCAGATTATTTTTGATACTTGCTGGGGAGATAAGAATTTAAACTGGAGACACAGGTGACAAATACACATGTTCATATGCATGTACCTCAGAACATTAACTAGTATTAGAAAATTAAACAATCAAAAATAGAACCACATTTGAACAAATACTAGTCAAATCAGAATAAATACTAGGAAATGCAGAGGGAGCATTTTTGGAGAACAAAATGGTATCAATAGTTAAACAAAAGCATTATCCAAAGTGTAGCTAACTAAAACTGCATAAGAATATGCTACAGAGACCTGCATTCCACCTCACGTTTGTAAAGCCCAGAGAGCTGCAGTTACCTGCCCTGAGAAATTAGCTGTGTGCCCCCGCCCAGATGTCACCTATTCTCTCTGAGCCTCAACATTCTCATATGTAAAACAAAGGAGGGACTACATTTATCTCAAAGGGAACTTTTAGCTCTAAAGCCTACAAATTCATTATCCAAAATCTGAAGACTAAAAAGGAGTTAAGAAATTCTAAAAGTAAAAGGTATTGGTTTCATGTACCCATCATATGCTCCCTATGTGGGCTTTCAGAGGAAACTTAGACCTCAAGAAATATTCAAATAAGGTCAGTCACCTCAAAACCTAAGTAAGCACTTAGAATTCTTACAAACTTTGATAACATTGATCAAGTACCTAAAAGTACCACAGAACTAGACTCAATATAAAGATTCAACATGAATCCTGATCAGTGAATTTAGCGATGAACTTAAAATCAAACCTCTCCAATAACACAAAATTGTTTGCTGCCTCAAAAAATGCTACAGAGTATCAATAATCACAAAGTTAAAGAATGCTAATAAAAGAAATTTAAATTGAAGATGGTGGAGTAGAGGCACGAATTTGTGCTCATGCTCCCACCATCTCCAACACCTGTAAAATATGACTCTAAACAAATTTTAGAGCTCAGAAACCACAAAGTGACAGAAACAAATCTCCCACTGTAGGCAGCCTGGCAGGCGGACAGAAAGGGTCTAAGGCACCAAGCTGGGAGCCAAGTGCAGCCCCATGTGAGCCATGCAGACTCAGCCCCAGGATGGCCTCAACCAGAAGCACAGACCAGCCACAGCAGACTTTAGGAGAATGAATCACCAGCTATGGCAGTTTCCAGACTTCTCATCCCATAAATGCCAAAGACAAAGTAAAAGGTCAGTGTGGAACTTGGATGGTCCAGGGGAAGACAGAAGAGTTCGGTCTGGCTGCTATCCCCAGAGAGAGAAGCAAAGGGGTATGGTAGCTGCAGCTGCTGCTGTGTGGCTGCTTCAGAGCTCCTGGCCTGAAGACCATTGGAAGACAAAGCAACCATTCAGAGGCTAAGCACTATTGCTTTGACCTGCTTGGCTCTGGATCCAGGTCTTGGGTGGTGGTCCTGGGGTGTGTGACCAGTGAGCCAGATCATGTGAGGGCTGTAAAGAGGGTACCCATATAATAGTTACAGCAGCTACAAAAACTGCAGTGATTTGGGACAAAGCTCTCTCCATTCTGGAAGCAGAGCTCTACTGTGGCAAAGACCTCAAAAGTCAAGTAATTGGCTGCCAATATGAGCAAGCAACAGAAGCACAAACAGATGAGAGAATCCTTTTCTGGAGACAAAAAGAATCAAGGCATGTAGCAGGAGGAAGACATCAAAGTCAGAACCCTAGCATCAAAAGCCTCCAAGAAAAATATGAATTGGTTACAGGCCATGGAGGAACTCAAGATGGATTTTGAAAATCAAGTAAGAGAAGTGGAAGAAAAATTGGGAAGAGAAATGAGAATGATGCAAGAAAATCATGAAAAGCAAGTCAACGGCCTGCTAAAGGAGACCCAAAAATACACTGAAGACAATAACACCTTAAAAAATAGACTAACTCAAATAGCAGAGGAGGCCCAAAAAGCCAATGAGGAGGAGAATGCTTTAAAAAGTCAAATTTTCCAGATGGAAAAGGAATTTCAAAAACTCACTAAAGATAATAACTCCTTCAAAAGTAGATTGGAGGAATTGGAAGCTAATGACTTTATGAGAGATCAAGATACTATAAAACGGATCCAAACAAATGAAAAAAATAGAAGGCAATGTGAAATATCTCCTTGAAAAAACCCACTGACCTGGAAAATAGATCTAGGAGAGATAATTTAAAAATTATTGGACTACCTGAAAGCCATGATCAAAAAAAGAGCCTCAACACCATCCTTCAAGAAATTCTCAAGGAAAACTGCCCTGATACTCTAGAACCAGAGGGCAAAATAGAAATCAAAAGAATTCGCTGATCTCTTGAAAAAGATCCCAAAAAGAAAACTGCTAGGAATATCACAGCCAAATTCCAGAGTTCCCAGGTCAAGGAGAAAATATTACAAGTTGCCAGCAAGAAACAATTTGAGTACTGTGGAAACACAATCAGGATAACACAGGATCTAGCAGCTTATACACTAAAGGATCAAAGAAGGGCTTGGAATATGATATTCTGGGGATCAAAGCAGCTAGGATCAAAACCAAGAATCACCTACCAGCAAAATTGAGTATAATGTTTCAGGGGAAAATACGGTCATTCAATGAAATAGAGGACTTTAAAGCATTCTTTTTGTTTTGTTTTGTTTGTTTTTTGAAGGGACAGTTGGGGTTAAGTGACCTGCCTGAGGTCACATAGCTAGTTTTTTTATGTTAAGTGTCTGAGACTGGATTTGAACTCAGGTCCTCTGGTTCCAGGGCTGGTGCTCTATTCACTGCACCACCTAGTCGCCCCACTTTCAAGCATTCTTGATGAAAATTTGACTTTCAAATACAAGAAGCAAGAGAAGCATGAGAAGGTGAACAGGGAAAACAAATCACAAAGAATTTATTAAAGTTGAACTATTTACATTCCTACATGGAAAAACAATAATTGTAACTCATGAGACTTTTCCCAGTATGAGAATAGTTGAAGGGAATATCTATGTATACATACATATATACATATATGTACAGGAGGGTATATGTGTGTATAAATACATATGTGAGCATGTGTATGTGTGTACATGTATACACAGACATAGAGCACAGAATCAGTTGAATAGGAAGGGATGATAATCTAAAAAATAAAATTAAGAGGCGAAAGAGGAATATAATGAGAGAAGGAGAAAGGGAGAGATAGAATAGGGCAAATTACCTCCTTTAAAAGAGGCAAGAGAAAACTTACAATGGAGGGGAAGAGGAGGAAGGTGAAAGGGAATGGGTCAACCTTACTTTCATTGAATTTGGCTTAAGGAGGGAATAACATACACACTCATTTGGGTATCTTGCCCTACAGGAAAGTAGGGGGAAAGGGTATATGAGGGGAAATGATATAAGAAAAGATGCACTGGGGGAGAGAGTCGTTAGAAGCACACACTTTTGAAAAGGGACAGGGTCAAAGTAGAAAACAGAGTAAGTGGAGGCAGGATAGGATGGAGTGAAATATAGTTGGTCTTTTGCAATATAACTGCTATGGAAACATTTTGCATAACTACACATGTACAATCTATATTGAATTGCTTGTCTTCCCAGTGGGTTTGGATGAGGAAGGAAGAAGGGAAAGAATCCAGAAATCAAAGTTATAAAAACAAACAAAAAAAAAATTAAAATTAAATACCACTGAGATTCTACAAAATTGGCAAAGAAAATGAGATGACAAAATTCAACACTGCTGCAACAGACATGGAAATATACTTCAGGAAGAGTTGTGAACTTGTCCAAGCACACTGGAAAGTAATATGGAAATACACAATTTTTAAAATGTGCATACACTTTTGACTCAAGAATCCTCACTAGTTGGATTATATCCCAAGAATGTTACTGACAAGGTTTTAAAAAAAATTCTTCTCAGAATGAAAAATAGTCTTAGTTACTCTTCTTTTAAATAATGTCAAAAAAATTGGAAACTAGGTGTCAAGTAAATGGATGAATAAATAACAGTATATACCTATAATGGCATTTTATTTCACCAGAATTTACAATGAATATTAAGAATCCAAAGAAAATGTAAAGATATCTAAATAAATGAAAGTTCAATCAAAATAACAAATAACACATTGACTAGATTGAACTATGTGGTCAAAGTTAATAAAAACCACAAAAAATTTTAGTATATATGGTAAAAGAGATCAAGAAAATAAGTACAATACAGGCATGACAAAATTAAAGTCAATATATACTAATTTTGCAGAGGAATTAACAATTGGAAAGTAAGTCAAAGACATGTAAAATACCATCTTCATTGATTTCAGCTTACATATCTGTGTTTATTACATCTTTCTTATTCATTTAGTATCCGTAATTGCCAATAAAAGCCAAAATAAAATTCATACATGTATGTATTAAATGTCTCCACCCAAAAAATGGTAAGGCCTCCTCTGCCCTCCCTTGGTTATACAAAGACCCAGGTTGCATACAGTAGTTGCATAGTAAATGCTTGCTGAACTGAACTGACATAAAAATCAACTGCTTCTTGCTAAACAAAGAGGACTTTACTGTTACTTACAAACATAATGTCACAAGACTACTTTAATATTGTAAAGACTGGTAATTCCATAGATGTGTGTACTCAGCCAAATCACTCTACACCTTATTTGTTTGCTTGATGACCTCTTATAGTAAAAACAAAGAAAAAAAAACATACAAAAAACACCAACAAGAACACATCTGACTGCCAACCTTCTGGAGAACAGCCCCTTCCCAACTTACCTAGGCTACTTCTCAGACACAACAGGCCAATGCTGCACCTCATGCCATATTATAATTCTTTTTATAAAATAATTTTTTATGCTTTTACAAAAGAAAAAAGTACCACCACCACATCCATCAATAAAGTTCCCTTGATTCGGCCATAGAGTCCAACATCATGTCTTTACCTGGTATAATGACCGCTACTTTCAATAAGGAATGTATTCAGAGTTTTCATAAAAGGCAAAAATAAGTGATATATAAAGCTGGGTGTGTTAACAGCAAACCAGCCTTGATGAAACTGTATTCTTGTTTTCTCATACAAATAGTACCTTGTGCTGAATCCAATAAGCACAAGTCAGAGCCTAACAAATAAGATTTCTTAATTCACAATGAAATTCCCCACATCAAAGTCTCTCAGGTTAATAAAAATAAAAAACCAAAAAGTAAGCTGCTTGTGCCTTTGCAATGGCTTACTGTTTAGTCAACCTAACTCTACAGGTTTCATCTCAATTTTACATATCTACTTATGTAGAAACTTAGTATTTCATTGCTCTTCCCTTTACATCCAATAATGTAGAAAGATCCCAAGATATTTAAGTTGCATTATAATTTAGCAGAAGTTCTATAGACCTTTCAAGGAGTCACATCACACAAAACTTACTTCTCTTCTCACCGATGGACAAATAAATGTAATAGTCACTGCTGGAGTGTGACCTTCACAGAAAGCGGGCTGATCTTCACCTTCTTTCACATAACTAAGAACAAGCCTAATATAAAGAGAAGATATCAGATTAAAAGTCAAATACACACTTTAAATATACCATTCGCCTCCATTTACTCTTTATTAGGGTTTAATGAAAAATATTATAAGTAACTCATTTAAAAAATAATTTATTTTCTTTATTTCCAAAAAAAAGACTCCAATGGAAACTCTGAATGAGAACCATGTGGCTAGAGCCACAATTGTCTCTTTAAAAAATAAGAATAAAAAGTAACCCTCCTGCCACAGATAGAATATAAATCTTAAGAATAGAAGAAACATGGGGCAGCTAGGTGGCGCAGTGAATAGAGCACCGACCCTGGAGTCAGGAGGATCCCAGTTTAAATCCAGCCTCAGACATTTAACACAAAAACAAGCCATGTGACCTTGGGCAAGTCACTTAACCCCAATTGCCCTCCAAAAAAAGCAAAAAAGTAAAAGAACAAAAGAAACAGCTGTTCAACTTTAAAACTTAATAGCACATTCACCCTATCCCATAATCAAGCAAAAAAGCCCAAACAAGATTAACTCATTTTTAAGCCAGTAATCTGTATTACCACTTCCTTTTCAAAGTCAACAATAAATGGCTGCCTGCTTTTTTTAAACTAAAGGTACCATTGACTTAATCATTACTAGGTTCTCCAATGGGACCTTTCAGGGAAGGACCCCACATGACTTCACATAAAGTTATTAAATGGTGAGATTTATTTATAAACCAAGTGAAATGTCTTAACTTGAAATCTGGAAAATATTCTAAGGAACCCTTCTACTGAAGATGCAAATAAAATTAATTTATATACAAGCAACTGAAAAGGCATATGCCTGTTTTCTAATGTGTTCCCAAGCTTTTGTCTTCCAACCTCAACTTTTGTTATTCAATACTCTTGAAACCCTTACAGTAACAATCTGAGAAACAGACAGCAACAAATAACAAATTTGTTTTGTTTTTTTATAAACACATATGCCTGATATACCACCAACCCAGGGACTGATGAAAAGTCCTGAAAGTCTACCATTTGTAATACACCGAAAACTCAATTCATAGACTTGAGACTGAATCTAGGAAATTTTTTTAAAAATCAGATCACCAATATAATTTATCACCCCCACCCCATCCTCAAGGTACAATACAGATAGCAAGTATAAATCAGTAGAGTAATACTAAAATGCTACATTTTCTACATTTGATATTGTTCACCACCTCTTCTCTTGACACTATTCTCAACTAACTCCAGTGACCATCCTCTTGACTCTGGGATGAAATTAGGAACTCCTCTGTCTAGCTTCTAAAGTCCCTCATATCTTTGTAGACTGACTGTATATCAATCCCCTTCCTGCCCTATGCAATCTAGTCAAACTGACCATCTCTGTTTCTCACACATAAAAGGCCCTCTTCTGTTTGCAGGTCTTCGTGCTAACTGTCTCACATTTCTGAAATGTGCTCTCTCCTTACCTCCACTTCAGAGAATCTCCCCTTCACTCACGATGCAGCTCAACTACTGCCCTCTACATAAATCCTTTCCTGAGTCTCCCAAACTGCTGGTGTTCTCCCCCTCCCTCCTTTCTATTTAACTTCCTAGTATTTGTTTGTATTTTGAGTGCAGGTGCATCTACTTATGTGCACATATTGACTATCTCCCCCAACATGGGCCAACCTGAGAGTAGATAATATTTCTTGCTTTACATCTTCACTGTAACTCCAGCAGAGAGTAAGAGCTTAATAAATGATTGATGTGGGTGGTTGGTGGAGGGATACAAATTCAACAAACAAGAAAGCAGTAGCCAAAAAACTGAACCTACTTAGTTTTGAATTATGAAAAAAAGTGTTTCTTACAGAGTAGCAGAAGGCAAAGAGTGAAAAAGAAGCTGCACAGGAGATGATTTTTTGGAACTGTTTGCTTTTTTAAATGCCCTCTCCCTCAAAGGGGGCATGCACTTACTCAAGTCTCAACTTCAAAAACCCCACACAACTACCCCATTTATATGAAAGTCTAGGACCTCAGCAAATCCAGTAATGGTCTAAAGTTGGCTCAGGAGATTTATGCCAGAGCAGCCACTAATGAGTATAAAACAAGGGCAGTTTTTGGTGATAAAACCTAAGCACCCGGTAAACAAGATGTCAGCGATTTTCAGTTTCAAATGGAGGCAGAATTATTAACTCAGATCTTCCTCAAGTAATAACACAATGGAGAAGACCGCTACAGACTAACCTGTCTTTGTCTACTAATTTCAGTCCTTCTTTTGGCCTTCCAACATCATAACCTTGATTCCCCTTTACCAGGCATGCTGCACTACCAGAAGGACAAAAACGTGTCTCTTGACTTGATCCACCTAGTTTAAAAGAAAAAAAAAATTAATAGTGACAGATTATATTACAGAAGTATTAAGGTTTTTTTTCATGCATGTTGTATTTGTTACTATCAGACTTTCTGTCCTTACTATAACTCATACCATACCATATTTACACCAAACTATTCTAGGTAGACTATTCTGCCTATTTCAAGATATCAAGGACCTGAGACTTTGGTATGGGAATTCTCTCCCCTGATGTAGACTTTAATTAAGTCACAATTTATAGCAGTGATAGCAACCATCAATAGAAACAGTTATTAATATTTCCCAATTATATATTAGCACCATCAGGGGGCCCTTGGGATTGCTGCCGGCCCCAACATGACCTGTGATGGTGGCTATGTGTTTAACAGCTCTGACTCACAGTCTTCAACACCAAACAGTTTACTTGACTTTCCCATGTGCACATAGCTACTAAGTGTAAGGGGCACATTTTGAACAGATCTTCCTGACTATGGAAATCTATCCACAATAACTTACAAGATATTATTGGCTGATTATGAAGGAATTTTAGTTTTCAATGCATTTGAGAAAAAGCCCAATCTATAAAGAACGGTTTTTCTCCAAAGGAATACATTTGAACAAGTTGCCTTTGGGAGCAAGAAAAATCTCTTGATATAAATTGATACCAAAAAAGGAAAACTATCTTGGATTATTTAGATAAAATATTATGCCAGACAACTGGTGGACTAATTTTCAAAAGTTCTTTTTAAAACTCTCCTAGGACCAAAACCTGAAACACCAAGTACAGAAATGGGAAATTAGGGGTAGGAATATCATTTTTTTAAAACTGCTTTGCGGTTTATAATCTAATAAAAGGTAAAACTTTAAAAACACAACACAAAAACATTCAACTAACACAATAGAGTGTCTTTTTACTAGATCACCAGCAGAATATACCAATCCTAACATGTCTAATTGATGACTTAGTACAGGAAGAAGTTGGCAGTATCTTTATTCTCCATAATACCTAGTGCCACAGAAAACACTGGCCTGAAGGACTGGCCATGTTGTCCTTGGTAGAAGAGCATAAAACTCATCTTTAAGAATTAAAACAAGGGCAACTAGGTGGCAGAGTGAATAGAGCACTAGCCCTGGAGTCAGGAGGACCCAAGTTCAAATCCAAACTCAGACACTTGATACTTACTAGTTGTATGACCTTGGGTAAGTCACTTAACCCCAACTGCCTTGCCTTCCCCCCCTCAAAAAAAAAAAAAAATTAAAACAGAGTCAAGTATAAGACTCTACTAGGAACTTGGGCTTTTCAACTTTTAAAAGTTACAGAATTGGCCCAAGACTTTTCACAATTATTATTTGGCAAAAATCCCAGAGCTCCTAGTCAACAGGTTCTGGAATGTTGCAGGACACACACAACTAGAAAATGAAGCATTACATGGTTCAGTAGATGCAAAACACCCCCAAAGTTTTCCCCTAAAGCACAAGGGAGTCACAGTTGTACCCAGTCATACCTTCTCTACTTGGAGCATATCCAAGAGATCTAATTTGATTGTTCTCTGGATCAGTGACTCAAAGGGTTACCAGAAAATAGGGCTATGCCTCTCTTCTATGTTTTACCTTCCCTCTTGCCCAATGTCCAACAACACATAACAATGATCATCTTGGGGTTAAGAGCTACCCTTGGGAGTACTGTCTGGCAGAAAACTGACACAGCACAAGGGTTTCATCTTGATCAATTTGATCAAGAATATGTACTGCCTGAATAAAGGTCAGGAAATTGCTATATTATGGATAGGGAGGGATGATAAAATAAATACCTATTTACAGGAGAAAAATTCTAGCATGTTTTGCTAGGACAATTAATTTCAAATTAAATTCAAATTTTGCTAGGATATTAATTTCAAATCCGAAAAGAGACAAAGTAGTTTCAGAAACTCAAGACTTGAGAAAATCCCAAACACCAAACACACACACACACACACACACACACACACACACACACACACACACACACACACACACACAAATTCAGACCTAGGTCTCTACAGATGTTGATGAACAGGGAAGTATCATGATCAGAGTCATCCACCAAGTAGCTACCAGAGGTATTGATCAACGGATTCAAATCATGCTTTCTTAACTCTCCATCAAACACATAGCAAGGCACCTAGAAAAAAAGGAAAAAGGTCAGCAAATAAGGGTTTGTTATGTAAGCATCAAACATATTTCATTTATGAAACTGGCATTAAAAATTTTACATATCACAGCACCCAGGCTACTTTGATTCACCATCAACTATCAGCAGAAATATTACTTTACTTTACAATTATGATAGCTATGTACATAAAACTGAAGCAAATATGAAACAAATTATATGAATAGATTTAAGCAAGAAAATACACACCAACTCCATATGAACCTTTGGTTGCTGATGATATAAGGAAAAGAAATCTATCAAGATGCAGGCATATACACACACTCCCAAGTCTTACTGCAGTTACCATAAAACTGGAAGAGTGTGTATATATGTGTGTGCACCCGTGCATGGTGCATGTGTGTGCTTTCACACTTATAGTTTCACAGGTATAGGAAACTCAGGATAAGTAAACTTCCTCTTCCAATGCAGATTAAAATGTGCTTAGCACCATACCATTTTAGAGAGCTGCCCAGGCACACTGAAAAGGAAATAACTTGCCCAGTGTCACACAGGCATTAAGTGTCAGGAGGCTATTTGAACTCAAGAAGATGAATATTCCTGACATCACCTGGGGCTCTATTCATTGTACCACCTAGCTGCCTTTAATCTCCCATTACCACCTTTGTAAAAAAAAAAAAAAAAAAAAAAATTTCTGTCTCTTAACCAAAGTTATGTTTGTGGGCAGATCTATTTTTAAAATCCAGTTAAAGCTGTACTTGACTTTCATAACTAACTTAAGACTTGTGGGAAATATCTAACCTATTAACCTTTTCTTCTACTTCTGGTTTTTTTTTTTTTCAGAGATTTGATTTAGATTTGCCAGAGATAGGTTCACACTGCTTCATAGTATTGTATTTCTCATGAGTATATGGAATCATTTCAATCATGTTATTAAAGCAAAGACCACGAATTTGCCTTTCATTTTGTCAACTAAAAGGTGTGTGTGTCTGTCTGTCTGTCTGTCTATCTCTGTGTGTGTCTACATACATCAGGGATCCACTCACGAAGCTTGGACCCATTAGTGTTTGAAGCTTATAGTCACACAGAACCAACCACCTAGTTAAAAAAAAAAAAAGTCTCGTTCACTGTGCCCATATGAACAAATTAAGGTAAAATATGTTTTATTTATGAAGTCACTGTGACTCCTTTTAAAATGTTTGATCAATTCAGGAAAGCAATGTAAAGGTTGGATTGTCTGGGAAGGGAACTAAAAGAGAGAAAGAAATAATCACAAAAAACAAAATAAATCCACTTCAATTAGATAAAATTAAAAATTTTGCAAAATACAAAATTGTTTCAATCAGAATGATGATGAGAACTGTGAAATTAGGGCAATATCTTTCGTCAAAATACCTTAGATATAGAAATCTGACATCAATTACTAAGATCAAGAACCATTATCCATTATAAGTAGTCAAAAACAAAGTTTTCTACAGAATTGTAAATTATCAGCGACCATATATAAATGTTCCCAATTACCAATAAGAGAAATGCATATGAAAACTCTGAGGTTTTACCTCACACTAAAGTAGCAATAGTGATAAAAAATAAAAACTCAATGTTGAAGGGACTGCAGAAAGAACGATATATTTAAACACAGCTGGCAGAGCTGTGAATTGGTCCAACCAGAATGGAAAACAACCTGGCTGGAACTGTATAAAAAAATGACCTTCAACTGTTCACTTTCAGACTCAGAGCTCCTACACCACAGCAGGGGTTCTTAAACATTCTTTGTGTTGCAATCTCCTTTCACAGTCTGATAAAGACTATGGACTCCTCAAAATAATGTTTCCGGAAAAATGTTAAAGATGAAGGAAATGCTATATTTAAGTTAGATGTTAGTGAAGATAAAGATGTAATTTTTTTCTCATTCAAGTTCACAACAGATCCCCTGAAATTTAGAGTACATGAAGTATAGATTAATAACCCCTATTCTACAGAACATATATCCCAAAGAGTTCAAGAAAGAAAGAAAAGCTTCATGTATACTGAAATATTGAGAGAAACATTTTCTAAGGGAGAAAAAAACTGGAAGAGAAGTACATAATAATCAATTAGGGGATAACTGAACAAATTATGGGATGGTACCCACAACTTAGTCATTCCCAAATCAGTGAGTATCTACTTTATTTACAATTCTTTGATACTACAAGAAGCGCTGCTAGCAATATTCTGGTATATATGTGATCTTTTGTGGGGGCGGGAGTGGGAGGTAGGAGGACTTATGTCCTTATTTGTTGACTGATTCAGCTTATTGTTCACCAAAACTAGAATTTTTTCAGATAGGTCTACTCTCTCACCATGCCTTTCCCATTGATTTTTGCACTCTTAGTGTCTATCTTATATTTATACTCATGAAATGTCTCCATATTAAATCTGGCACACCATTCTAGGCTGCTGAAATATGTTTGGATCCTAAAGTTATTACCACTGTGTTAGCTAGCCTCTCCAGCTTTGTGACATATGCCACCTATGCCTCAAAGAAGTCATTCATAAAAATAAAAAATATCAACAACCTAGGGCCAAGTACTAATCAATGGGATTCTCCATTAGAAATCTACTCTAAGCTGACATCATATCATTAAAGACACCTCTCCAGTTTAATTCATTCAAACCAGATCCTAATATACCTATTATCATTTAGCACACATCTCTCTGTTATCATAAGACTCTTGTTAAATGTTTTGTTAAATCCAAACAGACTATTATCTATAGCATTATTTTTATCTAGCAATCCTGCCCCAAAAGGGGGGAAGATGGGAGGAGGAGTTAGTCCGGCATGAACTGTTCTTGATGAAGCCATCATGGCTCTGAATGATCTTCCTTTTCTAAAGGTTCAAAAAATCTCAGCTTTACCAGGAATTGACTCAAAGCTCACTTGGTTCAAATTTTCAGGTCTCCTTTTTCCCTTTGCCTTTCCCCTCATCAGGCTTTTGCCCTTCTCCTATACCTCCTCTTCCACATAATTTCTATTCCTTTTCTACAAGATCTTTTAAAGTTCACTGACGATAGAGCAGCAACTACATTTGTCATCTCTTTCAGTACCTTGGAAGGAAGACTCAGGTGTTGGTGTATAGATTAATATTTTAAAGTCAATTTTAATTTTCTTCGTTTTGAATTTAAAAAATAAAAAATTTAATTTAATTTAAAATTAAAAATTTTTTAAATGACTAAAAAACTAAAAATCTTTAATCCCTTTTAAAGAAAAACAAAACTCTTTTAATGGTGATTAGATGATTTAATACTGTATCGAAACTGTTCTTTCTAAAAAGAAATTGAGATTTATACCTTAGGGAAATAAAAACAAAAAGGCTTCATTTAGACAAATAGGCAAAGAAAATGAAATTAGTGTTTACTTATCTTTGAAATTTTTTTCCTTGGAAGAATGAAGCCATACAATAATCAAAATAGCAAAGTAAGATAGACGGGAAACTTCGATAATAAAAACTAGTGGCAGCTATCAGGGTAAAATGAAAAAATAAAACACAAAAAGGAGAACAGTGGGGCCAAAAAAGCCAGAAGTCCAATAAAGGAAATTAAAGGCCACGTTAAGTCAGCTTGCTTAAGGAGACCATCTGAAGTTTCATTTCTAAAGCAACTTGGTGACAGTCTCAATTAGTTACTTTAGGAGGAAATTTATTCCCCTTTTAAGAAAATCTGAGTTCCTAGCATGGTGGAAAGACAACTGAACAGAGAGCTTGGAGACCTGGGTTGTAGGGCTGCATCTTCTTCACTTCTGGGATCTTGTAAGCCAGTCATGAACTCTCTCAAATTCCAGGTTTCTCTAAATCAAGGATATTGGATAAGAATCAGACTACACATTCCCTACCCCTGTATTGTATGATTTCACATCCAGCTCTACGATTCTTTACTCAAGCACTAGTTTCCTATAAAATTGTTCAAAAATTGACAGTATGAATGGATGTGATAAGAATGGCTTTTGCTGAAATGCTAGGTATATCACTTACGTATTCCTCTCAGACAAAATAAGGAAACTCAAATTTAACATTGATTTCCATTTCAGAATATAGTGTCTGCCAAAACATTGACAAGCTTTGTCATTCCCAACCAATATTTTTCCCCTCATTGGCTGAATCTCTTCTACTCCATCCCAGAAGGGAGCTATTTATTTCTTCTCTGCGTCTCTATTGTCTTGTCTTCTTTTTTCTTATTTTACTGCTTTATAAGTTTGAAATACGTAGCATTAAATTACTTGATAGTATCCATTGCTTTCATCACTACCTATGGTATAGTCCTTCAATGTATGGTATTAAAAGGAAAACAGACAAACAGTATCTCTTTAAATAGAATAAAGGATAAATGTATTTTGTGTAGTAGTAAAACAAAGCAGAATCAAGGGGATCAGAATTAAGGAATTAATAATAGCTCACATTTTTCTAGTCCTTAAAGGTATACAAAGTACATATTTCCCTAAAGTACATCTCTTACCTTGCAGTAAGTAGGTAGTATAAGTTCTCTCTAAGTACACAGGTAGATCCCTGGTGAGGAAAATCTACAATTTCTAGTCTTGGAGGGCTGTGTGGGACACTGAGAGGTTCAGTGTTTTTTGCTGAGAGTTATGTTTCCGAGGTGGGGCTTAAAACTAGATCTTCCATATACCATTTTCTATTCACTAATCCATTCTAACGAAATTGAAGCTGAAACAACTGAAGTCACTAGCCCAAGGTCACACAACTAGTAAGTGTCAAAAACAGAGTATGAACCAAGATCCCCAGACATCCAGTCATCATTTCTCTTTCATTTTCAGAAAAGGTAGATTTCAGAGGCTATTAGATGATAAAAAGAAGAGCATTACAGGACACTAGCAAAGAATGTGTACTCTGTAAAAAAAAGTATGAGAAAGACAATATGCCCCTGGAGGATGGGGGGTGGTAGAAGAAGGGGTATTGAGTGAGTTTGCCTGAAAGTTGTAATGAGAGTAAGAAATAGAAAAGGCTAATATTAAGTGACCTGGAAAAGAATTTGGAAGCAATAGATAAGAATATTAGAGTCATTATACACAGTGCAGTAAGAAATGGCTATTGTGTTAAAAAAAAACAACAACAACAACAACAACACAATGAGATGGTCAAGACATGGAGAAGGCAACTGGGATAAGGAATACATAGTGGTGGTAAATTCAATGCAGAGACATACATAGTAATCCAGGATCTTTGTCCTGTTGGCTCACTTATTTAAAATGAATAATCTAGTCAGGGCTAAATGTAGGGCTACATTTAGCCCGTAGAACTTGAGAAGGTTAATTTATTAAATGATATCCAGGAAGAGTTATGGTCTGCTTGATATACGTAAACAGTTTTTTTAAAACTTCCAATCTAAGCATCATGAAGCTTTAAAATTTAGGATCTCTTGTTCTTAACTTCGATACTGCCTAAAACTACTTTAAACAGGCAACTAAGCTATAGAGTAGCTTTGTTAAACTAAGGTTTGATAATTAAAATGTTCTTTGTCTCTCAAAATCAGTATTTCAAGCCTTAAATGTCACCACAGCTTATCTGGTAAACATGCAAAAATTCACTTGTTACCTCTTTCTTAGCTTTAAATGTGTCTTTTTTGCAAGCCACGGTGGTCCTCCATTCAAAGTAATGCACACATTCTGTTGAGGTTACAAATTCAGGCGTTCCCTATTTTAAAAAATTTTAAGAATTAAAACCACAATTGTAAAATGTCTTGAGATTCTTTAAGATTTTTTAAAGTTCCTTTAAAATAAAGATGACCAAAAGGTTTTAGTCAAACAAACAAACATGCCCATTCCTGTATCACAGGGTCACTGGCATTGTGTTAAGTCACCTTGAGACATGACCTTCAATCCATATGAATTTCTCAAGTTTACCACTGTTATCTTGTTAATATGGAACAACTAGGTGATAATTAAACCTTCAAGTGTCTTCTATTCTCAAATTCCAAATCTTTCCTCTTAATCAAATGTCATTTATGTCAAAGCTAAGGTACATAGCAAAACAGGTGAGTTGAGTTAGAAGATTCTAATCTTTCCAAAGTTATCATCCCTCTGAACTCAATTCAAATTTAGGTTCTTTCCCTAAAGAATTACCTATACTGATAGCCAATTTCAGAATAAAAGCAAATATAAGTGATCTTTGGATGTGCTAGAACATAAAAGGTCTCAAGAGGGTGAACTCAAAATCACCTCATATTACGTCTCAGAAGAAGGAGGTTATGAGACTAAATGCACTTCCTATTTATTGACTTTTAGTTTCTTGTGCACTGAAGATGGAACTAATTAAATGAAAGTAATTAGCTAAAATTTAAATGCTGGCTGTTTTTCTTTGTTAAATATGTGCTTCAGAGAGTTTCATAGCATTGCAGGCAATTTCAGGTCAATTAAATAATACAGACCGATCAAAAATTAATACTAAGAGTTCTATTTTCAAATTTCCTCAGGTGGAAAACTATGGTACCAGTATTTTATAAAGAGTTTTAAAACAGTGTTTGAGAGATATAAGTATCACTCACCCTGTATTTCTGAACCCTGAGGTACCTGTTCTGCTTCAGGCAGATTTAAATTGGTGGCCCCATCAACAGGCTATCAGAACCTTATTACTCAACAAAAGAAGTTCGGGGAACCCCTTAACAGCCCTTAACACCCCCAAATGCTAAAATTTGTCTCTTAAAAGGATCCTCATACTAAATAACAGTGATGGCTTACTAATCAAATGAAGGCACGTTTAGTTTCATTATTTTTTTTATTGCACTACTTTACATATTAAAATTCACTTCAGCATTTAGTTTCTCAAGTGTTATTAGCTCTACTCCTTACTAGTGGGTGATGTTTTTCTAAACAGATCCTTTTACTATTTCTCAAGTTTAATATAAAATGGGTGAACCATAAAACATACACTCTCTCTTGGAAAAAGCAATCTGCTAAGAACACAAAAATCACCCTATAACTAACTTAACTATTCTAAATTGTCACTCTCTACATAACATGTATTTCAAGTTTCACTGAAAACATTGTAAATATACACTTGAGGAGCTTAGGATTCATATGCTTTCCTTCTAGTTTTTTTTCGTTTTTTCACTTGTGTCTGAAACACACAACTAACAAGACACTTGTTACCAGATAACAGACAACATGCAGAATGAATCTATGGACTAACCAGGGTTTTCCCGCATAAGAAGGCGATACTACTATGTACTGTTGTGCTTGTGCCTTGCTGCAAACAGTTATTTCCTGTGTTGAATTCCATCAAGGATTTGGTTCCATTTTTCAAAGATAAGTCTCCTATGAAGGGGGAAAAGAAAAAGCCAACTATAAAATATATACCTCAGTTAATTCCAGTGTAATACAAAAAAGGCTGCAGTTTTTCAATAGTGTATTTTTATTTAGCAACTTAGAGACATACAATCAAACTATACAACAAAGCATTTCCACATGTACTGCTATCTAAAATTAATTCTTGGAGTACCTGGCTTAAATGTTAAAATGTTACTATGCAAGTATTATCTGTAATGAGGATAAGGTAGAAGTTTTCTCAATACAATCAGGGTTGAAACAAAGATGCCCATTATCACCTGTTATTCAATATTGTACTAGAAATGTTAGTTATGTCAATAAGAGAAGAAAAAGAAATTAAAGAAATTAGAATGGGCAATGAGGAAACAAAGCTATCACTTTGCAGATGATATGTTATATTTAAAGAATCCTAGAGAATAAACTAGAAAACTACTTTAAATTATTAAATTATTAACAACTTTGGCAAAGTTGCAGGATACAAACATAAACCCACATAAATCAACATTTCTATATATTACAAAGTCCAGCAAGAAAAGACAGAAAGATAAATTCCATTTAAAACAACTGTAGACATAAAATACTTGGGAATCTACCTGCCAAGAGAAACCCATGAACACAACTGTGAAACAATTTTCACACAAAGTCAGATCTAAAAAAATGGGAAAATATTAATTGCTCATGGGTAGACTAAGCCAATGTAATAAAAATGATAATTCTATCCAAATTAATCTATCTATTCAGTGCCATACCAATCAAACTATCAAAAAATGTATTTTATACTGCTAGAAAAAAAATTAATCTGGAACAACAAAAAAAGTCAAGGATATCAAGGGAATCAATGAAAAAAAAATACAAAGGAAGGTTAGGGTTTAAGCCATACCAGATCTTAAACTGCATTGGTAAATATCAAAACAATCTGATAATGGCTAAGAAACAGAGTGATGAATCAGCAGAAAAGATCAGGTACAAATTACATTATAAGAAATGACCGCAGTAATATGGTACATTATAAACCCAAAGATCCAAGCTTTTGGAACAATAACTCATTATTTCACAAAAACTGCTTGGAAAACTGGGAAACAGTACGGCAGAAACTAGAAGCAGATCAACATCTGACACTGTAAACCAAGGTAAATTCAAAATGAGTACATGATTTATACATAAAGAATGATACTATAAGCAAATTAGGAGAGCATAGAATAGTTTGTCAGATTTAGAGAATTTATGACCAAACAAGAGATACAGAACATTATAAAATATAAAACATAATTTTGACTATAGAAAATTTAAAAGATTTTGCACAAAGCCAATACAATCAAAATTATAAGGAAAACAGAAAACTGGAGAAAAAAAGTTGCAACACAAATCTCTGATAAAGGCCTCATTTCTTAATTATGTAGAGAACTGAGTCTAATTTATAAAAATACAAGTCATTCCCCAATTGATAAATGGTCAAAGGATATGAACAGGCAGTTTTCAGACAAAGAAATCGAAGCTATCTAAAGTCATATAAAAAATGCTCTAAAAATCACTACTGATTAGAGAAATGCAAATTAAAACAACTCTGAGGTATCACCTCATACCTATCAGACTGACTAATGTAACAAAAAAGGAAAATGATGGATGCTGAAGGGGATGTGGAAAAACTAGGTCATTGATACACTACTGAGGGAGTTGTGAACTGATTCAATCACTATGGAGAACTATAGCATTTTGAACTACGCTCAAAAGGCTATAAAAAACAGTGTATACACTTTGATCCAGTAACACCACTGCTAGGTCTATATCCCAAAGATATTAAAAGAAGGAGAGGGGAGGGGAAGGGCCTATATATACAAAAATATGTATAGCCATTCTTTTTGTGGTAACTAAGAATTGGAAATCAAAGGGATGCCCATCAACTGGAGAATGGCTAAACAAGCTGTTGTATAAGATTGTAATGGAATGTTATTGTGCTACAAGAAATGACAAGCAGGATAATTCCAGAGAAACTTGGAAAGACTTCAGTGAACTGATGCTAACTGAAAAGCATCAAAACCAGGAGAACATTATACACAGTCACAGCAATACTGTTTGATGGAGAACGGTGAATGACTTAACTATTCTCAGCAATACAATGATCTAAGGAATGATGAAGCAATACTATCCCCCCTCCAGATCCAGAGAAAGAACTGATGCTGTTTGAACACAGACTGAAGCACACTATTTTTCCACTTTCATTCTCTTCCTTTTGTTCAAGTTTTCTTGTATAAAATTACTAGTATGGAAATATTTTACATGACTGTACATATATAACCTAAAATATCTGATTGCTTACCATCGGGGAGGGGGGGAACAGAATTTGGAACTCAAAACTTTATTTTTTTAATGTCAGAAAAAAACTGTTTTAACAAGTAATTGGAGAAAAAACAAACTATATCAAAAATATTACTGTTACAGCGTACTGCTTGTCATACCTCCTCAAAGCATTTGCATTTTTTCGCCTTTTGTTAAATGTTTTTGCATATGTCTTCACCAAGCTGAGGCCTCTTGGGGATTGCCTTATCCTGGCATGGACTTGACTCTGGTTTCTTTTTTTTTTTTTAATTTTAATTTATTTTCTTGGTTACATCATTCATTTCCACAAGGTTTTGAGTTACAAATTTTCTCCCCTTTTTGTCCCTACCCCCCAGCCCAGAACATTGATCCCACTGTAAGACCCCTCCCA